>JAWHQI010000363.1:1862500-2431673 GCA_033032865.1 Dactylorhiza incarnata
AAAATTAAGAAATTAAAAAATTTAAATTCAAACTTATGTTTAGAAAATAAAAACTTAAAAGCTAAATTTAATGTAGAAAAAAAGATTAATGTGTTTGATTATTCTCCACCTTGCACTTTAATTGAAAATATAAAACCTTGTTTTGATTGCAATATTCTTAAAGAAAACTCAAGGTATATGAAAAGGAGCATCTTAAAGAACATAATGAAAAACTATCTTCAGAAAATTCATCTTTTAAAAGTGATTATGCTATGTGTAAAAGTTATAAAATTGAAATTAAAGAGATGGATGAAACATTTGAAGAATTTAGAAATAACTATCAAACTCATATTGACTCTATTGTTTCCACTCTCAAAAATAGCATAATTGCTTATAATAAAGCTAGACATAATCTTATGATAAAAAATGATGAATTGAAATCAAAAATCAACTTGCTTATGGAAATTATGAATAAAAATTCACAACATACAAATTTACAATATCAAGCAATATCTAAAAACAAGTTGAATATGAATATGAATATCTTAACTAAGCCTAATAATGTGAGTAAGAAACACAAAGTATTTGTAAATCAAAATCAAAATCACCATTATTTAAAAAATCTTGTTTCTCACAACTTAAAATTAAAATTACACAAATTTCCTATGATCGATACTTTCAATTATAATTTTCAAAATAAAGATAATCACAATGGAAATTTGATGCATAAGAATAACATTAAACCTAAGTATGAGTGGAGACCCAAAATTAAAGATTAAATATTAACTCCACTTGAAAGGGTTCATTCGTACTAATCTCCCCAAAAGCCATCTCGTTATATTTGGGTACCCAAAGGAACCTCAACACTTGGTCCCCTTTGGATACTTAAATCTCATATTCATTAGGTATCAACAAATGCATGAAGTGTAATTTTTTCAAAATAAAATATACAAATTTCTACTTCATAATATGCTTTAATGTCTTTTTATTTTTCTTCTTTTTTTATTTCTTAAGCTATCGTGTCATGGTCATCTTATATATTATTGGAAATATGATTTTATCTCTTAAAGCTTAATAAGCCTATAAATCAAATTAATCAAAATTCAAAGTCATATTTTATTTTGATGACATATCTATCTTTCTTATATTCATTGCCTATAAATATCTTATATTATCCATATAAATCAAATTCTAAATTTGTTATGAGATATTTATCTAAATTAATAAAATCATGAATTTCACTTTTTCTCTTTCAAAAATTTTGAGTTTATAAATTTTAAATATTTAGTATAGATAGCAACCAATAATACTTAAATATCTTGAGAAAAGGAGATTTGGGATGTCACCCCATCACATCTCCTAGTACCAGTGCGAACTCTTCATAGGGTAGACCTCGGAAAGTCTAAGATCCACTTTAAATTGCTAAGTCCAACTAAAGTCTAGAAAAGATCAAATTAATTATAGACTTTTGAGTACTCTTGAAATGACCAAAAAAGAAAACTATCATTATCTTGTACTTTCAGAAAATTATATATATTCAAAATTCGTAATTAAAAAGAAAATCACAAAAGACATACTGAAAGAATTAATTGTCATAACTCAAAAGAATGAATATTGAATTCACACACGCCACCATGATCTTGTGATATCCTATGCTAAAATTCTCTATAATCATATATCATAATTCATCATCTATCAAGAATTATCTTAAATTAACTACTTTTATCATACTTAGGAATTATGATTTATATGTTGGCTATTGGTATTATAACTTCATACCATGGTTGGTGTATTATGTGTGAAATGGGATTCACTATTTTTGTATGTATCTTGCTATATCTAGACCTTAGAATCACCTTGATATCAATAACATCAAATCAACTCATCACTTAACTCTATGTCTATAAATTGAATCTCTATCAATTTAAGAAACATACATTATTCATATGGCATAATATTATCTCATCATACTCACATTGTCACCTAATGAATATTATTGGTTATCATGCTAATCTCATATATTGTTAGTTATCATATGATTGCCAAGATATAAAAATAGAAAAATCTGGAACTTAGAATTCTTGATAACTATGAGGTGTTATATTATCATTCTAAAAATTCAAATAAACTCATAGTCTATAAATCATTCATAAACTTAGAACGTTTTATATGTCTATGATCATATACCAATATTGTATGTCTCACAATAGTGGGGGCGTAGGATTAGATACATTAGAGACCTAACCTTTAAGTCATGTCTTGTCCTTAACCGGGGAGAGTTCCAGTGGGGCTTTGCGAGGCACTAGGGGAAAGAGTGCTAGGTTGAGCGTTCTCTAGTGTATGCATATGGCAGTAACACCCCAACCTACAGCATATGTGCAGCTCCTAATGCCCATCCGTCACTCAGTACGGGGCTAGGGTGTAGACATATAGTCTGGGTATTTTTTAAGGGCATACCTATTTTTAAGCATGAACATCATTTTTAATCACTAAAATCATGCATATTTGATTTGTTCAATCATGTCTTCTTGTGTTTACATTTCCTATTTTTTTTAGTTTACACTATTTTGATAAACACAAGCCTTAGACAAATCAAAATGAAGATTTAAGAAAATATATCTCATACGATGTTTAGTAATATAAGAAAACGCCAATGTTTCATGCAATTTGCGCTATCATCTCTAAAAATTCTGAAATTTCTGCATGTAACTAATCTTTGGACACTTCATCAAAATCAAAAAACAAAATTTTCAAAATCTCAAAATTTTGCTCACTGTCGCCCGCGCTAGCACTAGCGTCGGCGCTAGCTCGAGTGTCCAATTTTCTGTGTTCTTAAAATTTTGAAAAAATAATAAAAAATATGCTCTTTTATATGTACTACCTATTTCTATCTTTATGTCATTGTGTGATGATTAAAAAAATCAAATACAAAATTTCAAAATGCAAAAAATATGTCTTTGCTTATTTTTATTTGTGCTTGCAAGGTTTTATTAAAATAACAAAGATTTCTATGTTTCATTATTGTGGCAAAAATGACAAGCATGTTCTTTTAGATTTGGCTAAAAATATTTAATTTAAAATCTCAAATTTTCTAAACATTGTTTTGGCTTGTCATGCTTAAATTTTAATCTTATTATGTGCAATGAAAAGGTCTATAGTGAATTGTGCAGGATTGCGTTTGTATGCCTCTAAGTATGAGTAATGTGTTATGCTTGATAATGATCTCTTTACACTCACACTTTTGGTAGACTACATGTGTCTATAATTCTTAGCCCTACATGATTGTGTAGTGTAGAAGCTTACAATATTATGATGTCTAGCTCTATTACCTACATATTATTCAAAACTTTGTTGCACATATAGAAGTGAAATTACAAAATTATAAGTGTTTGCAAAATCAAGTGAATTCGGAGAAATTTGTCTTGCTCAAAAAAATCAATAATAAAATGACAAAGATAACTCCACCAAACACTACTTGAAATTCCTAATAAGTCTTCATAAGCATTATGAGGTTGAGCACCTTGGAAAGAATTGTAAGTGTCTTGTGCAAACTACTTTAATACACTTCTATTATGTACACCGGATCACAAAAAGCTCTTACTAAAAATAAAATATGTGATCCCCCAAGCACTACTTTGCTCCCTGATAAGTTTTAATGAGCATTGTGTGGGTAAAGCACCTTGGTAGTTGTACTTTTTATGTGCTTTGTATCTAATCTAGAATTGATGTGTAGAAGTAGTTAAAAAGATTACATGCTTAATAATGTTTCTACTTCACTATATAAGTTGTGTTTTGGATTATATCACTTCTATACTTTTATCAAAATACCTTTTATACACATCATTATCTCTCATAAAGCTTCTACTCATGAGAATTGGACTCTAATGCTTCATTACATAAATTCTCTATAAAGCTTTAGTAAAAATATTAGATTGCAATGCATGATCTCTACAATATTTTCATAACTTGAAATGCAAATTAATAACATTATAGTTACTATCTTCTAGAATATGTGCAATCATGCTTGCCTTAGTAGTTTTTGAAAAATAAAACTCCTTGCCTATTGTCATGAAAACTTTATTATCTTACTTGCTTACAAAAAATTATTTCTTAAAAATATTATCTTAAACTTAGATGCTTATATAAGATTGGTTTTATCCAAATAACATCACTTTTACTGCATAACATCTCTTATTTCTATTATGATCTTTGAACTTCCAAAATGATGTTTTCTTTGGATAAACAATTTTATAGCATTTTTGCTTATGCTATAACTCTTAAAATTTTGAACTTCAAAAACATCTTCTTATGTTCGGACTTAAACTCATATTTACTTTTATGATTTTCATGCATACAAAAAGATATTTCTTGTATTTCTATATGTCTTCCACATAATTACCATATAATTTTTTACCTTGCGCTTTCATGCTTATTTAAAGTCTTTTCCTTTGTGTGTATCATCACTTGAATCTCAAAATTCCTTTCCTTCAACAAGTGGTAGACTTGCTTGGTAAAATCTATATTGGTTGTTCTAACACGCATATCATTTTATGCTAAAAACTCTGATTTATTTCTATGAAAATTTTTATGCTAAAAACTCCTTATCATTTCATTTCCTCTATAAGCTCGATCATGCCTTATCTTTTTTATTAAAATCCTCTTTTTATGTCTCTTGCTACCTTAACCCACTTTTGCTAATAATAAAAGTAAGAGAACTAACGTGATAAATAATAAATGCTATCAAATTAGAAAACCAACATGATTAATGATTAAGATGATAACTTACATATAAGGAGAGCATTCACATAGGGGGAGCATGCATTTAGGGGGAGCAATTTTAAATACCAAAATCGACTAGTATCCTAAGTCATTACTCTCTCACACACACAAGTAGATTTCATCATGCTATATGTATTAATTCTCTGATTTATCATTAATAGATTTGTTATTATCAAAAGGGGGAGTTTGTTGGAACATGGTCTTCCGCATCTCCTAGGTTTTAGAAAAAAACAAATCCTATGTGTATTTGATCTTGTGTGTTTAAGTGTGCCGGAAACAAAGCCACATGACTCAAGGATAACATAAGACGGTTGCCCCCAAGTTTGAAGCCAGAATTCCAACATGTCCACTAGCACCGGCGGTAGCACCTAGCACGGGCGCTAGCTCTAATTAGGCAAGTTCAGGCGGCAAGTATAGAAGGCGATAATGCCAGGCGGTAGCGGATAGCACAGGCAGTAGCGTGGAGCACAAGAGGAATTTTGGAAAGGTTTCCTTGGAATGAAGATACGCACGCAGGGAATGTTTCCTAATCCGGGACATCATCGGCGGTAGCGATAGCGCGAGCGCTAGCCACAAGGCTATAAAAAGGACCCCCTGGCTCCGTCTTTTTCATCCTCTCACACTCCTAAATTCCAGAGCTTCTTGCCACATCATATAGAGGAAGGTTCAGAGAGATACTCCCATAAATCCATGAAGGCTTAAGGAGATCCATGGAGAAGATTTCAACACGCTTCATCATCGTGACGAAAGACCGCATCGACTACGATCATACTCTACGGGTCTTTATCTACTTCTTCAGAGATCCACGTAGAGGGAGTTTTTCATATTATTGTTGTCTCTTTATTATTGTAATCGCGTAGAAATTCGCCTCGTGTTGACCGCTAGGTCTGGGTAGGACTTAAGGTAGAAACTCTCCTCGTGTTGGCGACTAGGTCTAGGGTGTAGATCTAGGGGGTGCTCGAGGCCATATCCGGGGTAGGATTGGCTAGAGAGGCTTGAGGCCGTATCCGGGAGAGGATAGGCTAAAGCCACTGGTTCGTGGGGATGCGAGTCGGGATAGAAAACGAAAAAAATCTTTTTATTATTCACCTTTGATTTCTAGCATTATAAGAAGTCAAGTTTTGTAATCCTACATCTCACATTAATAAAATGATGTCTCTATTTTATTTCACTTAATTTTTCTTTGTTTTGCACTATTTTGATCTCCTAATATTTCAAGTATTTCAAAACATTTTAAAAGTTTTAAAACCCTTATTCACCCCCTCTAAGGGCGCCTACAGATCCAACACACTGTACTCATGCTCGGATCCAATTCGGCTCCCTTGCACTAAGTCGTACCATGGAGTTCCCGTGCACCCATGCTAGGAGCCAACTCGGGTGCATGAAACTAATCTTTGGACACTTCATCAAAATCAAAAAAACAAAATTTTCAAATTCTCAATATTTTTCTCACTGTCGCCCGCGCTAGCACTAGCGTCGGCGCTAGCACGAGTGTCCAATTTTTCGTGTTCTTAAAATTTTAAAAACCAATAAAAATATGTTCTCTTATATGTACTACCTATTTTATCTTTATGTCATTGTGTGATGATTAAAAAAAATCAAATACAAAATTTCAAAATGCAAAAATGTAAAAAATATGTCTTTGCTTATTTTTATTTGTGCTTGCAAGGTTTTATTAAAATAACAAAGATTTCTATGTTTTATTACTGTGGCAAAAATGACAAGCATGTTCTTTTAGATTTGGCTAAAAATATTTATTTAAAATCTCAAAAGTTTTCTAAACATTATTTTGGCTTATCATGCTTAAATTTTAATCTTGTTATGTGCAATGAAAATGTCTATAGTGAATTATGTAGGATTGCGTGTGTATGTCTCTAAGTATGAGTAATGTGTTATGCTTGATAATGATCTCTTTACAGTCACACTTTTGGTAGACTACATGTGTCTATAATTCTTAACCCTACATGATTGTGTAGTGTAGAAGCTTACAATATTATGATGTCTATCTCTATTACCTACACATTATTCAAAACTTTGTTGCACATATAGAAGTGAAATTACAAAATTATAAGTGTTTGCAAAAATAAGTGAATTCGGAGAACTTTGACTTGCTCAAAAAAATCAATAATAAAATGACAAAGATAACTCCACCAAACACTACTTGAATCTCCTGATAAGTCTTCATAAGCATTGTGAGGTTGAGCACCTTGGAAAGAATTGTAAGTGTCTTGTGCAAACTACTTTAATACACTTATCTTATGTACACCGGATCACAAAAAGCTCTTATTAAAAATAAAATATGTGATCCCCCAAGCACTACTTCGCTCCCTGATAAGTCTTAATGAGCATCGTGTGGGTGAAGCACCTTGATAGTTGTACTTTTTATGTGCTTTGTATCTAATCTAGAATTGATGTGTAGAAGTAGTTACAAAAATTACATGCTTAATAATGTTTCTGCTTCACTATATAAGTTATGTGTTTTGGATTACATCACTTGTATACTTTTATCAAAACACCTTTTATACACATCATTATCTCTCATAAAGCTTCTACTCATGAGAATTAGACTCTAATGCTTCATTGCATAAATTCTCTAGAAAGCTTTAGTAAAAACACTAGATTGTAATGCATGATCTCTACAATATTTTCATAACTTGAAATGTAAATTAATAACATGGTAGTTACTATCTTCTAGAATATGTGCAATCATGCTTGCCTTAGTAGTTTTTGAAAAATAAAATTCCTTGCATATTGTCTTGAAAACTTTATTATCTTACTTGCTTACAAAAAATTATTTCTTAAAAATATTATCTTAAACTTAGATGCTTATACAAGATTGGTTTTATCCAAATAACATCAGTTTTACTGCATAGCATCTCTTATTTCTATTATGATCTTTGAACTTCCAAAATGATGTTTTCTTTGGATAAACAATTTTATAGCCTTTTCGCTTATGCTATAACTCTTAAAATTTTGAACTTCAAAAACATCTTCTTATGTTCGGACTTAAACTCATATTTACTCTTATGATTTTCATGCTTACAAAAAGATGTTTCTTGTATTTCTATAAGTCTTCCACATAATTACATATAATTTTTTACCTTGCGCTTTCATGTTTATTTAAAGTCTTTTCCTTTGTGTGTATCATCACTTGAATCTCAAAGTTCCTTTCCTTCAACAAGTGGTAGACTTGCTTGGTAAAATCTATATTGGTTGTTCTAACACACATATTTTTTATGCTAAAAACTCCTGTTTATTTCTATGAAAATTTTTATGCTAAAAACTCCATATCGTTTCATTTCCTCTATAAGCTCGATCATGCCTTATCTTTTTATTAAAATCCTCTTTTTATGTCTCTTGCTACCACCTTAACCCACTTTTGCTAATAACAAAAGTGGGAGAACTAACATGATAAATAATAAACGCTATCAAATTGGAAAACCAACATGATTAATGATTAAGATGATATCTTACATATAAGGAGAGCATTCATAATGAGGAGCATGCATTTAGGGGGAGCAATTCTAAATACCAAAATCGATGATTATCCTAAGTCATTACTCTCTCACACACACAAGTAGATTTCATCATGCTATATGTATTAATTCTCTGATTTATCATTAATGGATTTGTTATTATCAAAAGGGGGAGTTTGTTGGAACATGGTCTTCCGCATATCCTAGGTTTTAGAAAAAACAAATCCCATGTGTATTTGATCTTGTGTGTTTAGGTGTGCAGGAAACAAAGCCACATGACTCAAGGATAACATAAGACGGTTGCTCCCAAGTTTGAAGCCAGAATTCCAACATGTCCACTAGCACCGATGGTAGCACCTGGCGCGGGCGCTAGCTCTGATTAGGCAAGTTCAGGCGGCAAGTATAGAATGCGATAGCGCCAGGCGGTAGCGGATAGCGCAGGCAGTAGCACAGAGCACAAGAGGAATTTTGGAAAGGTTTCCTTAGAATGAAGATACGCACGCAAAGAATGTTTCCTAATCCGGGACAACATCGACGGTAGCGATAACGCGGGCGCTAGCTCCAAGGCTATAAAAAGGAACCCTTGGCTCCGTCTTTTTCATCCTCTCACATCCTTAAATTCCAGAGTTTCGTGCCACATCATATAGAGGAAGGTTCACAGAGATACTCACACAAATCCATGAAGGCTTAAGGAGATCCATGGAGAAGATTTCAGCACGCTTTATCATCGTGACGAAAGATCGCATCGACTACGATCATACTCCGCGGGTCTTCGTCTACTTCTTCAGAGATCCACATAGTGGGAATTTTCATATTATTGTTGTCTCTTTATTATTGTAATCACATAGAAATTTGCCTCGTGTTGACGACTAGGTCTGGGTAGGACTTAAGAGCAGAAATTCTCCTCGTGTTGGCGACTAGGTCTAGGGTGTAGATCTAGGGGGTGCTCGAGGCAATATTCGGGGTAGGATTGGCTAGAGTGGCTTGAGGCCTTATCCGGGGGAGGATAGGCTAAAGCCACCGGTTCGTGGGGATACGAGTTGAGATAGAAAACGAAAAAGTCTTTTTACTATTCACCTTCGATTTCTAGCGTTATAAGAATTCAAGTTTTGTAATCCTACATCTCATGTTAATAAAATGATGTCTCTATTTTGTTTCACTTAATTTGTCTTTGTTTTGCACTATTTTGATCTCCTAATATTTCAAGTATTTCAAAATATTTTAAGAGTTTAAAACCCTTATTCACCCCCCCTCTAAGGGCGCCTACAGATCCAACACCATATACTCATGCCAGGAGCCAATCCGGCTCACTTGCACTAAGCCGTACCATGGATTACCCCTGCACCCATGCCAGGAGTCAATTCGGGTGCATGAAACTAATCTTTGGACACTTCATCAAAATCAAAAAACAAAATTTTCAAAATCTCAATTTTTTGCTCACTGTCGCCCGCGCTAGCACTAGCGTCGACGCTAGCTCGAGTGTCCAATTTTCTCTGTTCTTAAAATTTTGAAAAATCAATAAAAATATGTTCTTTTATATGTACTACCTATTTTTATCTTTATGCCATTGTGTGATGATTTAAAAAAAGCAAATACAAAATTTCAGAATGCAAAAATGTAAAAAATATGTCTTTGCTTATTTTTATTTGTGCTTGCAAGGTTTTATTAAAATAACAAAGATTTTTATGTTTCATTACTGTGGCAAAAATGACAAGCATGTTCTTTTAGATTTGGCTAAAAATATTTAATTTAAAATCTCAAGTTTTCTAAACATTGTTTTGGCTTGTCAAGCTTAAATTTTAATCTTGTTATGTGCAATGAAAAAGTCTATAGTGAATTGTGTAGGATTGCGTTTGTATGTCTCTAAGTATGAGTAATGTGTTATGCTTGATAATGATCTCTTTACACTCACACTTTTGGTAGACTACATGTGTCTATAATTCTTAACCCTACATGATTGTGTAGTGTAGAAGCTTACAATATTATGATGTCTATCTCTATTACCTACGCATTATTTAAAACTTTGTTGCACATATAGAAGTGAAATTACAAAATTATAAGTGTTTGCAAAAACAAGTGAATTCGGAGAACTTTGTCTTGCTCAAAAAAATCAATAATAAAATGACAGAGATAACTTTACCAAATACTACTTGAATCTCCTGATAAGTCTTCATAAACATTGTGAGGTTGAGCACCTTGGAAAGAATTGTAAGTGTCTTGTGCAAACTACTTTAATACACTTCTATTATGTACACCGGATCACAAAAAGCTCTTATTAAAGATAAAATATGTGATCCCCCAAGCACTACTTCGCTCCCTAATAAGTCTTAATGAGCATTGTGTGGGTGAAGCACCTTGGTAGTTGTACTTTTTATGTGCTTTGTATCTAATCTAGAATTGATGTGTAGAAGTAGTTACAAAAATTACATGCTTAATAATGTTTCTGCTTCACTATATGTGTTATGTGTTTTGGATTATATCATTTGTATACTTTTATCAAAACACCTTTTATACGCATCATTATCTCTCATAAAGCTTCTACTCATGAGAATTGGACTATAATGCTTCATTGCATAAATTCTCCAGAAAGCTTGAGTAAAAACACTAGATTGCAATGCATGATCTCTACAATATTTTCATAACTTGAAATGTAAATTAATAACATTGTAGTTACTATCTTCTAGAATATGTGCAATCATGCTTGCCTTAGTAGTTTTTAAAAAATAAAATTCCTTGCCTATTGTCATGAAAACTTTATTATCTTACTTGCTTACAAAAAATTATTTCTTAAAAATATTATCTTAAACTTAGATGCTTATACAAGATTGGTTTTATCCAAATAACGTCACTTTTACTGCATAGCATCTCTTATTTCTATTATGATCTTTGAACTTCCAAAATGATGTTTTCTTTGGATAAACAATTTTATAGCCTTTTCGCTTATGCTATAACTCTTAAAATTTTGAACTTCAAAAACATCTTCTTATGTTCGGACTTAAACTCATATTTACTCTTATGATTTTCATGCTTACAAAAAGATGTTTCTTGTATTTCTATAAGTCTTCCGCATAATTACCATATAATTTTTTACCTTGCGCTTTCATGTTTATTTAAAGTCTATTCCTTTGTGTGTATCATCACTTGAATCTCAAAATTCATTTCCTTCAACAAGTGGTATACTTGCTTGGTAAAATCTATATTGGTTGTTCTAACACACATATCATTTTTTTGCTAAAAACTCTGATTTATTTCTATGAAAATTTTTATGCTAAAAACTCCTTATCATTTCAGTTCCTCTATAAGCTCGATCATGCCTTATCTTTTTATTAAAATCTCTTTTATGTCTCTTGCTACCACCTTAACCCACTTTTGCTAATAACAAAAGTGGGAGAACTAACATAATAAATAATAAATGCTATCAAATTGGAAAACCAACATGATTAATGATTAAGATGATAGCTTACATATAAGGAGAGCATTCACATAGGGGGAGCATGCATTTAGGGGGAGCAATTCTAAATACCAAAATTGACTATTATCCTAAGTCATTACTCTCTCACACACACAAGTAGATTTCATTATGCTATATGTATTAATTCTCTGATTTATCATTAATGGATTTGTTATTATTAAAAGGGGGAGTTTGTTGGAACATGGTCTTCGGCATCTCCTAGGTTTTAGAAAAAACAAATGCTATGTGTATTTGATCTTGTGTGTTTAAGTGTGCAGGAAACAAAGCCACGTGACTCAAGGATAACATAAGACGGTTGCCCCCCCAAGTTTGAAGCCAGAATTCCAACATGTCCACTATCAGCGATGGTAGCACCTAGCGCGGGCGCTAGCTCTGATTTGGCAAGTTCAGGCGACAAGTATAGAAGGCGATAGTGCCAGGCGGTAGCGGATAGCGCAGGCAGTAGCGCAGAGCACAAGAGGAATTTTGGAAAGGTTTCCTTGGAATGAAGATACTCACGCGGAGAATGTTTCCTAATCCGGGACAGCATCGGCGGTAGCGATAGTGCGGGCGCTAGCTCCAAAGCTATAAAAAGGAACCCTTGGCTCCGTCTTTTTCATCCTCTCACACCCATAAATTCCAGAGTTTTGTGCCACATCATATAAAGGAAGGTTCAGAGAGATACTCACACAAATCCATGAAGGCTTAAGGAGATCCATGGAGAAGATTTCAGCATGCTTTATCATCGTGACGAAAGACCGCATCGACTACGATCATACTCCGCGGGTCTTTGTCTACTTCTTCAGAGATCCACATAGAGGGAATTTTCATATTATTGTTGTCTCTTTATTATTGTAATCGCGTAGAAATTTGCCTCGTGTTGACGACTAGGTCTGGGTAGGACTTCGGGCAGAAATTCTCCTCGGGTTGGCGACTAGGTCTAGGGTGTAGATTTAGGGGGTGCTCGAGGCCATATCCGGGGTAGGATTGGCTAGAGCGGCTTGAGGCTGTATCCGAGGGAGGATAGGCTAAAGCCACTGTTTCGTGGGGATACGAGTTGGGATAGAAAACGAAAAAGTATTTTTACTATTCACCTTCGATTTCTAGCATTATAAGAAGTCAAGTTTTGTAATTCTACATCTCATATTAATAAAATGATGTCTCTATTTTATTTCACTTAATTTGTCTTTGTTTTGCACTATTTTGATCTCCTAATATTTCAAGTATTTCAAAATATTTTAAAATTTTTAAAACCCTTATTCACCCCCCCCTCTAAGGGCGCCTACAGATCCAACACCCTATACTCATGCCCGGAACCAATCCGCCTCCCTTGCACTAAGCCGTACCATGGAGTTCCCCTGCACCCATGCCAGGATCCAACTCGGGTGCATGAAACTAATCTTTGGACACTTCATCAAAATCAAAAAACAAAATTTTCAAAATCTCAATTTTTTGCTCACTGTCGCCCACGCTAGCACTAGCGTCGGCGCTAGCTCGAGTGTCCAATTTTCTCTGTTCTTAAAATTTTGAAAAATCAATAAAAATATGTTCTTTTATACGTACTGCCTATTTTTATCTTTATGTCATTACGTGATGATTTAAAAAAAGCAAATACAAAATTTCAAAATGCAAAAATGTAAAAAATATGTCTTTGCTTATTTTTATTTGTGCTTGCAAGGTTTTATTAAAATAACAAAGATTTTTATGTTTCATTACTGTGGCAAAAATGACAAGCATGTTCTTTTAGAATTGACTAAAAATATTTAATTTAAAATCTCAAGTTTTCTAAACATTGTTTTGGCTTGTCATGCTTAAATTTTAATCTTGTTATGTGCAATGAAAAAGTCTATAGTGAATTGTGTAGGATTGCGTTTGTATGTCTCTAAGTATGAGTAATGTGTTATGCTTGATAATGATCTCTTTACACTCACACTTTTGGTAGACTACATGTGTCTATAATTCTTAACCCTACATGATTGTGTAGTCTAGAAGCTTACAATATTATGATGTCTATCTCTATTACCTACACATTATTCAAAACTTTGTTGCACATATAGAAGTGAAATTACAAAATTATAAGTGTTTACAAAAACAAGTGAATTCGAAGAATTTTGTCTTGCTAAAAAAAATCAATAATAAAATGACAAAGATAACTCTACCAAACACTACTTGAATCTCCTGATAAGTCTTCATAAGCATTGTGAGGTTGAGCACCTTGGAAAGAATTGTAAGTGTCTTGTGCAAACTACTTTAATACACTTCTATTATGTACACCGAATCACAAAAAGCTCTTATTAAAAATAAAATATGTGATCCCCCAAGCACTACTTCGCTCCCTGATAAGTCTTAATGAGCATTGTGTGGGTGAAGTACCTTGGTAGTTGTACTTTTTATGTGCTTTGTTTCTAAACTAGAATTCATGTGTAGAAGTAGTTAAAAAGACTACATGCTTAATAATGTTTATACTTCACTATATAAGTTATATGTTTTGGATTATATCACTTGTATACTTTTATCAAAACACCTTTTAAACACATCATTATCTCTCATAAAGCTTCTACTCATGAGAATTGGACTCTAATGCTTCATTGCATAAATTCTCTAGAAAGCTTTAGTAAAAACACTAGATTGCAATATATGATCTCTACAATGTTTTCATAACTTGAAATGCAAATTAATAACATTGTAGTTACTTTCTTCTAGAATATGTGCAATCATGCTTGCCTTAGTAGTTTTTGAAAAATAAAACTCCTTGCCTATTGTCATGAAAACTTTATTATCTTACTTGCTTACAAAAAATTATTTCTTAAAAATATTATCTTAAACTTAGATGCTTATATAAGATTGGTTTTATCCAAATAACATCACTTTTACTGCACAACATCTCTTATTTCTATTATGATCTTTGAACTTCCAAAATGATGTTTTCTGTGGATAAACAATTTTATAGCCTTTTCGCTTATGCTATAACTCTTAAAATTTTGAACTTCAAAAACATCTTCTTATGTTCGGACTTAAACTCATACTTACTCTTATGATTTTCATGCTTACAAAAAGATGTTTCTTATATTTCTATAAGTCTTCCGCATAATTACCATATAATTGGTTACCTTGCGCTTTCATTCTTATTTAAAGTCTTTTCCTTTGTGTGTATCATCACTTGAATCTCAAAATACCTTTCCTTCAACAAATGGTAGACTTGCTTGGTAAAATCTATATTGGTTGTTCTAACACGTATTTCATTTTTATGCTAAAAGCTCTGATTTATTTCTATGAAAATTTTTATGCTAAAAACCCCTTATCATTTCATTTCCTCTATAAGCTCAATCTTGCCTTATCTTTTTTTATCAAAATCCTCTTTTTATGTCTCTTGCTACCTTAACCCACATTTGCGAATAACAAAAGTGGGAGAACTAACATGATAAATAATAAATGCTATCAAATTGGAAAACCAACATGATTAATGATTAAGATGATAGCTTACATATAAGGAGATTATTCACATAGGGGGAGCAATTCTAAATACCAAAATCGACTATTATCCTAAGTCATTACTCACACACACATAAGTAGATTTCTTCATGCTATATGTATTAATTCTATGATTTATCATTAATGGATTTGTTATTATCAAAAATGGGAGTTTGTTGGAACATGGTCTTTCGCATCTCCTAGGTTTTAGAAAAAATAAATCCTATGTGTATTTGATCTTGTGTGTTTAAGTGTGCAGGAAACAAAGTCACATGACTCAAGGATAACATAAGACGGTTGCCCCCAAGTTTAAAGACAGAATTCCAACATGTCCACTAGCACCGGCGGTAGCACCTGGCGCGGGCGCTAGCTCTGATTAGGCAAGTTCAGGCGGCAAGTATAGAAGGCGATAGCGCCAGGCGGTAGCGGATAGCGCATGCAGTAGCGCAGAGCACAAGAGGAATTTTGGAAAGGTTTCCTTAGAATGAAGATACGCATGCGAAGAATGTTTCCTAATCCGGGATAGCGTCAGCGGGCGCTAGCTCCAAGGTTATAAAAAGGACCCCTTGGCTCCGTCTTTTTCATCCTCTCACACCCCTAAATTCCAGAGCTTCGTGCCACATCATATAGAGGAAGGTTCAGAGAGATACTCCCACAAATCCCTGAAGGCTTAAGGAGATCCATGAAGAGGATTTCAACACGCTTCATCATCGTAACGAAAGACCGCATCGACTACGATCATACTCTGCGGGTCTTCGTCTACTTCTTCAGAGATCCACATAGAAGGAGTTTTTCATATTATTGTTGTCTCTTTATGTTGGGTATTGTATCCACAATAACTTTGATTTGTGGGATGTCACCCTTGAACCAAGATTGAATTGCTAGTGTATTTGATATGTCTTTCTAGTATTATTCTTGCAGGTTCATATTGCTAAGTGTGGACCAATGTCAGGTCATAGTGTGTCAATAAGCCCAGTTTCATACAATGTAATTCCTCATTATGTGGAACATGGTGTTGACTCATGTGTGACCTCTCTATTGGGATACACTTCATTTTCAAGACTATTGAAGCCCATGGTTTGGAGGTGCAGCTGGTGTCCAAGAGAAGAAGAAATATTTTTCCTAAGTATTTTTCGTTCGACGAAATTTGGTGAGTTCGTCGAGCTTCGTTCGACGAACTGAAGTTGTATCAACGAGCGCCGTTCGATGGACAGTTATTCTAAAATTATGAGTTCAGCTTTCGTCGATCTCCGTTCGACGAACTGAAGTAGTTTCGTCGACCGCTGTTTTTTCAAAACAGAAGTGGTTTCGTCGATCGCCGTTCGTCGATCGTCGTTCGACGAATTGAAGAAGTTTTGTCAATCTCTATTTTTCTGAAGTTGAAGTAGTTTCGTCAATCGCCGTTCATCGAGCTCCATTCGACGAACTGAAGAAGTTTCGTCGATCTCTATTTTTTTGAAGTTGAAGTAGTTTCATTGATCGTCGTTCGTCAATCGTCGTTCGACGAACTGAAGTGATTTCTTCGAGCTCAGTTCGACGAATTTTTCTCGGCCGACGAATTGGATTTGCGCTGTTTTGTTTTTCAAATTACTTTCTCGAGAAATCCTTTTCAATCCTTTATTTCTAGTTTCTAAAGGTTTCTCAGCATGACTTGAGTTTCTCGAGAAATCAAAACAATCTCTCGAGAATTATGTCTGTCTCTCGGAAAGTCTTTCTCATCTGCCAGTGAAGTTATTCTAAGGTTGTTTTTATTGAGAAGCCAATTGTTCTCGAGAAGTCCTTCCATCTCTCGAGAAATCCTTTATCTCTTGAAAAGTTTATCTCTATCTCCCGTAAATCCTTCTATGTATTTTCTCGAAGTAGAAGCTGCTATTTCTCGAGAAGTTCTTTGTTCTCGAGAAATTGTGTTTTCGTTCTTTAAGTGATTTTCAGTTCGTTTGTTGGGACGTTAATTTCTTCTGTCTGATATGACTGCTCATATGATTTCGTTTAAGGTTAATCATACCTTAATTCTTGCTGTTAAGTCCTTAGCTATATAAGGCTCTTATTTAAGGATTAATTATTCTATCATTAACCCTAATTCTCTATTCGTTCCAAGAAGAACGAGAAAGTGTCGCTGCCTGTCGCCATTGCTGGAGATCGATCTACTGTTCTGAATCAATTGTCTCCAGTGAAAGAAAAAGTTCGATTGATCATTGCTCCATCCTCTATTGTATCTATTGGATCAATCGAATCGAAGAAGGTCAGATATGAGTTATTTACAATTCTTCTTCATCGACATCAAGTCAAAGCTATTCAAGTCTCAAGAAGGAAGAAGATCTCTCAGGGTTTTCAGATCTGTTTATTTATTGATATGTATTGTATCAATCTCAATTTACATTTGATTGTAGGAGAAGTTTTCTCTGAGTTGTAGGAGAGGTTTGTCTCCGAGTTGCAGGAGAGGTTTGTCTCCGAGTTGTAAGAGAGATTTTCTCTGAGTTTGTAGGAGATTTGTCTTTAAGATTGTAGGAGTGTTGACTCTGAGATTATAGGATCATTCTTGATCCGAGTTATAGTGAAGTAGTCAAGTCTAGCTGTGGCGCTAGATTGGCGAGGCCGGCAAGTGGAGTACACAAGAACGGGGTGTAAGACCCCCCTGCCCAGACCTGAACCGGGTTTTGGGAGGGGGGATCTTACGGCCCAAAGATGGCCACTAGTACTACTCAGGTGGCACCAACCCACCCTCTCAAGAACTGAGTGGTCTCCTTGTCAGGCACGAGAATCACAACATCACATCAGAACGCACAGCAGAAGCAATCGAAATAAACAAAACCAAGCATACTGCTTATATTTACATATTTAAAAGGGGGCCGAAGCCTAATATTTACAACCACTGCCTCGGGGGCTACATCGACTATAGCAAAAGACCCTAGGCTAGTCCTATACTCTAGGACTCACATCTCGAAAGATAGCGGGAGAGGATGGAGTGTCCAATCGAGCCATCTCTAAGGCTGGTAACTCATCCCGCGGTGCGGGGGCTTCGTGCTGTCCCATCTCCTGTGATTGGTTATAAGAAATAACCGTTAGTCACAGAGCTAAGTAGAAAACACCTCTCCTTCCCGGATCCATATCCAGAGGGCGGGCTAAAGGACAGAAATAAATAGCCGAAGCAAAGAAGAGGGTTAGCAGCAGGTAAACATATATATATATATATATATATAAATAGGGCCTCCCGCCCTACTATCCATAATCGCGCAGTATAGTAAATACACAACACTATCTCGCGCATACTCGCACCCAGGTATTCAAACCAACATACAACACTATCTTGCGCATACTCGCACTCCGGTATTCAAACCTGTACACACACAAAAACCCCAGTGTCGACACAGTTTAGACCGCTTTATTTCAAGCAGGGAGCTAACCCCGCAGGCCTCACCGATGTGGCCGTCGGTGACAGTGGCCAGTCTTGCCACTTCTGAGTGTAGTCGTACCGTATCACTCAGGCCCTCCTGTACAACTTGGTGTACTAACTGGATGTGAGCGACATCCGGCGAACCGATTTTTAGGCCGACCAGCGGAGGCAAAACTGCAGGTTCGGAGTGGTGATAACCTGCTTTGCACATCTCCCTGTCGCCATGAGTCGTCAACCCACCCGCACCGGTACGAACGGTCTGCGGGCGTGACCGACTCGCCACTTCCAAACAATCTTCAACTGCTTTAAATACAGAATAAGCGCTTTAAGACGCGCGACAACTTACTCAACCGGTCATACGACCTTTGACCGGGAGGCTCAGCGGTATGAGGGCTCCTTACTTGGGGCTATCCTGGGAGGAGGGGCTCAACTCCGGGTTTTCCCCAACTAAGGCCTCGCAGAAGGGATGATAAGCATCGCTTGCTAGCGTAGGACCGAAGTTAGCGCTGAATTAGAAAGTGCAATATAAGCAGTAAAATAGGCCGAAAGCCGGGGGCCATAATATCAAGCAGTAAGATAGGCCGGAAGCAGGGGGACATAATATCAAGCAGTAAAATAGGCCGGAAGCAGGGGGCCATAATAACAGGACCAGTGCGAGACTGGAGAAATGAAAGTACTGAAAGCAGTAAATAAGGACCAGTGCGAGACTGGAGAAATGAAAATACTGAAAGCAGTAAATAAGGACCAGTGCGGGACTGGAGAATTGAAAGTACTGAAAGCAGTAAATAAGGACCAGTGCGAGACTGAAGAAATGAAAGTACTGAAAGCAGTAAATAAATAAAGGGTTAGTAGTCCAATTACTCCATAACAGGAGGCTTCAACGTCGACTCCGTTCTTAGGAGGAGGTTCTGCTTTCTCCCCGTTCATAGGGGTTCTACTCCATTCCCAGGAGTTTATTTACGTTCCATGAGATTTAGTATTTTCCCTTTGCCGTTGATTTGTTCTTTTTATTATCTCGGCATTACTGCATTGCGGCGTCGGCCGCAATCTCGTCCCAATTTTCGCGTCGATATTTTCAACCTAATCGATTCCTTAGATCAATACGCGTAATTTTATTATACCGCTAAAATACGCGCCGCGAGGACGCCGATTTATTCTGATGAATTTCGCTCCCTTTCGGACGTTTATTTTTGTTTGTAAAAGATTTTAAAGGACCAAATGACAAGCTTACCATTTCAACTTTTGATAGTATTTGCAAAATACCCTATAGTAGAGCCTATAATTTTTGGTGATTTTTCCCAACTCATTTGGCCTTTAATTTTCTTAAAATAAACCTTTTATAGGGGTTTAAAAATAGTAAAACACTCCCTAAAAATCCCAGAAAATTACAAGAGTTGCCCCTCAGAGTGGGGCACATTTTTCATTTTGGAAGGTTTTTCTGAAAATGCCCTAATTGCCCTCTGGAAAATAAAATAGGTAAGGGGTTGTTGGTGTGCTAATAAAAAAAGGGAAGGGGCTGGAGGCGCCACACCGGGCACCCTCCTTGGGTCCCCACAGCGGATCCGCTGTGGGGGGCGCACATTTGGAGGCAGGGGGCGGGAAAATAGGTTACAGGAGCCGCCCGATCTCCTGGGGGAGATCGTGCGGCTCCCGTTTAATCAACGGGAGGTGGCTGCAGCCGCCACCGGGCAGCGGCGGCTTGGGCCGGCGCCGCCCCCGGTCGGTGCGCTGGGGGCCGGCGACTCCTCCGGTGGTGGTCCGGCGGGCTGGCGCCGCCGGCTACCACCGGGAATTAGAACAGAGAGGGGCGGGAGGCGGTGGCGCGGCCTGCATGCGCCATACAGGCCCGCTGCGCCGCCGCCTCCGCTGGAAGGGCTCTCCCTGCCGCCCCTGGCTGGGGTGCCGGGGAGAGGGCAGTCATTCGGCGGGGTTCCGGCGGCCTGGCACCGTCGGCCGCCGCCGGGGGTGGGGTTTTACCCCATACAGGAAATAGGGAGCAGAGGCAGGGGGCCTGGGCCACGGGTGCCGCCGGGGCTGCGTCCTCCAG
Source organism: Dactylorhiza incarnata (assembly GCA_033032865.1). NCBI lineage: Eukaryota > Viridiplantae > Streptophyta > Magnoliopsida > Asparagales > Orchidaceae > Dactylorhiza > Dactylorhiza incarnata. The sequence continues at coordinate 1,883,098 of JAWHQI010000363.1, forward strand.
TGGCTCGGCCGCCTCCTTTCGCCGGCGCCGTGGTCCCTGAGAGGGGACCTGCTTCCCCAGCGCCACCACCGGCGCTGGGCGGGGGGGGGGGGGGGGGGGGTTGGCTTCCACGGCCAGCGCGTCCACCTGAGCTTTGCCTAGCTCGGGGTGGCGCTGGTGGCGCTCCAGCGACGGGGAGGGGGTCAGCCTGGCTCAGGGGAGTAGGAAGGAGGAGGGGAGGGCGTCTACCTGGGGTGGAGGGGCTCGGGAGGCTGGGAGGTGGTGGTGGCTTGCCATGGAGAAGGAGGGCGGCGGCGGTTTGGTTGGGCAGGGCTCCGGCAGGGGGGCTGGTTGGGCTAGCCGACAGGGGAGAAGGAGGAGGAGCTAGGGGGGGGGGGGGGGTTGGCACTCAGGGAGGGGGCTGAGCCCCTCCTTATATAGAGGAGAGGGAGGCCTCCCCTCTCCCTCCTTTTAGCCCACGTGGGCTAAAGGGAGGGATGGGTGGGGGGAGATATTTTCTCCCCCCCCCTTCCCTTCTCTCTCCTGCCCCCTTGCCCCAACAGGGGGTTGCCTATCCATGGGCAGCCCCTCCCTTGGGGGAGGAGGGGCTTCTCTCCCCCCTTTTCTTTTCTTTTCTCAACAGATTTCAAGCTTGGGGGGGGGGGGGGGGGGTTGACCGAGGTCAACCTAGGGCGGGGTCCTTCATGGTCCCGGGGTCCATCAAGATTTGTCGGGGATGATGCCGAGTTTGTGTGCTTCACATTTCGTGCGTTGCACTGAGGTGGTCTGCATAGTCCTAAAATGACATATTCTTCATACGACCTCGGATCAAGGCGCAACGAATTCTGTTGCGCTTGTATCGTTCATACGAGTCTAATGGAACTGACAGAAGTCAATTTGGGGTTCGTATGGCCACTATTCATAATTATGAGGTAGTGGTGTGCTACGACACTCAAAATGGTCATTTTCTCCAAACGACCTCAGATCGAGGCGCAACGAATTCCGTTGCGCTTGTATCGTTCATACGAGTCTAATAGAATTGACAGAAGTCAATTCGGGGGAACATATGGCCATTATTCATAATAAGGAGGTGGTGGCGCGCTACGACACTCAAAATGGTCGTTTTCTCCAAACGACCTCGGATCGAGGCACAACGAATTCCGCTGCGCTTGTATCATTCATACGAGTCTAATGGAACTGACAGAAGTCAATTCGGAGTATGTTTGGCCACTATCCCACTATAGTGTGGTAGCGGCGCACAACGATACTCAAAATGGTCGTTTTCTCTAAACGACCTCGGAAATTCATTGCACTCGTATTGGTCATACGAGTCTAACGGATCTGACAGAAGTCAATTCGGGATTCGTAGCACATAACCCCTCATCGAGTTATGTCTGCCGTTCGGGCCTAGTTTTATTGGGCTCACTAGGGCCTAGTGACCCAATAAAAGTCGGGATGTTACACGGGGAACCACTATAAATTTCTTGTGTCATCTGTGTTTGTGATTTGCTTTATGTGTGTTCTATTTCATCAAGTTTTTAATTCCGCAAAAGACGCAGTTATCACCTATTCACCCCCCTCTAGGTGATTTAGGTTGGCAACTAGATATTATACTTTATTATTGTAATCGCGTAGAAATTCGCCTCGTGTTGACGACTAGGTCTGGGTAGGACTTAGGGAAGAAATTCTCCTAGTGTTGGCGACTAGGTCTAGGGTGTAGATCTAGGGGGTGCTCGAAGCCATATCCGGGGTAGGATTGGCTAGAGCGGCTTGAGGCCGTATCCGGGGGAGGATAGGCTAAAGCCACCAGTTCGTGGGGATACGAGTCGGGATAGAAAATGAAAAGTCTTTTTACTATTCGCCTTCGATTTCTAGCGTTATAAGAAGTCAAGTTTTGTAATACTACATCTCATATTCATAAAATGATGTCTCTATTTTATTTCACTTAATTTGTCTTTGTTTTGCACTATTTTGATTTCCTAATAGTTCAAGTATTTCAAAATATTTTAAAACTTTTAAAACCCTTATTCACCCCCTCTAAGGGCGCCTACAGATCCAACACCCTGTACTCATGCCCAGAGCCAATCCGGCTCCCTTGCACTAAGCCATACCATGGAGTTCCCCTACACCCATGCCAGGAGCCAACTCGGGTGCGCCCGAGAGGCACCACATCCAACACCTGTATGGCGGGCCACAACCAACAAACTCCCCGTGGAATGCCATCCAGGGGGATCAAACCCATGACATCTCCCCCGACTCTGATACCACTGTTAGGGAGTGGCGCCTACCAACTATCCCAAAACCCCAGAGTGTTAGGAAAGGCGCAACCAACTCCTTTATTATTATCAAGCAGGACCGATCAAAATTTTCCAATGGCTCCCTCGCACTAAACCGTGCCCGGAACTCCCCTGTACTCATGCCCGGAGCCAATCCAGCTCCCTTGCACTAAACCGTACCATTGAGTTACCCTATACCCATGCCAGGAGCCAACTTGGGTGCGCCCGAGAGGCACCCCATCCAACACCTGGATGGCGGGCCACACCCAACAATATACACATATATTTATATATATGATTTAGAATCGAGCTTGGGTAAGGCGTGTGATCACTACCCTAAAAAATTTGCGCCACCCTATGACAGAGCTTTTAACCGATGCTCACTCTTCCAAGATATAACACCCGACTAGATTCCAAAACTCTGATGTGCGCGACCACCAAAGAAGTGCAGAGCACCCGAACTCTCACCTGCCTGATGAAGCAAATGTGAAGAAAAGGAAATCATGGAGAAAATCATCGTAGAGAGCAAGTAAGAATGAAACAACACTGAAAACCGGTATGAAACGATTCAGCAAAACCTCCTATTAAGAGTCTCGTGAAAACCACAATAATAAATCACATAATAAATTTGAACGGTTATAATTGGTAGTGGAGAACGTGCAAGGAAAACCATCGTTTCCAATGTATTGACATTTATGATGAAAAACCGCGTAAAGAAACGCGTACAGAAAATTTCACGCGTTGCTCTGCGAATAGCAGAAGAAGTCAGAGTTCAGAGATGTCAAAGTAAATTGAATGCATGTCAAAGCAAAGCAGATAAGTGGAAGCAAGGAAAACTTGAAGTACTCTGAGTGGAGAAATTGAGAAGTCAAAGCAAAGCGGTAAGCAGAAGTCGAAGTACTCCGAGTGTAGATTTTAGAAGTCAAAGCAAAGTTTTCTTGTCAAAACAAGGAGAAGTCAGAGTAAAAGTTGACTGCAAAGTGAGAAAACTAATCTCGCCATTTTAGGAAGATGTCGACGCACGGGCGGTTGAGGAAGCCAAAGGACGGCCGATGTCGACGTAAGCTGAGATGGTGCCATCGACGTACGTCGATTATAGTCCAGCAAGCTTTGACATGCACATTTAGGATTTTCCTAAAGTGTCAAAACTATTTCTTACAAAAAAAAATACAATTAAATTAAATTATTTATAACAACCGCTATGATTATGATTTTTTTTTTGCTTTCATTTGAGATTGAAATATGATTGCTTATTTTGTTCTGATATTAAACTGTGTGAGTTTTTGTTTCTGAGATTATTGTTGATTTCTGTAAATTTAGTTACTGGTTAGTTAACATTGTACGAGATTTGTTACTCTTCCATTACTCAGGTTCAATGATATTATGGTCTTCTTAATTGCTTAACGGAAGGCTGGTTAATCTGCTCTGCATTTGACTTCTCCTTCGTTATCTAGGAATGGTGGCGATTAGGGTTCTACCATCAAGATTAATGTGTCTGCCATTCAGTAATTTCTTGCGGATCTAAAGTTATGACTATGAGAACGTCTCTTTACATTCTCGATGTTTTCGTCTTAGGCTCTGTTTAGCTCAGCTGCAGCGATTGGAGAAGTAGTGGTGGGAAGCAATGGTGGAATAATCAGCTATTTTGAAGAGTGATGATAGAATTTGTAAAACTGTTTGGAAGAACAACGTTTGTCCTGTCGTTTTAAACGAAGAAGCGGTTTAAACTGTTTGACAAAACAGCTGCGTGGTGTGAATTTTATTTTTGTAAAATTATATATAAAGAACAAAAATTTAATGCAAACAAATTAACTTTGTTTTTATTAAGCACCCCGAAATTCTATTACACAAATTATAAGGTTTTTTCCACAAAAAACTCATAGGCGTGATGCGCCTCGAACATTCACTAGAGCTCTCAATCATCGAACGTCAACTGCATAATAAGAGTAATATAGTTAATGAATTTTATATTTATAGGTAATATAGTTTACAATATTAAACCCCTCAATGCATTATACATGTGATATTCTGTTAGTTGATCCGCTATGAAGTCCCTGATGTTTGACATTTTAGCAGCTCCCGTTCCTTCAAATGTACTAGGTGCAATATTAAGATTTGGATCGATTGTTCTTAGACGATTGTTTGGTCATAATTCGTACGCTTCTGCATGAACAAAGATTTCGTTCCCATCATCACATACATCAAACTCCAGGTCAGAGCGTGATGGATGTCTTCTAATGAAGTTGTGCAGGGTCATCGTAGCGACCACAACGACACACTACTTTGAAAAATCAAACGGAGGCATTTTGCTTAGTATGTCCACTTTTTCTTCCATACACCAAAGCTCCTTTCGATCACACTACAGAGCGAGAAGTGTGCTTTATTAAATATCTTTCGATGCCCTTCTATTGACCGATTACCCCAAGCAAAGTCCGGCAAGTGATATCTAGTTTCCGAAAAATGTTTCAGAAGCCCGTTTTGTAATGGATAACCAACATCAACAAGATAATATTTACCTTCAATATTGGAAAGGATTAGACAATAGTCACATCTAACACATAAAACAACATATGTAAAATAGATAATATGTACCGTTAGGTGAAAACATGAATTTACTCATTGGATCCCTTACTGCACGATGATATATGTGGTTGTCATGTGCAGAGCCCTCCCAACCAGGAACAACGTAAGTAAAACACATATTAAAGTCGCAAATAGCTATCACATTTTGAGTTGGGCTTCCATGATGACCAATGTGCGATACTTCATTTTCAATAGGTATCTTTGCATCAACATGTGTACCATCAATCGCCCCGACACAATCTTTAAAAATGACATATATCTTTCATCATTTTTTATGTGTGAAGGAATAGCACGAAACTGAGGATCAGTATGAGCTATAAAGTTCATGGACAGATTAATCAGAGCACGAAAACCTATCATGAATAACCAACTTATAGTCTCGTAGAATGTTGGAATCGTTCACTTGCTTTCCTGAATGTTTCATTATGACCCAAAATATATACTGTGATTGTCAATATATCACTAGCTTGAGTTCTTTGTGTTCCCTTTAATCCGTGAGTTTGTTCTAAAAATTCCAGCAAATCAAAAAATAATAATAATCTTTGTCATTCGAAACATGTAGTGAAACCTCACAGGATGTCCGACAAATAATTCACGTATCCGTTTTTGTCCGGTCTGAGATGATGTCATGCACGGTGTTTTATCACAAAATAAAGAAACATCATTGATTACGCATACACTCGATGTTATGAGTTTCACAAAATGAACAAATTCTTGTTGACGAGTTGCACAATAGATTAACACTAGTTCTTCATCATCAATGTTAACATCATCATCATCATGATTATCAGTTGACATAATTGTAGTGGCCTAAACATGTGAAACAACAATTATTACCAGAAGAGAAAACAAAAACCATACAACATCAAGAGCATAAAAAACATACAAGTCTGAATTAAAAATAACATAGACATATAAGTTGCTAAGCATCAAAAGCATACAAGCCTGATTTAGAAATGACGTGGACAAAAAATAATCTCATTTAAGCGAATTCATGTAGTGGGTCTTGAGCCATTCCACCCTCCTATCCACTGGGATACTCAAGAAGGTCAATCGATTCACTGGAGTTTGGAAATGAACTGTGGCAAAATGGTATAACTATCGATTCTCGTAGATTTCGTGATACTTTTCAAATTCTTGAATATCCTTTTGCAGTAGATATATACCAAGTGGAACAATTGGTGCTGCAACGTGCTGCATAATAGTTTCTGAAGAGGAAAATAATTTCTCAATGTGTGCTAACAAAACCTGTTTTGTTCCTATTTTCTGCCTCATACCCTTTGGTTTTCTTTTTGAAGCTACTCCACTTTGTGAAATTTGTCCAAGTGCAGCGAGTCAATATCATCACTTGTAAATGCATGTGCGTTATTGATTTCGTTGATACGGTCTTCACCATCATCAGATAAGTTTTCAGTCTGTGAGAAAAGAGAACACAACTCTCCAGAAAAAAAGCATCCATACATTATCTCTTGTAGCAACAACTAAGCTGAACATTTACTCTAATTTTTCTTCAAGCTCCGGAGGTATTCTAGCATAACGGAATTTCTTTGCATTAGGGATCATCTATAGAATTGAAATAGCAATAAAAATTACTATACATTCTAACCAATCATCTATAAATTTCAAGAGCAATAAAAATAAAAATACATTCTAATCTCAATCCTTTCTTTCCACCAATCATCAGAATCGTCTATTGTCTGTTTATTTGGGTTCCAACCAAGACTGGTCTCACCTCTTTTAAGTTCGCGCCATAATTTTCAATCACGCTTAATTTGATCCCATTTGTTTTTCATCTGTGCACGACTATACTCCAAATTTGTGCGCTCCTTGAAGTTTTTCATCAGATTACTCCAACCTTCCTTATTGAAATGAGTGGTGGGTCTATTCCATAAATCCATCTCTCAGATACAAAGATCGCAAAATAAGACAACATGTGATGTTTCCCAATTTGCTGAAATTCCACCATCTTTTGATTTGCCTATCTAAAAAACCTTTTCTAAAAGACCACCAAAATGAACCACAATTCATACGTAAAATACAACTACACGAAAATGAACAATAGCAAAGCATATGGTGTCAATACAAGTAAAATTCAATTCAAAAATATTTGGGGTGATCGACAAAGCAATTTGAGTCAAATCTGAGTAATCGAGTGCAATACAGGTAAAATAATCCACATAATCCAGAAATCTAGAGATTTTTCAAGCATATGCACATAAATTTTCAAGGAATAATGAATAAAAAACAGGGATACCTAAAACGTCAGCAGAAGCTCACAGAGGCTATCAGTGAAGAACCCAATGAAATCTAGAATACCAGTGAAGAAACCAGTGAAATCTGGAATAAAAATAGGGATACGAGTGAAGAACCCAGTGAAATCGAAAATCTGGAAAAGCAACCAGTGAAGAAATCTGGAAGTGAAACCAGTGAAATCTGGAAGTGAAAACTGTTGGCTGAACACGAAAATCTGGAAGTGAAGAAATCGCGAAAATCTGGAAGCGAAACCAGTGAAATGAACAACCAGTGAATCTCGTTACCTGCAGTAGACGCTAGGGCTCACCGGTGTGTTGAGGGGATAGTCGTCGGAGAATGATGGTCGCGGGATTGGGCGCGGGTATCTGGAAAGGAGAGGAAGAACTCGATACCAATCCCGTTGGTATCAGTTGTTGTCTACCTGCAGTGGAGGAGAATGGTTGTCGGGGTGTTGAGGGAGACCAGTCGTCAGAGAAGAACATGCGGAGGTGGCTTATCGCTGGAGAAGTAGGGTTGCGGGAACTTGCAAGAGTTCCGGTCGCGACGGGCGGAAATGAGTGGGGGGAGACGCGCGATTTCTGGAGTCGCGATAAATTTGCGTGACTCCGGAATCACAAAATAGGGCGATTTCGGCGCGGTAGTGACTCCAGTCGCCTTACCAAAAAATAATTCCACAAAAAATAAAGTAGCAAAATAGCAACGAATAGCAACTAATAAGTTGCTGCACCCAGGGCAGTCAGCTAGGTAAATACTTTTTTATTTTACCTACAAAAATAGCAAGTAATTTTTTTGTTGCAAAAATAGCAACTAATTTTTTTGTTGCTAAATTTTTGTTGCTAAATTAGCAACACATTTTTTTGTACCAATTTTTTTGTTGCAAAATTGCAACGAATTTTTTTGTTACAAAATATTTATAACACAAATATTTATTTCCTTCAAAAAAATTTCATCTCTCTTTCTTACAAAATAAAATATTTAATTTCCTTACCACTCTCTTATAAAATATAGTTTGTCTATATATATATATATATATATATATATATATATATATATATAAATTAGCAAAAATTATTTATATCTGACAAAATAATTATAACTAGTACATTAAATTTGTGTATATAATTTTATAAAGTATTTAAATATATTTATAAATTAGCATATATTATTAGCATCCAATGAAATAATTATATATATATTGTATAGTTTGATAAATTATATATATATAAATATTGTTATACCACCCGTGAAGGCCTTGGGGTGCGTCTAAAGGAAGCTCCACTAAAGAGATATGGGGTCAGCAGTCAACACGCAATCGCTCGATTCGAAGAAACCGAGCCCGCCATTTCCGCCGACAACCGCCAGAAACAGAGCGCGCGGAGAACAAACCGCAAGCGCGTACGCTACCGCACACACGGAAGCACACGGTAGCACGCGGTAGCGCGCGGTAGCGCGCGGGAAGCGCCCCCCGTCGCGGGGGAACGGCCCCTCCGCACCTCCCTCGGGGTGCGGCTCGCGCGGAGTCGCACCCCTCAAGGGGTGCAGCCAAGCCGCACCCCTCCAGGGGGTGCGGCCCAGCCGCACCCCTCCAGGGGGTGCGGCCGAGCCGCAGCCCCCTTGAGGGTGCGGCCCGGCCGCACCCCCCCGGGGTGCGGCTCCGCTGCACCTCCCATAGGGTGCGGTCCGGCCCCCTCCCCTCGCCTTTTTCTGCAGGGGAGCTCGCAAGGGGCCCTGCCGCAGTCGCGCCCCCTCGTCAGGTGCGTCAGATCCCAATTTCTATTTGGGGGGACAACTCTCCGCCCCACCGTTCGCTCAGAACGCCTCCGCGCTAATGCGCGCTCAGAACGCTTCTAGGCGCGCTCAGAACGCCTCTACGCTCGCGCGCGCTCAGAACGCCTCCAAACGCATTCAGAACGCCTCCGCGCTTACGCGCGCTCAGGACGCCTCCAAGCGCGTTTAAAGCACTTCCATGTTCGTTGCACGCTCAGAACACTTTAGCGCTCGCGCGCGCTCAAAACGCTTCCGAACACATTCGGGAGCGTTCTCACTTTTTGTCTTTCAGGCTTCTCACTTTTTGTCTTTCCGACTGTCTCACTTTTCGTCTTTCAGGCTTCTCACTTTTTTTTTTCTTTCAGGCTTCTCACTTTTTGTCTTTCAGGCTTCTCACTTTTTATCTTTCAGGCTTCTCACTTTTCAGGAACGACCAGTCGCCTTTTTCGCCTCGAACAGAACTGCCCGAACTGCCCGAGCCGCCCAGGCTGCCCGAAGGGCAAGGTGGTCATTTACGAAAAATGGCGATCCGTGTGCCCCAAATCGGAAAATATGATTCGTCCACCAAACATTTATGGAAACTGCAAACGGCAAAATTACCGGACCGCCCCCGGCCAAAGCTATAAAAGGAGCCCCAAGGCTTCATTTGAAAGGACCTGGACTTCTGGACCCGGGAGAGCTCCTTGCAGACTTTTGCGGAATTCTCCTTCGGCGCTTGAAGATCTCCTTCGTGGACTTGAAGATCTTCATCATCCCGAAAGACGACTAGCCTTCTCACTTTCGTTCTCCAGCATTCCCGGAAGGAAAAGGCGACCAGCCTTCTCACTTTCGTTCTCCAGCATTCCCGGAAGGAAAAGGCGACCAGCCTTCTCACTTTCGTTCTCCAGCATTCCCAGAAGGAAAAGGCGACCAGCCTTCTCACTTGCGTTCTCCAGCATTCTCAGAAGGAAAAGGCGACTAGTGATAAGTAATAAAATATATGTATTTTTAGTATAATTATTAGTATAGTTTTAATTAATATTGTGAATTTTCTATGTAAATTAATGAATAAATTGCTTCTTTATTATTTCTGGTTTCTAACTTAGTTTTATTTTTGTTTTTGCATTTTTTTGCAAAATTTTCCCAGGTCACGCCCTCGGTCACGCCCGTGACCAAGGGCGTGTAATTTTAAAGATCAAATATCAACGGGACGGCTCAATTCAGATCAAATCCCGACAAATCGCTCAAGTCACGCCCGTGTTCCAGCAGAGTCACGCCCGTGAGCCGCCAGCGCGTCACGTCTCGAAGCCGCGCCCATGCTGCCGACATCAGCCACCCATAGTCACGCCCGTGACTCACAAAGTCACGCCCGTGACATACCAAGTCACGCCCGTGTTCAGCCATGTTTGACGGCCAGACCTTCCAGAAGGCGGCGAATACAGCCGAGCAAATGTCACGCCCTAAGTCACGGCCGTGACATTCAAGTCACGCCCGTGACCTAGGGCGTGTAAAACTCAAATTTTCCCTATAAATAGAGGGGCTCGGCTGAAGTATTTTTCATCCAAATTTTGAGTAGTTCTTGTGGTATTGTGAGTTCTTTTGAGTGATTGTGAGCTTCTCTTATGCAATTCAGTTTAAGTTCGTTTGTAGTTTTTTTCGTCTTCCTAATCTAGTTGTAATGCTGATTTCAGAAATAAAATGATGTTTTTCTCATTTGGATCATCTTCTTTTTATTAATGTTAGCGTGTGTGCGTGTATGAGTTTAGCTTTATTGCTTTTATAATTTAGTTTTATTGCTTTTATAGTTAGGTTTATTGCTTTCATAATCTAGGTTTACTGTTTTCATAGCTTAGATTTACAAGCTTTCATAAAATAGTTTTATCGTTTTCTTTTTCGCTTTATTTTATCGCTTTCATTTTAAACGCTTTCTTTTCAGTTTTTTTTAGAGTGTGCGCGTGTATGAGATTATATTTTTCTTTTTTGTAACTTAGTTTTATTTCAGTCTTCATATAACTGCTATATATCACCCCCATCTTGAATAAGAGGCTAATTAACTTTAGCATTTATTTAAGTCGGTTGGGACGGATATTATTTCTGCACCTTTATAAGTCTTTTCATTTCTATACCACCCCCTTCTTGAATAAGAGGCTAAGAACTTTTTAGCGCTTGTTTAAGGTGGTTGGGACGGATACTATTACTGTTTTTATATAAGTCTTTTTATTTCCTTTTTATCCGCTTATATCCGCTTTAATTATTAAACATGTATTTTTCAACCGATAATGCCGTCTCCATTCCAATGAGTGGCTAATTTCCTTTAGCACACGACGTCGAAGAGCATTGGGACACAAAAATAGTTTTTCTATAAAATTAAAACATCTCTTTCTAAAATAATTAACGCTTAAGGTTTACCCGAGAATCACGTTGAGTGGAGCCACATAATCGATGTGTGGTTTTCATTTCCGTTTTCGTACCTAGTTAGCCGAGAGGCTCGTGCGTACGGATTGATCGCTCACGGGTAAAGAGAACTGCGCTCTACCCTCGAGAGAGGACGAAGTAATTCTCCCGAATTGGAAATAAAAACCCAATAGCGGGGTTCACAACATAAAGCGGGTATCAAGAAGATTCGATTGTAGAACGAGAGTTCGGTCGAATATTCATAATCTCAGGTGGGCGTACCCTCGAGAGAGGAGCGTTCATAATTATGGAACCTCCACGGCCAAGTCATTTTAATATTTTGAAAAGTCATCACTTTTAATTCTACGAAAAAATCTATTTTCGTCTCAAGGTAATTCGACGTCGCGCGCTATCTTTCTCATCGCTTAGAACTCTAGTTAATCGCTTATTATCATCTTTCGCATTTTATCACTTAGAACTCTAGTTAAACCAACTAAAAATATTATTCCGATAAAATAATAGTTTGTTCCTCGAAGTAGCATAATCAACACGACCCGTGGAAATATACGATCCCGATATTTTCAAAAAAATATATCCTGTATTACTTGCGATAAGGTATACTTGCCTTTATCAAATGATTAATTTGGACTAAGAATTCAAACACAGCTTTCCAAACTCATTTAGTGCAAAACTCTCCTTTTCTACTTTTCAATTCAATAGAATTCGGCGTTGTAGCCGAGACGTAATTGTCAATATTCCGAAAGAAGAAAAAGACCGTTACTTCTATCCTTCAATAGGATAACGGTTAATTTCTCAAAGTAGGATTACTTGCGAGACTCTTCGAAAACATCCGTCAATTCTAAACTCTTATTTATAAAACAAAAGAAGAAGTCCAACCGAAATCATCAAGTTTTTGGCGCCATTGCCGGGGAACTTTGTGTTGTTATTTGAAAGTAGGAACTGCTATTAATTTTATTCCTTATCTATATATTTTTACTAAAAAATCAAAAAAATACAAAAAAGTAATATAAAAAATATATATATAAAACTTATATTTAAAAAATTAATAATAATATGAAAACAAAAAAAATTCCCAAAAAAAAATTTGTTTTTAGTATATGACCCGAGGAAGCTCGTCCGACGATTCGACTATTCCTTTTGACCCCGAAATCGAGCGCACTCTTCGTGAGCGTATCCGATCTCGTGATCAAAACTTACTCGAAACCCCCGAAGAGTCAATCGGAGATACTGCAAATATGGGCGATCCAATTTCAAATGCGTCCCCGGCCCGGACCATGACATATTATGCCCGGCCGAATTTGGACGATACAGGATCAAGTATTACTCGCCCAACAGTTAATAATAATAATTTCGAAATAAAATCCAGCATAATTCAAATGGTACAACAGTCGATTCAGTTCGACGGTTTGCCAGATGAGGACCCAAATCAGCACCTTTCAAACTTTTTAGAAATATGCGACACCTTTAAAATTAATGGCGTCACTGATGACGCCATTCGTTTACGCTTATTTCCATTTTCGCTACGGTTAAAAGCCAAATCGTGGTTGACTTCTCTTCCGAGAGGGTCCATAACCACGTGGGCCCAATTGACGGAATTTTTCTTAACTAAGTATTTTCCTCCGTCAAAAACCGCAAAACTACGCACGGATATCACATCCTTTGTGCAATTCGATTCCGAGTCTCTTTATGAGACTTGGGAGCGTTTTAAAGAATATTTGCGTAGGTGTCCTCATCACGCGCTACCAACTTCGCTACAGGTCCAGACGTTTTATAATGGTTTAAATTTTTCTACGCGACAGATGATTGATGCGGCCTCCGGGGGAACGTTAAACAACAAAACCCCAGAGACCGCTCAAGCTCTGATCGACGAAATGGCCATAAACGCGTACCAATGGAACGTGCCAAGGTCGCCTCCTAATAAACCGGCTGGTCTTTTTGAAGTGGACGCCACTACTTTCTTAGCCTCACAGGTTGAGCGGCTAAGTAAGCAGGTGGCGGAGATGACTGTTTCCTCCTCCACTCCCGCATGGAATAATAATAATAATAACGTAATCGAAGAATCGGTGGATTACCTCGGTAATCCAGTTAGGCCCCCCTTCAACCCTAATAACAACCCGTATGGTAATAATTATAATCCGGGTTGGAGGACCCACCCTAATTTCTCCTGGAGCAATCCTAACAATGCTCAGAGGCCCCCAAACATGAATCCCCAAGGATTTCCGCAGGGATTCCAGCCTCCTCCTCCAAAACCTTCGCCGCTCGAAGATGTTTTGTCTAAATACATCGCGTCCAACGATTCAAATATCCGGAATCTTACCGGATCGATTAAAAACTTGGAAAACCAGGTTGGACAACTTGCAAAGATGGTCTCCGAGCGGACATACGGAGCTCTACCAGGGAATACGGAGCCGAACCCCAGGGAAAATGCCAACGCTATAACACTTCGAAGCGGCAAGGAGGTCGTCTCCCCATTGCGGGTTGAGCCTAAGGTATGCATTTCGCCTCCAACCCCTCCACCCTCTTCTTCGATTCTAATTGCTCCGGATTCTCCGGTTGCGCCGAATGTTTCGAGTCCTCGAATTCCTTACCCGTCTAAAATTAATAAAGAGAAGGAGGACGAAAATTATCAAAAATTTTTGCGTATTTTAAAACAAATTCAAATAAACGTCCCCTTCTGCGAGGCACTCTCCCAAATGCCGAAATATGCGAAATATCTTAAGGAGTTACTTTCTAATAAAAAGCGACTCGAGGATGTTTCGCGTGTTTCCCTTAACGCGGAATGTTTGGCTGTTCTCCTTAACAAATTGCCGCCAAAACTAAACGACCCGGGACGGTTCTCCATCCCGTGTCTCTTTGGCAATATGTTAATAAAGTACGCTCTTGCGGACTTAGGCGCCATCATCAATTTGATGCCTTTTTCTCTTTTCAAAACACTCGATTTAGGCGTCCCAAGTCCAACAAAAATGAGCATCCAACTCGCGGATCGCTCGGTAAAGTACCCAATAGGGGTAGCGGAGGATGTTCTGGTCAAGGTCGACAAGTTTATCTTCCCGGTAGACTTTGTCATCCTGGGCATAGAGGAGGACGTCGAGGTACCCATCATCCTCGGTCGCCCCTTCCTCGCAACCTCCCGTGCGTTAATCGATGTCAGTAACGGTCGCCTCCTCCTTCGAGTTGGAGACGATGAAATTACTTTACATATCAACCCCTCCATGCGGAACTCACTATCGAATGATGATTCATGTTTCAATTTGGAATCCGCGTTTATGGACGAGTGTTCTTCTCTTTCGGAATTGTTATCTTTAATGATAGACGATTCAGATCTGACGAATCAACCTCCTTTAGACGAATTACCGCCAAATTCGCCTTTCGAGCCTTTTGATTCGAAAGATTTAAAAATCTCCACTTCCTATGAAGAACCTCCGGTCTTGGAGCTTAAGCAACTCCCCGACCATTTAAAATATGCTTTTCTAACCGCGAACTTAAAACTTCCGGTTATAATATCGTCTACTTTAACCAATTCGGAAACATCCGAATTGGTTGAAGTTTTATCTAAACATCGCCGTGCAATTGCATGGCAAATTTCCGATATCAGGGGAATTAACCCTTCATTCTGCTCCCACAAAATTTTTCTCGAAGAAAACCCCCGCAAAACAATTCAGCCTCAACGGCGACTTAACCCGAACATGCGGGAAGTCGTTAAGACTGAAATTATTAAACTCCTCGACGCGGGGATTATCTATCCTATTTTCGACAGTACGTGGGTAAGCCCCGTACAAGTCGTCCCAAAAAAGGGCGGTATAACGGTCGTGGCAAACACGAATAATGAATTAATCCCAACTCGTACTGTTGCGGGTTGGAGGGTGTGCATCGACTACAGAAAACTAAATGATGCCACCAGAAAAGACCACTTTCCGTTACCGTTTATTGATCAAATCTTAGAGCGTCTCTCTGGTCATCCTTTTTATTGCTTCCTTGATGGTCTCTCGGGATTTTTCCAAATCCCTATTTCACCCGAGGACCAAGAAAAAACGACTTTTACTTGCCCTTTCGGCACCTTCGCATATCGAAGGATGTCGTTTGGCCTCTGTAACGCGCCAGCTACATTCCAAAGATGTATGCTGGCAATATTTGGCGAACTAGTAGAAGACATAATGGAAGTCTTCATGGATGACTTCTCCGTCTTTGGAGACTCTTTTAAAAATTGTCTAAAAAATTTAGATAGAGTCCTCCAACGGTGCGAGGAGACAAACTTAGTCTTGAACTGGGAGAAATGCAACTTCATGGTCCGAGAGGGTTTAATCCTCGGCCATAAAATTTCTTCCAAGGGGATGGAGGTCGATAGGGCCAAAGTCGCTATAATTGAACAACTTCCTGTTCCTTCGAACGTCAAATCAATTAGAAGTTTTCTTGGCCACGCAGGTTTTTATCGGCGGTTTATTCAAGATTTTTAAAAAATAACCAAACCGCTAACTCACCTCCTGGAAAAGGATTCCCCATTCATTTTTGACACGGCCTGCGTAGAGGCATTTGATTTTATAAAAAAGCAACTTATCAATTCTCCAATTCTGGTGGCGCCAGATTGGTCCCTTCCGTTCGAGATTATGTGCGACGCGAGCGATATCGCAGTAGGAGCTGTCTTAGGCCAACGTGTAAATAAATATTTTCATCCAATATATTACGCTTCTCGCACACTCAATGCCGCACAGGCTAACTATACAACGACGGAAAAGGAACTTCTTGTCGTCATCTTTGCTTTTAATAAATTCAGGCCTTACGTAACACTTTCACACGTGATCGTTTTCACTGATCACTCCACCCTAAAATATCTTTTGGCCAAAGTTGATGCCAAGCCTCGCTTACTTCGATGGATCCTCCTTTTATAGGAATTTGACTTAGAGATCTGGGATAAGAAGGGGGCTGAAAATTTAGCAGCCGACCACCTCTCACATTTAGAACACCCCGTCGCAGAAGCGCTCGTCGAACTAAAAATAGACTATCGATTTCCTGAGAAGCGCCTTTTAATCGTAAATAATACAAAAACTTCTTCTACCCCTTGGTTCGCAGATTACGCGAACTATTTAGTCGCACGGGTCCTTCCAAAAGATTTTTCGACTCAGCAGAAGAAGAAATTCTTCTCTGACTTGAAAAACTACTTTTGGGAGGACCCCTTTCTCTTTCGCGTCTGCGCAAACCAAGTGATACGAAGATGTGTTTCAAGCAAGGAGGGTGCGCAAATATTGCGACACTGCCATGAGGGGCCAGCTGGAGGGCATTATCAAGTCAACCGGACCGCGCGGAAAGCGTTAGAGTCAGGCTTTTATTGGCCCACTCTCTTTAAGGATGCTCACACTTTTGTGAGTATATGTGATAGCTGCCAGCGGTCGGGTAACATCTCTCGTCGTGACGAGATGCCCCAAAACTTTTATTTAGAATGCGAAATCTTCGATTTGTGGGGCATAGACTTTGTAGGCCCCCTACCTCCTTCTTTTAATAATCGTTATATTTTAGTGGCGGTCGACTACGTATCTAGGTGGGCGGAAGCGCAAGCTCTGCCCACCAATGATGCGCGAGTCGTCGTCCATTTTCTAAAAAAATTATTTTCTCGCTTCGGCACGCCCCGTGCAATAGTTAGTGATAGGGGCACGCACTTCTGCAACGCCCAGTTTTCAAAAATTTTATCTAAGTACGGCGTCACACATAAGCTCGCCACCGCCTATCACCCCCAAACGAGCGGCCAAGTAGAGGTAGTAAATCGCGAGATAAAACGCATTCTGGAAAAAACCGTCTCTTTAAAT
Organism: Dactylorhiza incarnata; assembly: GCA_033032865.1. Taxonomy (NCBI): domain Eukaryota; kingdom Viridiplantae; phylum Streptophyta; class Magnoliopsida; order Asparagales; family Orchidaceae; genus Dactylorhiza; species Dactylorhiza incarnata. The sequence goes on from JAWHQI010000363.1 coordinate 1,900,148, forward strand.
AGGAAGGATTGGTCCTCAAAACTCGACGAGGCATTGTGGGCGTACCGTACGACATACAAGACCGCTATCGGTTGTACGCCCTATCGATTAGTATACGGCAAAACGTGCCATTTACCGGTAGAGTTAGAACACCGCGCTTTTTGGGCCTTAAAATTTTTAAATCTCGATTCGAACTTAGCCTCCGAGAATAGGAAATTCCAACTAAATGAACTCGATGAATGGTGTGCGAACGCTTATGAGAGTAATAAATTTTATAAGGAGCATTCTAAGTTCTACCACGATCGAAAAATTAAATTTCCAAAAACTTTCGCGCCGAGCGATCTTGTCCTTCTTTATAATTCACGTCTTCGTCTTTTTCCGGGTAAGCTCAAATCCCGTTGGTCTGGCCCCTTTGAAGTCAAAGAGGTTTGGCCGTATGGGACCGTTCTTATCTCTCACCCCGAAAAAGGCGATTTTAAAGTCAATGGCCACCGTTTAAAACTATATCTTGTGGGCGATCCGGTGGATGGACATACGGAATCCTTAACCCTCCCCAATTTATAATCTCACCACGCCAAATGCGTCAAGCTACGCGACGGTAAACAAAGCGCTCGTGGGAGGCACCCCATATTTATCTAATATTTTTATTATGCTTTTCATCTCTTTTTGCAGGGTTTCTTACGACCCCGCCAGCTTTAATTTAGGGAAGCCTTTTTGCTTCCTCTTTCCTTTTGTATATATTGCAATGTTATTTTATCTTCTTCATACTTACATTACAACATTGGGTACAATGTTGGGTTTTAAGTATGGATGTGTATTTACCGTTTTCATTTTAAAAAAAAGGGGCTTCTTTTTACACTGTCATAATACAAAAAAAAAAAAAATATATTACAAAAAAATATATGTATTTTTTTTTTACTTTTTCATAATACAAAAAAAATTCCAAAAAAAAAAAAAAATTCCAAAATAATATACCATACTTTACTTTTATTCTTAAAGCATTTAGTTTCGAGAGTATATGTTTGTGGATTTTCATAATCGCTAGTTTTATTATTTGTTTGTTTATCTAAGATCGATAGATTTAAACGTTCGGGGTTAAGTTTTAAAGAATATCTAGTGTTTTTAATTTAAATAGAGGCTTTGTTATCAAGCACTACTTCTACTAGCTAAAATAGAGACATGTGTATTATGTTGGCAAAACAACTTTAGACTGCAATTATCTCTACTTTATGTCTTCAGGAATCTAGGAATATTTAACTTACTAAGGTTGCTCTCAAAACTTTTTTTATTATTCTAAAATTTCTCTTGAAAACCCCTTGTATACACCAATTTAGCATGGCAAAAACAAAAGAAGAAAACAAAAAGATCTTATGTCAACGGGAATACAAAAATTCGGTAAACATAGGCACCAAATATTTGTTAAAAGAGATCCTATGTCAATGAGAATTGAAAATTCCGTAAACATAGGCATTGGGTTAATTAAAAAGATCAATTTTCCCTCGTACACCAACGATGGGAGTCAAAGGAAACTATTTAAGAGGGGTGAAAAAATAAAATTCTTCACCCCTAATTCAAGTACTCTTCAATTTGTCATGACTTTTTACCCGCTTTTCCTTAACCACATTATTGTTTCTAGTTTTAATTCAAAAAATCATTTGAGAGCATAATTAGTAACTTATATTTTTCCTTCATGTTTCTTTAAACAAAAGGTTATTATAATTTCGATCTAATCTCGTTTACTAATGATTGCAATTTGTTTGCTATTTGGTTAATTAAGAAGTCTTTTGGCTAAGACATTTCTTTCTACTTAAATCATTTACATAATTTAGGACTTAACTCTTATTACTCAGAATTTTTATTTTTCAGTCTCTTATGATTAAAATAAAACGATAGGCAAAAATTAGAACTTATGTTAATCCCGTATAGATCTCTCTTACTTTTGCTCTGGAATAACAAAAGCTTAAGTATGGGGGTATTTGATAAGTAATAAAATATATGTATTTTTAGTATAATTATTAGTATAGTTTTAATTAATATTGTGAATTTTCTATGTAAATTAATGAATAAATTGCTTCTTTATTATTTCTGGTTTCTAACTTAGTTTTATTTTTGTTTTTGCATTTTTTTGCAAAATTTTCCCAGGTCACGCCCTCGGTCACGCCCGTGACCAAGGGCGTGTAATTTTAAAGATCAAATATCAACGGGACGGCTCAATTCAGATCAAATCCCGACAAATCGCTCAAGTCACGCCCGCGTTCCAGCAGAGTCACGCCCGTGAGCCGCCAGCGCGTCATGTCTCGAAGCCGCGCCCATGCTGCCGACATCAGCCACCCATAGTCACGCCCGTGACTCACAAAGTCACGCCCGTGACATACCAAGTCACGCCCGTGTGCAGCCATGTTTGACGGCCAGACCTTCTAGAAGGCGGCGAATACAGCCGAGCAAATGTCACGCCCTAAGTCACGGCCGTGACATTCAAGTTACGCCCGTGACCTAGGGCGTGTAAAACTCAAATTTTCCCTATAAATAGAGGGGCTCGGCTGAAGTATTTTTCATCCAAATTTTGAGTAGTTCTTGTGATATTGTGAGTTCTTTTGAGTGATTGTGAGCTTCTCTTATGCAATTCAGTTTAAGTTCGTTTGTAGTTTTTTTCGTCTTCCTAATCTAGTTGTAATGCTGATTTCAGAAATAAAATGATGTTTTTCTCATTTGGATCATCTTCTTTTTATTAATGTTAGTGTGTGTGCGTGTATGAGTTTAGCTTTATTGCTTTTATAATTTAGTTTTATTTCTTTTATAGTTAGGTTTATTGCTTTCATAATCTAGGTTTACTGTTTTCATAGCTTAGATTTACAAGTTTTCATAAAATAGTTTTATCGTTTTCTTTTTCACTTTATTTTATCGCTTTCATTTTAAACGCTTTCTTTTCAGTTTTTTAGAGTGTGCGCGTGTATGAGATTATATTTTTCTTTTTTGTAACTTAGTTTTATTTCAGTCTTGATATAACTGCTATATACCACCCCCATCTTGAATAAGAGGCTAATTAACTTTAGCATTTATTTAAGTTGGTTGGGACGGATATTATTTCTGCACCTTTATAAGTCTTTTCATTTCTATACCACCCCCTTCTTGAATAAGAGGCTAAGAACTTTTTAGCGCTTGTTTAAGGTGGTTGGGACGGATACTATTACTGTTTTTATATAAGTCTTTTTATTTCCTTTTTATCCGCTTTAATTATTAAACATGTATTTTTCAACCGATAATGCCGTCTCCATTCCGATGAGTGGCTAATTTCCTTTAGCACACGACGTTGAAGAGCATTGGGACACAAAAATAGTTTTTCTATAAAATTAAAACATCTCTTTCTAAAATAATTAACGCTTAAGGTTTACCCGAGAATCACGTTGAGTGGAGCCACATAATCGATGTGTGGTTTTCATTTCCGTTTTCGTACCTAGTTAGCCGAGAGGCTAGTGCGTACAGATTGATCGCTCACGGGTAAAGAGAACTGCGCTCTACCCTCGAGAGAGGATGAAGTAATTCTCCCGAATTGGAAATAAAAACCCAATAGCGGGGTTCACAACATAAAGCGAGTATCAAGAAGATTCGATTGTAGAACGAGAGTTCGGTCGAATATTCATAATCTCAGGTGGGCGTACCCTCGAGAGAGGAGCGTTCATAATTATGGAACCTCCACGGCCAAGTCATTTTAATATTTTGAAAAGTCATCACTTTTAATTCTACGAAAAAATCTATTTTCGTCTCAAGGTAATTCGACGTCGCGCGCTATCTTTCTCATCGCTTAGAACTCTAGTTAATCGCTTATTATCATCTTTCGCATTTTATCACTTAGAACTCTAGTTAAACCAACTAAAAATATTATTCCGATAAAATAATAGTTTGTTCCTCGAAGTAGCATAATCAACACGACCCGTGGAAATATACGATCCCGATATTTTCAAGAAAATATATCCTGTATTACTTGCGATAAGGTATACTTGCCTTTATCAAATGATTAATTTGGACTAAGAATTCAAACACAGCTTTCCAAACTCATTTAGTGCAAAACTCTCCTTTTCTACTTTTCAATTCAATAGAATTCGACGTTGTAGCCGAGGCGTAATTGTCAATATTCCGAAAGAAGAAAAAGACCGTTACTTCTATCCTTCAATTGGATAACGGTTAATTTCTCAAAGTAGGATTACTTGCGAGACTCTTCGATAACATCCGTCAATTCTAAACTCTTATTTATAAAACAAAAGAAGAAGTCGAACCGAAATCATCAACTAGCCTTCTCACTTTTGTTCTGAGAAGGAAAATGCGACTAGCCTTCTCACTTTGGTTCTCAGAAGGGAAAAAGACTTAGTTTTTCCAAGAGGTGGCCTGTCACCCTCGGAGTTCTCTCTCTCTCTCCATCATTGTAACGAGCAGCGGCCTGTCGCGCTCGAGTTCTAGCGTCCAAATTGTAACCCCCCAGGAGATAGTGAAGTTTGGTCGGCACAGCTCCGGCCGCGTGGTTTTTCACCCTTTCCGGGTTTTCCACATTCAAAAGTCCCAGCGTACTCGACAAATCTCTAATTGACTGTTTGCGCGCTTAGTTCGCTCACGAGCTAAGGTGGTTCAAGTGGACCGGTCTACCAAGAGCCCTAAGCGTTCCGCAACAAATATATATAATGAAATAATTATATATTTATATAAAGAAATATATATATAAGGAAATATATATGTACATATAAATAACTATATACATATATATACACACACGTGTATATACATACAGACTTATATATTAATTATTTAAATAACAATATATATATAACTCTCTCTCTATATATACGTTTATACATATTTATATAATTTTATAAATTATATAAACGGTATAATTTTATACATGTGTGTGTGTCTATATATATATATATATATATATATATATTACCGCCACTTTTAAACAAATGAGTTAGTTAGGTGAGTTGGTTAATTAAGATATATTGTGTTCAAAAGGTATGTGGTTTGAATCATGGCATGCCTCATTAATTAAAGCTATATTTTTTGTTTATATATAAATATTATTTTAATTTAAGAGAATAATTAAATAAAATATAAAAATATTAGCATCAAAAGTACATTTCCTTGCTATTTTAAGAAGGGCAAAATCTCTTGCTAAAAACTACTTGCAAATTAGAAAGAAAAAAATACCTTGCTAAAATTAGCTAGGGTCATATTAGCTAGGAAATTTTTTTGATTCTAAATTTCTTGCTAATTAAAATTAGCAAGTAATTTAACTTATTAGGAAGGAATTTTGCTCCTTGCTAATCAATGTTTTTCTTGTAGTGCTCTAACTCTCGTAACCTACTACACTAGTGGATTTTGTAAGAACTGGACCTGGCCCCGTGGTTTTTTTTTCCTTTTGGGGGGGGGGGGGGGGGGGGGGGGGGGGGGTTCATCTAAAACATTTCGTTGTTATGTTGTTGGTTCTCTATTTGATTATTTACACCCTTGGCTCACTCTCGAGCTAAGACAATCTGATTCACCCAGTCCGTGGGAGCGCCAAGTGACCCGCAACAGTTTGGCTCTATATGAGGGAAAGGTGTTCCTAAATCTCTTAAGAACTTCGGGAGACATCACTCGCACTACAGAATTGCTCCTGACTAGAACCAATGGTAAGAAAAAACGCTCGTGCAACCAATGAGGTAGTTCTCGAGGGATGTACCAAATGCCTCCAGCTTTGCGCCCCCAGCACCGCCCAGCTGGAACCTCGAACATGCGCAACGCAACCCACTCCCGATGGGAATAGACGTCGGGCAACCTGACAGAAGGATTACTCACGAGGAAGTGCGCAACATGATTGAAGAGGACTATTGACACATAGGGCAACAAATCACGTATCCACAACGACCCTTTCGCCATAGGTCCCACTTGACTCCGCAAGTTCTATCGCACCTCATTCCCCAGGGATTCAAGTTGTCGAATATCAAAACTTATGATGGGACCGACAATCCCTTGGAGCACATCAATAACTTCATGAAAATTATGCAGATTTACAATGCTCTCGACCAGCTGTTGTGTCAGGTGTCCCCAATGACTTTGAAAGGGCAAGCACGCACCTGGTTTCATTCTACGAAGGATGGAGAAATTAGCAACTTTACAGAATTGATTTATATATTCACCTATCAGTTCATCGCTAATCACCGAGTAATTTAAGACCCCTCTCATCTTTTCGGAGTCCTCCGGAATGAGGGAAAGACATTCAAGTACTATTTTCACTGCTTCACTACTGAAGCATGGCAGAATCCAGGGGTCCACCCCGAGTTTCTGAGCTGTGTTTTCCTCAGAGGGCTTTGACATGGCGGCTTCCACTCGACACTAATGAGAGAAACAATGTTCAACTACCCTGACCTCGTTCATCATGTCGAAGTGTAGATAGCAGCAGATGAAGCAATAACAACAGATCAACATCAGTTCGAAGGTAGTGTGAAAAGAAAGAGGGAGAAAGATCCACCATTGGTGTCTAAGAGGAATAATGAGCATCATAGCGATTACTGCCGAGTCGTGGTGGGGGGGGGGGCACTGACATCATCAGAACTTACACTCCCATGAATACCACCCGAACCAACGTACTTCTTGCAGAACAGTTATAAAGACAGTACCAGGTTGAAGGAAGAGATTGAGTGCCTTGTCAGGCAAGGTCTCCTCAGAAGGTTCTAGTAGAACCAAGTCCCGAACCAACCAGCATCGCTTCAGCCCGCAAGAGACCAATGTACCGCACACCAGGGGGTGTAGGGGGTTGGAAAATAGTTGGAGAAGTGGAGACATAGTTGGGTCCCCTTCTCTCTCTACACCAATTTACTCCATCGCACGGTCAAAAATGGGCATTGAAGACTAGAAGGCGCGACAAAATGTCACAATTAGATTTAAGGATGACGATCTAGAAGGGTTGTGCCTGTCGCACCAAGACCCCTCGTCATTAGTGCGGGGATCGGAGACCCTTACTTCAACATCGAGAGGATGTTTGTGGATAGTGGAAGCTCGGTGGACGTCCTGTTTATGTCCACCCTTCATAACATGAAGATCATGAAAGAATAACTCAAGCCAGCAACTAGGGCCAGTGTTCGACTTCGATAACAGCCTTGTCCCAGTGCAAGGAACGTTCATCCTCTCAGTCACCCTGGGCAAATTTCCAAAGTAGGTCACGCACGACGTTCAATTTGTGTTTTGGAATCTGACTCTGCATACAATACCATCTTCGGTCACCCCCTCTATACCTTGTTCAAGGCAATTCCTTACACCACACACTTGGCGATGAAGTTTGTTAGCCCTGTAGGAGTAGGAGTTGTTTGGGGAAATAAGGAGGCACCTCCCTCTTGTTATCTACGCTAGGCACACCCTGGGAAAGGCATAACTCTCAACATCAACGTGATCGACCTGTAGATGGTGCTCGCACCACAACATGATGATCCAACAAAGGGCCTTGCAGGAGCTTGACCCGGAAAATTCAAGGATGCAGAGCGAAGATTCCCTCCAACTTGAAATTACGTTGATGTCTGCTTTTTCTTTCAATGTTATTGCAATTGTTTGTTTACAATACAGGTCTCCGAAAATGAAGTCTCTGAAGGTTAAGGACATTGCCTCCAACATTAACACCGAAAAGAGAGCTTATAATTGAGTGATGACATCTGTTATTAACGTCTAGCAACGAGCCCGCACCTTATGACCATGGAGGGTCTTCCTCCTCTTTGACTGGGCGGTAACTGGGTTCCCCCAACTGCGTGTCAAACTTTAGCCCTCCCCCCTCACGCGCGTGCCGAGTAGCGAGCACCATTCGGCTGACAAACTTGGTGCCGACACTGAGTAGTGAGCTCACAACCAATAAGGAGTGGCAAAGGCCCCCCTACGCCATAACTGAGCGATGACCTACGACGGCCATCGCCAAGCAACAAGCTCCATACAGGAAACGACCTCCAATACCGACACCGAGTAACGAGCTCACAATCAGTATGGATGGGTAAAGGCCTCATACACCATAACTGAGTGTCTACCTTTAGCGCCCCCGTGTTTAGTAGTGAGCTCCATTTGGGCGACAAACTTTGATACCGACACCGAGTGGAGAGCTCACAACATATAAGGAGTGGCAAAGTCCCCCTACGCCATAATTAAGTCACAACCTCTGGCACCCCCATCACCGAGTAGTGTGATCCATTCCAGAGATGACCGCCAGTGCTGACACCGAGTAGCGAGCTCACAATCGATAAGGAGGGGCAAAGTCCCCCTACACTAAAATTGAGTGACGAACTCCGGAGCTCCCCCCCCCCCCCCCCCCCCCCCCCCCCCCCCCCCCCCCCCCCCCCCCCCCCCCCGCATCGAGCAGCGAGCTCCATTCGGGCGATGAACTCTGGTGCCGACACCAAGTAGCGAGCCCAAAGAAGGTAAAGAAGGACAAAGCCCCCCTATGCCATAATCAATCAACAACTTCCAATGCCAACACCGAGCAACGAGCTCATAACCAAGTGGCGACGTAATGCTGAGCAGCGAGATCATAATCAAATGATAACCTCTGGTGCATATGCTGAGCGATACGATCGTAATCAAGCGACGCCCTCTAGTGCTTATGATGCAAAGTGAGTCTACACAAACAACTCGATAAGAACATGAGGGCTCCGGAGCAAATGCAAAGTGGCTATAATATAAACGGCCATCACAAAAAAGCAAGCGATCAAGCTACATGCAAAAGAAAATCTCAAGAATACTACAATGCTACATTGCACCTAATGCAACGAACACAAAGTAAAACAAAATATAAAAATTGGCGCAAGGTCGATCAGCTGTAAGGATCACCCCTCGATAACAACATCAGGGCAGTCATCCTCAGAGGCATCACCCATGCCAAGGTCCGCGGCGCTGCACTATGGCCTCCTTTGAGCCAAGTGTAGGCCTTTGACAAAACCTCGTCGGAACGCGATCTCGCAATCGTCCTCCAAGAGATGATCCACCTCAATAGTCATAATTTTGACCTGATCTTCCTCGAGATCCGAGTGCACTCCTCCATGAAGGCAAGGGACTCCTTGTACTCTATAATAGCAGACGCTTTAACCTCGTCAATATCCAACTGTAGAGGGATAAGTCTGCCCACCTCATCCCTCAAGTGTGACACCTCGATCTTCTATCAAGTCTTGGATGCATGAGCCTCCCAGAGCAGGATAAATGCCTCTTATTTAGACACTGTAACCGCCTTGAATTCCTCCTACATCTTTTCAATCTCATCCCCGACAGAAGTAAGCTCAGACTCCAATCGCTCCAGATGAGAAACTACCTTCTCCCTCCTCCTCCTCCTCCTAACAGAGGCTAAGGAGTTTGTCGTGATGTTAAGCTTCCCCTGGAGGATCAGGAACTCACCCCTCAAGTCCACATAGTGATCATTCCACATATGGGCGATGTTGTATAGCTCTCTAATCTGAACAAAGATAAGCACACAGTTGGAGTCCAAACAAAGACAACACAATACAAATAAAAATAACCCCTTACCTTCGACGCGGTGGCCCGTAGAGAAGAGTGGAAGTGCACAGTATAACCTCTGAGTATTCTCTAGAGGGGGGGGGGGGGTGAATAGAGATTTAAAACTTTTACACTAAATATGCACACACAATAAAAAAGTTCTAATGACTATGCAATCAGAAAACTGGTACAGAATAAATTAATCACATATTTCAGAAATAGTAAAGGTGACATTACAGAAAAGCACATCATAGAAGAGACACATTTTATAGTGGTTCCCAAAATATGGGTAGTCCACTCTGTTGGAGCCTATGTTCCGCATCTCTTAGTTTGAGAATAACAAATACCGTATTGTATTTGATCTTGTATTTTATGTGTTTATAGTGTGCAGGTTGTACAGGAACTATAGCTACACATCCCTATGAGTAGTATATTGAATGGAGATGACTCTCTGGAAAGAGAGCTAACGCTCGCGTTAGTTGTTAACGCCCCGCGTTAACTTCCGTCGAGAAGGAATCCGTCAAGAAGAAATGTCATCGAGAACGAGTCCGTAGAGAAGCCAGAGACAACGCCAGCGTTGACTCTTAATGCCCGCATTGAGTCCACGAATCTGCCACGATCCCGACGGTTGCACGATCTCAGCCACGATAGTGCACGTTCACTAACGCTGGTGTTAACTCTTAACGCCAGGCGTTAGCTCCCGTGCCTATTTAAACAGCAGCCCCTCTCATTATTTGATTGATGATTCCAGAATTCTGATTCTTTTGAGAGAGGCTCGTATACAACAATTGAGAGATCTCCCTTGGGCTAACATGAAGATCTAAAGAAGATTTTGAAGGAGAAGGTCTACAATGCATATTCCATATGAAGGACGATCGCTTCAAGAACGCCAACGTCTATATCGCCTTCGTCTTCACCTTCAGAATTTCTTGGTGAGTTTCTCTTACTTTATCTTTATCTTGTAATCTTTTACTTCTTCCTTTTGTAATTTGTGTGGAGAAATTATTCGGGGAGAACGTTGGATTCCTGGAAGGATTCCGTGGGTAAATTCACCGCGGTTGTTGGCGACTAGGTCCTTGTGTGGCTTAGGGGGTAATTCTCCGCCTTGTGCGTGGCGACTAGGTCGAGGGTAGATCTAGGGGGTGGCTAGATGCCTTATCTGGGGTTAGATAAGCTATAGCCAACCGGTCCTTGGGAGAAGGACCGGTGAAACAACAAAAAGTGTTTTTACATATTCTCGCCTTGATTTCTAGCGTTATAGAAATCAAACATTTGTGTATTCAATTTATTATGAAATAAAATTATGTCTTTTAATGTTCTATTCAATTGATTTTATTTCCTCTTCAAGAATGTTTTATTTTATATTTTCATTAAAGTATTAAAATTAACATTTGTGTAATTATCTTTGAAATACAATAATCGTTTTCATTATCTCTGATTTTCTGTAATTGTATTTCATTTAAGATTTCATAAGTAAAATCACTGTGATAATCTTTTTGTACTACAGAATATTTTCTGGAGAGCTAATGCCCAGCGTTAACACTTAACGCCAAGCATTAGCAATAATTAACAAAAAATTTTGTTTCTCTTGTTTAAAAAGGAATCTTCAATACAATCTTTTCTGAGATATCAAAAAATATTTTCTTATAAAATATTCCTAAACTTTGGTCACAAACTTTGATAAATTTAATTAAGTTTTAAAATTTCATAAAACCCTTATTCACCCCCCCCCCCCCCTCTAAGGGCGACGTAAGATCCAACACGTGGTATCAGAGGCAGGTTATTCCAAAACGGATTCACAACCGGGAATAACATCGCTTCATGATCTTGCATCTTCTAGAGGGGATAATTTTTATGAAAATGAAAAATCATTATGTCCACCATTATTTATGGGTGAAAATTATAATGGGTGGAAAACACTTATGGAAAAATTTCTCAAGACTTTGGATATTGAAGTTTGGAATATTACAATTAAAATGCCCCCAAATATTTTAAATAAAAATGAAATATTTTTAAATGCCAAATCAATGAATAGTCTATATTGTGCATTAGATCAAAATATTTTCAAACTTATTTACACACTTCCTAATGCTTATGAAGTTTAGAAATTTCTTGAAAATTCTTATAGTCTTCCTTCCACAGATGATGAATATGAGCAATTCCTTATGGATCCAAGAGAAGAAGACAACGTCACAATATTGGACTCAATTGATGGCAACACATCAAGCAAAAGAGAAGTCGAAAATTCAACTATGGAAGTGGAATGTGAAGAAGATGTCAAAGGAACCCTTGGTTCAAATCTTGCCTCATCCCATAGCAATGTAAGAAATTCTAAGTCCTCTCTATTTGTAAGAAATTCTATTTCTACACTACGTGTGCTTAAATTTGCTAAACGTAAAATTTCAAAGTTGAAACATGCTAATTCCAAATTACATTTAGAAAATAAAACTTTAAAAGAAAACGCTAAAGTAGAATCTTGTACTGATGTTTCAAATTCTCTTTCATGCTCTTTAATTAAAAATGCTAAACCTTGTTTTGATTATAATACTTTTAAAGAAGAACTCAAGGTTTTGGAAAAATGTCTTTTAACTTCAAAAGAGCATAATGAAAAATTGATAAAAGAAAATGATAATTTAAAGGATAAACTAGAATCATTAAAAATGTTTATTCAAATTTTTTCATATAATAAAAAATCTTTTATTTCTAGTTTATCAAATTATCAAAAGTCTAAAAGCTTAACTTCATGTTATAAGAGTATATCTATAAGAAAGAGTGGAAATGAAAATCATCAAAATAAGAACCAATCATTTAAAACATATTGTAACCCACTTTTTCAACATTCAATTCTTAAGAAAGATCATCACTCTTATAAACTCTCAAAGAATCCATATAATAAAATTCATTATGATTATCAACATCAATGTATTTTGAAAAATAATTTGAATAAACATAAATCCCAAATAAATTATTTTTCAAACAACTATCATCACAAAAAGATGTCAAATAATCATAATATGAATTTAAAAGATAAACAACCAAAGTATGAATGGAGGCCCAAAATAAAAAACGAAACACTAACTCCACTTGTAAAGGCTCATTCATCACTATCTCCTCAAAAGCCAACACGATGTATTTGGGTACCCAAAAGAACCATCACACTTGGTCCCCTTTGGATACCTAAATCTCTCATTCACTAGGAATCATTGTATTGCATGAAGTAGAAATAAATTAAAATAAAATATCATTACTCTACTTCATGATATGCTTAATTTATTTTTCTTTTGTTTATTTTTTTTATTTTTGAGCCAACACACTATGATCACTTTATATATCATGAGATATGACTTTCATTTTAAGCCTAATGTTTAACAAATCAAATTGAACATAAAGTCATAATTTTTTTAAGTGATCTATCTTTTCTTTTTCTATGTTTTATCCTTTTTAAATCCATTGTCTATAAATGTCTTATATTATCATTATAAATTGAATGCTAAATTTGCTAAATTATATTATCAAGACTAATGAAATTATTTTCAAAAGTGGATTTAAATGGACTTTTAGGGGTCTTAGGCTAAAATATTAAATGCACAACTTATTGCATATTTGTCTATTTTTCTTTGCTGCATATAATAAGCCCATATATTGAAAATCATAATCGAGAAAAATCGGAATCAAATAATATAAAAAACCACGTGTTTTAAATCAAAAATTGTAACTCAAAATTGTAAATAAAAAAGCATGTGTTGTTAACGCCAGGCGTTATCACTAATGCTGGCGGTAGCCTATTTTCCAAAAATTCTGATTTCTCTAATTATTATTTTCTAAAAAATTATTTAACTATGTTAAGTATCATTATCTTCTACTTTCAGATACCTTGTATTTGTTTTGTCTAATTTCTACAAATTAAAATCAAAAAGAAAATTTACAAAACCTTTCAAAATAACCAATACAATTTTTGTGTCCCTTTATATATATACTATAATATTCACTTTATAAGCAGTCACTACATATTAAAAGGATGAATATGAACCACACAATCACCATCATGGTCTATTGATATCCTATTCTAAAATTCACTATATTCATATATCATAATTCATGATCTATCAAGACCTATCTTAAATCAACTAATTCTATCAACCTTAGGAATAATGAAATATATTATTGCAATTGGTATTATAATTTCATATCTTGTTTAGTGTGTGTTATGTGCATCTCTATTGTTTGCATGTATCTCATTATATTTAGACCTAAGATGAAATCAAATAGAATTGTCTTTTCATTCTAGGTCTATGAAAATTCAAAACTCTATGTTTGAATACATGCGACTCAATTATATATTTGTCCATCTTTACTTAGCTTTGCACCATGTTGTCATAACTCATCACATTAGCATCATCACTTACCATAGGTAGAAATCAATGTCCATGTTAGTTATATCTTGCAATGCTAAAGTAAATTATATTACTAAAGTCTAAAAATCATGATTTACTTTGTAGTTATTTGCATGAATAAAATTTTTCTAAAATAGATTTATAATCAACAATCATCGATATAAGTGTAAATCCAAAACTAATCATGCAATTATACCATAGTTTATATATTTAAGACTTACACGCTTAGTATGTCCATAATCATTAAACATATGACATGTGTCTCACAATAACGAGGGCGTAGGATTGTGTACATTAGAGACCTAACCTCTAAGTCATGTCTTGTCCTTAACCGAGGAGGGTTCCAGTAGGGCCTTGTGAGGCATTGGGAGAAAAGAGTGCTAGGTTGAGCGTCGTCTTTTGTATGCTTATGGGATTAACACCCCAACCTATGGCATGTGTGCAACTCCTCGTGTCCATCCGTCTCTTAGTACGGGGCTATAATGTGTAGACATGTAGTTAGGGTATATTATTCTTAGGTATACTCATATTATATTCATTGCGTGAATATTATCTTGCTCTTTATACTTAAATCATGCATTTTTGTTTTTGTTCTAACATTGCATATTGTGTTTGCATATTTTATTATTTTGAGCTTTAATGATTTTACAAAACACAAGTATTTGAAAAATCACCAAAAACATGTTAAAAGAGTCTTCAAATCTAATCAATATACTCTGAAATTCCAATTGAAGGAAAGTCTCTTTATAATACAAATGAATTATCAAAAATGTTTTTCAGAACATCAAAATTTGCAGTTCTGTCTCGGCGATAAGAAGCTAACGCCTGGCGTTAGCTCCTTTGCTCCAAATTTTTTTTGTTTTGAATAATTTCTTGTTTATTTTAATGTTGTGTGTGTTTTTATCTCTCTGTTTGTAAAAAGTCTTTAATCTTTTTATTTCCATTAAAACAAATTTTATTTCTTTTCAAAAAATATATATGTAATTTCTCATGCATTATTTTGGGTATATTTCTCTGGCATAGAATATCATTTATTGATAGGGCTAAAAAGACTTCTATGTTTCTATAAAATATTTAAATTTGAATATTCAAAAAAACAAATACAAAATTATAAAACAATTTCAAAGAACAAAAATATGTTTTTCTCTTTATGTGTGTTTATTGTTTTGTACTTATATAAAAATTCAAAAAAAAATTTACAAAAATGATTGTTATTCATTGACATTGTCAAGGATGATTAATTATATCAATTAAATATTACATACAATGTTTAATTTAACTTTCAAGTTTCTTAAAAGACATTGTTTTTTGTATTTATCATGCCTTGAATGTTATGTGCAATGAAATTGATTGTAGATAAACATGTGTAGAAATGCTTAGCATGCCTCCAAGTATGAGTAATGTATTATGTTTGATAATGATTCATTCACTCACTTATTTTTGATAACCTACATGTGTTTACAATCTTATTCTTACATGATTGTGTAGTGTAATAACATAAATAATTAGAATGCATAAATAGATTACCTACACAACATTGAATTGGTTATTACAATTCTTTGTCTTTCATGCACTTATTCTTTAGAGAATTGTGGTATTTGAAATAAAAATGTTATGCTTGCAAAACAAGTGAATTCGGAGAATGTTGTCTCACAAAAGTGAACAAAAAATAAAAAGACAAATATAACTCCACCAAGCACTACTTGAACCTCCTGATAAGTCTTAATGAGCATTGTGAGGTTGAGCACCTTGGAAAGAATTATAAAGTGTCTTGTGCAAACAAAATTTTTCACCGCTTCTCTTTAAAATATAAATAAAATTCCTTATGTGCATTGAAATATTGTGGAAGTAATATTATTTGTGTATTTTATTGTTTTGTTATTTTATTATGTATGGCATGTGTTTTTGATTGATTCACTTGTATACTTTATCATAACACTATTTTGTACACATCATTATTTTTCATAAAACTTCTACTCATGAGAATTGGATCCTAATGCTCATCTACACTATTCTCTATAAACTTATGTAAATGCACTAGATAATAAAGCATGATCGCTACAATGTTTATGTTTACTTGAATGCAAATTTTATTACATTGTAGTTTTTGTATCTATTCTTGATATTAAGAAATCATGCTTGCAATTTTATCTTAATGGAATAACATCTCTTCAATCTTTAACTCAAACATCAACATTTCAAATTTAAAAATCATTCTCCTTTATATGATTTTATCTTCTAAAATGATGTTTATGTTTAAGAGTGCTTATTATATTCTTCTGCTAAGTTTACCACTTATGCTCATTCATGTCTATTATTTTTAACACCGTGGTTTTCTTTTCAACAAGTGGTATCTTAAAATAAGAATGCTTACTTTATCATTTCAGTTATGTTGCTTACTACTTTATGTTACATCATGCTTATATTTTTCTCAACAAGAAGTTTTTAACAAACTTTTGATTGCATCCTATTTTTCTTCTCGACATAGAACATATTACTCCTTATTGCACACTCTCACCTAAACCCTCTTTTGATACTACCAAAAGGGGAGAATAAATTACATAAATCTAATATTTAGGGGGAGTACATTATAATGATTTCAAACTCAAAGAAAGTATTTATGTAGGGGGAGTAATCATATAGGAGGTGCATACACTATCATATACTCGATCATGACAATCCTTCAAAAAGTGGTTCCTAATCAATCTTAGTAGATATACACTCATCCCTACCCACTTTTGCTAATAACAAAGGGGGAGAAGAAATTGAGAAATCTAGTCAAATAGATATTTAGGGGGTGTAAATTATAAGTGAACACTAATGTAGGGGGAGGACTTCATATAGAAAGAGTATGCATTATCGCTTTCAAATCTATCACGCTTTTAACCTGTTATTCAGGCATATCTTATTACCGCACTTATCTATAAACACAAAAGGTCTTAAGTTCACTAATTTCTCATACAGGTATTTGTTATTATCAAAAGGAGGAGATTGTTGGAGCCTATGTTCCGCATCTCTTGGTTTGAGAATAACAAATACCGTGTTGTATTTGATCTTGTATTTTGTGTGTTTATAGTGTGCAGGTTGTACAGGAACTATAACTACACATCCCTATGAGTAGTATACTGAATGGAGATGACTCTCTGGAAAGAGAGCTAACGCCCCACATTAGTTGTTAATGCCCCGCGTTAACTTCCGTCGAGAAGGAATCCAGCGAGAAGAAATGTCGTCGAGAATGAGTCCGTCGAGAAGCCAGAGACAACGCCAACGTTGATTCTTAACGCCCGTGTTGAGTCCATGAATCTGCCACGATCCCGATGGTTGCACGATCTCAGCCACGACAGTGCACGTTCAATAACGCTGGCGTTAACTCTTAATGCCAGACATTAGCTCTCGTGCCTATTAAAAGAGCAGCCCCTCTCATTATTTGATTGATGATTCCAGAATTCTGATTCTTTTGAGAGAGGCTCGTGTACAGCAATTGAGAGATCTCCCTTGGGCTAACATGAAGATCTAAAGAAGATTTTGAAGGAGAAGGTCTACAATGCATATTCCATACGAAGGACGATCGCTTCAAGAATGCCAACGTCTACATCGCCTTCGTCTTCACCTTCAAACTTTCTTGGGGAGTTTCTCTTACTTTATCTTTATCTTGTAATCTTTTACTTTTTCCTTTTGTAATTTGTGTGGAGAAATTGTTCGGGGAGAACGTCAGATTCCTAGAAGGATTCCGTGGGTAAATTCGCCGCGGTTGTTGGCGACTAGGTCCTTGTGCGGCTTAGGGGGTAATTCACTACCTTGTGCGTGGAGACTAGGTCGAGGGTAGATCTAAGGGTGGCTAGAGGCCTTATCTGGGGTTAGATAGGCTATAGCCAACCGGTCCTTGGGAGAAGGGCCGGTGAAACAACAAAAAGTATTTTTACATATTCTCGCCTTGATTTCTAGTGTTATAGAAATCAAACATTTGTGTATTCAATTTATTATGAAATAAAATCACGTCTTTTAATGTTCTATTCAATTGATTTTATTTCCTCTTCAAGAATGTTTTATTTTATATTTTCATTAAAGTATTAAAATTAACATTTGTGTAATTATCTTTGAAATACAATAATCATTTTCATTATCTCTGATTTTCTGGAATTGTATTTTATTTAAGATTTCATAAGTAAAATCACTGTGACAATCATTTGCGCTAATGAATATTTTCTGGAGAGCTAATGCCCAGCGTTAACACTTAACGCCAGGCGTTAGCAACAATTAACAAAAAGTTTTGTTTCTCTTATTCAAAAAGTAATCTTCAATACAATTTTTTCTGAGATATCAAAATCTATTTTCTTATAAAATATTCCTAAACTTTGGTCACAAACTTTGATAAATTTAATTAAGTTTTAAAATTCTATAAAACCCTTATTCACCCCCCCCCCCCCCCCCCCCCTCTAAGGGCGTCGTAAGATCCAACGCACTCTTCTACCACCTTGGTAGGAATGCACTATCTAGTGCCTGAGTCTTTTGATAAGGAAACTCTCAGAATCAGCCACTGAGTCTTTTGATAAGGAGACTCTTAGAACCACAAACTGAGTCTTTTGACAAGAAGACTCTTAGAACCAACTACTGAGTCTTTTGATAAGGAGACTCTTAGAACCACTGAATCCTTTGGAGAGAGATTCTTAGGACTCTTTTCACAGTTACAGAATAAGTAGGAGAAAAGAAGAAGAAGAAGAGGTTGTAAAGAAGTTTCTTATGCTGGTGTACTTCTTCAGGATCTGTTTTGAATGAACCCTTGCTTAAGTAGAAAAGAATGCAATGGTTATGAGCTTGTGATCCTGATGATCTCTCTGTACTCTTGATGGCTTCCTGCTGTAAGTGAAGAGAAAGAAGCAGAGCCTGTGTATTTTCTGTACAAAGATGTTCTTCTTGTTCTATTTGAGAGAGAGAGCTTGAGAAGGAAGAAGACAGAATAAAATAACTTGAATCATTGTGTTGTCTTTCTTCCTCCGTATACTTATTCCCTGTCGAATAGTGTTTCAATTTGTTTCCTCTTCTATTCAGTGCTCAGAAGGAATGTCCACTTGATCATAAATATTTCTTTCCATTTCTGTTCACGACCCGTCAATCTGAATTTGAATAACTGACAAGAATGTCTTTGATATTTCTCTGGAGTAGTCCATTCAATTCTTGGCAACAAATGAACCGTTAGAATTTGAATTACATCCTTGGATACCTTCTAAAAAGTATTAGAAAATGACAACAGAAAATATTATATTTCTGTCTGTATTCGACGTAGCGTTGAATTCATTTTTCCTTCTAATCGGCGCACCTCTGAGTTCTAATAGAAGCTGCTTCGAATACCTTCTCAGCATTGAATAAACTCATATACGGACACTGCATCGAATCCTTATCGACGTACCCATCAAGTTAAAGACTTGGACTTTGAACTTCATCTTCTGCGTCGAATTCAAGTCGAAGTTACGTCGACTTCTGATATTGCTTTTATAGGCTCTATCATCTGCATCGAGTACATCTCGATGTTGTGTCGACTTGAACTTATACTTAGACTTCAGTCTGAGTTACTTCTACTTGTATTCGAAGTTGCTTCGACTTTCAGTCGAAGTTGCGTCGATTTCTATTCGACGCAAGTTTAACTCAACTGAATTTTGTGCTTAATTTGGACTGGTCTTGACACTCTAATGTGAGTGTGATATCTTAGGACATCTAATGACAAAATTACCCTCATTATACAACATGAGTAATAAATCCTAGATTATGAAATCACTTGTAGATAATTTGTAAGATAAATCAAAGAGTGTTTTTCCCAACAATCTTCCCCTATTTATCTTAACAAATTTTACAAATAATTTAAATGATTTCAAACATGTTGTTAAATAAAAATACAATATATACAAATATATCATGGACATAAAATGACAATATTGTGCAGAAGCATAGATCAATATGATAAACTTCTAATTGATCAAATTGTCTTCCATAACTATATCTTCAAAATATGTTTACTGAGATTTTATAATAGAAATTGTTCACCTGTATTGTTCTATTCTTTTGGAGGAGTTTTTCTCTTCCTTGAGAAAATCAGTGGTGACACCTTTCTTGGTGCAAATACCAGAGGCACGTCCTCCTCTTCAACAGCCCCGTTGCCTTCTTGATGAGTGTCATCTTCTTTGGGAGGCTCCCCCTGAGTTTGTGTTTCCTTTTCAGCTATCTGGGCAGCCTCTTTAGCAATCATGGAGACTTCTCCCAAGAGCTGATCATCTTCTAAGGGCTCCCCCTGAGTTAGTGCTGAGGTTAGTGCAAGCATCTCCCCCTGGGTTACTGCAGGAATCTCCCCCTGGATTATTCATGTCTGGAATAATGTGATTCTATTAGGGTCAGCAGATACTTCCTTTTCTGGAGCAGGAATTTCAGCATTCTTGTCCTTCTCCTGGCCACTCTCCTTTTCTTGGTCATCCACTTCCTCCTCATGTATATTCTCCCCATTCTAAACCTTACTAACAAGGGAGGTTAAGAAAGATTTTGTAACCATGGAGGAGGAAACAAAAGCTTTGCGTGCCAGGAGTGACTCCTTTTACTCTTGTAGCTCAGTCTCCTTCTGAGAATATTTTCTATTGAATTTCCTTGCTTGAGTCAGAAGCAGATCAACAAATGTACGTATTAGTGTCCAGCCCCACTGCTTTAAAACTTACTTGATCAGCATCAAATGGATGTATGGACTAGTAGGTAGACGTAGGTAGTGTGTCAACTGGAGGTGTGGATATGTTAACTGGAGGAACTTCTGTTGAATCAGCAGTGATGTCTGTGAGATTGTGGTTGATAGGGGAATGTCCTTGATTATCTTCATGGATGTCTGGGAGGTGTGGATGGTTGAATCAGCAGATTAAGTGATAGCTAATTGTTGTTGTTGTGGGGTGAGAATTTTAGGTGCATGCTTTGTTGTTATAACAGGTAGACTTGACTGGAAGTCTTGAGCTGGAGTATCATTTGTGTCATCTGATATGACATTCTCAAGATCCTGAGAAGCTTGTGCTGGGGGTGGAGATGGAGGAGTGGAGATGGAGGAGGAGAGGTTGGAGCTTGGCCAGGCTTCAGAATTTGCCTGGTCCACTTGGAGAAGATGCCAATATTCATTCTTTTACCAGGAGGAATATGCACTCCTTTTGACTTGCACACCATTGGATAATGGTGGTACAACACTTGGCTCATTATTCTCATATAGGTATTCTCCTTATGCGAATACTTGTGGCCAATCAACTTCAGGAGGCATCTCCCCCAATGTATTCTCTTATTAAGTACTAAGATCCTCATTATCTGCACCTGCTGCTTGGGGATAACATCATGAGCTGAGATTTTACATATCAACACTTTTTCCACAATATCTGCCAAGAACATATATTCTTCAGACACATCATTCTTCTTCAGATTTATTGTCTTTTCCTTATTGAACTTCATAATTTGTAATGCCTTGCTTGTCTCTGCCATTGTAAGTTCATCTGATTTACTACCAGCTGATAGATCAAAGGTTTGACATAACATCTCTTCTGTGATGTTTATATCATTCCCAGAGATTCTCCCATGGAGTGAGCCATCATCTCCAATGTGGATGTTATCTTTCATCAATGCTAACTCGATGTCAAAGATCTTGCACCTTGTCGAGATCAACTTTGTTAACCCAACAATTTGAAAAAGCCTGAGAATGACCTTGAAATTTTCAGATGCCGCATTGAAAGAGTCGATGTCCATATCAAATCCAGAATTGACCTTTGGAGGTGCTGTTGAAATTGTCAACCGGTCTCTTGAGTTCGGACCCACAGGGGTGTAGCCTACACCTAATTCTCCCTCACTAATACTCTCGATTGTGTATGAAGAAAAATGAATAGACCCAAAGCTGTAGTGAGGAGGTCCCGCCACACACACGGAAGATCTTAGAGAGCTTCCCCTCCCAAACCAACGCTCAACTGGGCACCTTGGAGGGCAATACGAGCCAACCAAAACTAGCCGAGAGGAGAGAGCCCAAAAGATCGGATCTCCTCCAAGGTGCCCTTAAGGGTTTATTTATAGTTTTCTAGTCTGGTCTGCAAATAGCATAAATCCGTCTTTTAGTTTTACTAATCGCACTCCAAACTGGTCTGCTAACAGCCAAACTCCGCTGTTTTGAAGGGCTATTGGCAGCCCACAAATGGTATCTAGATAATTTCCTCATTAAAGCCTTCTGGGCGAGTGGTCCGTGAAGGCACCACTCGCCAGACTTCTCGCACACTCTACTCTCTAGGCTCTACTAGGCGAGTGGGTCATATGGGCACCACTCGCTAGATGTTTGGCTCGCTTGGCGAGTGGGGTTCTGCCCTCACTCGCCTTGGCCTCCCACGCATTCGCACCCCTAAGCGAGCGAGTGCTTTGTGGATGAGGCTCGCACTCGCCCCGAGGCTTCCCTGCCTAGGTAGGAATGCATTATCTAGTACCTGAGACTTTTGATAAGGAGACTCTCAGAACTAGTCATTGAGTCTTTTGATAAGGAGACTCTTAGAACCACTAACTGGGTCTTTTGACAAGGAGGCTCTTAGAACCAACTACTGAGTCTTTTTATAAGGAGACTCTTTGAACCACTGAATCCTTTGGAGAGGGATTCTTAGGACTCTTTTCATAGTTACAGAATAAGAAGGAGAAAAGAATAAGAAGAAGTTGTAAAGATGTTTCTTCTGTTGGTGTTCTTTAGGATCTGTTTTGAATGAACCCTTGCTTAAGGTAGAAAAGAATGCAAGGGTTATGATCCTGTGTTCCTGATGATCTCTCTGTACTCTTGATGACTTCCTGCTGTAAGTGAAGAAGAAGAAGCAGAGCCTGTGTATTTCTTGTACATAGATGTTCTTCTTGTTCTATCTGAGAGAGAGAGAGCTTGAGAAGGAAGAAGACAGAATATAATAGCTTGAATCATTGTGTTATCTATCTTCCTCTATATACTTATTCCTTGTCGAGTAGTGATTCAATTTGTTTCCTCTTCTATTCTGTGCTCAGAAGGAATGTCAACTGGATAATAAATATTTATTTCCATTTCTGTTCAGGACCCGTCAATCTGAATTTGAATAACTGCCAAGAATGTCTTTGATATTTCTCTGGAGTACTCCATTCTATTCATGGAAACAAACGAACCGTTAGAATTTGAATTACATCCTCGGATACCTTCTGAAAAAGCATCAGAAAAGGACAGCATAAAATGTTCTACTTCTGTCTGTATTCGACGTAGCGTCGAATTCATTTTCCTTCTAATCGGCGCACCTCTGAGTTCTAATAGAAACTGTTTCGAATACCTTCACAGCATTAAATAAACTCAGATATCGACATTGCGTCGAATCCTCATCGATGTACTCGTCGAGTTGAAGACTTAGACTTTGAACTTCATCTTTAGCGTCGAATTCAAGTCGAAGTTGCGTCGACTTTTGATATTGCTTTGACAGGCTATCTTCTGCGTCGAGCACATCTCGACATTGTGTCGACTTGAACTTATACTTCGACTTCAGTCTGAGTTACTTCTACTTGTATTCGAAGTTTCTTCGACTTTCAGTCGAAGTTGCGTCGACTTTGATTCGACGCAAGTTTAACTCAACTGAATTTTATGCTTAATTTGGATTGATCTTGACACTCTAATATGAGTGTGATATCCTAGGTCATCTAATGATAAAATTACCCTCTCTATACAACACGTGTAATAAATCCTAGATTATGAAATCACTTGTAGATAATTTGCAAGATAAATCAATTAGTGTTTTCCCCCAACAAAGAGGATGCCCTCTTTTTGCCCTTGGCAACTGCAAATGTCGGCGCCTGACCATCCCGAGGAGATGACACAGCGTCGGGAGCCCCAAGTATCTCCTCCACCCAGAAATCAGGGAGCGCGACTTCCCCCGCCATGTCGCCAGATCCACCATCTTCTTCCTAGATGATCAGCTCGGTAGAAAAGAAGGACGAACCCGCTCCCTCGTGCTTTAAGGTGAAAATCAACTTCCTCTTCTGACCCCGCTCTAGGGGACAGCATAGCTCCGCTCGACATCCGTAGAGAGACCTGCTAAAACCATTCTTTTCTCGTCAACAAATGCGCTAATACAAAAAATAGTCCTCGCCAAGTCTTGCACATTTACTAAGTCCCTTATAGGGGAAAAGTCATCCTCCTGGCCAGATATGTGGCGACAGCGCCCGGGGAGCACTCTCCACATCTCAGGAAGCTCTTAAGGGTTCTTAATGAACAATAGAACATACCCCCATTGAGGTAGTCAGTCTTCTCCTCAAATGTGAGCCATCTCTAGTTGCACCTAACTTTGATCTGGTCCCTTGTGCCGGGATAAACCTCGCACAAATCCTGGAAAAGCTGAAGTGACAAGCGAGAGCCATGCTCTTGAAAAAAGATGGTGAGGCCCATAACCTCGTCAAGCCCACCTAAAAAAACTGTGTAACTGCTTGAATATCTCCAGCACCTCCTAACAAGGGGGAATGCGGAACACCGCTTTGAGGCATCCCTCTGATATCGTAACATGGCCCACATGGCAACTTACACACGCTACTCCGAGAGCAAAATCTTCACCACCAGACCCGCGGTAAGGCCTCAATATAGCAGCTTGCACACATGTTGTAACATCACAATTTGGACTAGACCCCTCGAGTGACATGTGTCACTTTGAGTGGCTTGGAAAAGGTTGTAGTCTCGAGACCCTAGGGTTACCTTGTATAAGTCATGGTCAACAAGTGTGGGTGTAGCACCCTCACTCCCCACAGATAGGAATTAATAGGAAAAATATGGCAGTAGAAAGCTAACGCCCGTCGGGAGGTATACCGTTAGCGGTAGCTTTGTCAATGAGAAGTGCTTCCTTGTCGACGAGAAGGGCCAGCCTCTCATTGATACCATGTCAACTAGAAGAAGGATAACGCCCGTCGGCAGCTTTGTCGATGAGAAGTGCTTCCTTGTCGACTAGAAGTGTTAGCCTCTCGTCGATACCATGCCGACTAGAAGAAGGCTAACACATGGGGGTAGGTATACCGCCCGACGGTAGCTTTGTCGATGAGAAGTGCTAATTTGTCGATGAGAAGGGTTAGCCTCTCGCTGATACCATATCGACTAGAAGAAGGCTAATGCCCGATGGTAGGTATACCGCCCAGTGGGTAGCTTTGTCGATGAGAAGTGAATATTTGTCTACGAGAAGGGTTAGCCTCTCGTCGATACCATGTCAAATAGAATAAAGCTAACGCTCGACGATAGGTATACCGCCGACGGTAGCTTTGTCGACAAGAAGAGTTGCCTTGTAGACGAGAAGGGTTAGCATCTCATCGATACCATGTCGACTAGAAGAAAGCTAACGTCGTTGGTAACTACTATCACCCCGCGTTAGCTGACGGCCAGACAGAACACGGGAAATCTCCCCCCACTTAATGACATCACCTTTTATGAGTTCCCAAGGCTAAAAAGAAACATTTGGCAGCTAGGAGGAGGACACTTGGCACTTGCTTGCCTTTCCAAAGCATGGGGAATGACTCCCCATTAACTCTAGCCGAAATCCCCATACTGAGAGAATCAAAACCAACCATCATTCTCTCATATCAAGCTCTCCCTTTTCATTTCTCCTCCTCACTATCCTTCTCAAACCTCAAGGAGAAAAGTCTTCAGCTACCTGAAGAATTCGAACAAGGAGTTGAACTTGGAGTTAGCTTGCCGGAAACCGCCACCACCATGCCTCCAAGAAGAAATACCCGCTCAATGGTCTCCATTCAAGTGAGTTTCCGCTCTTCTCCCCTAGTGATAGTATCTTAGATCAACTAAGAGAGACATCAAGCTCAATGGAGCCCGATTTGAGAGCAAACAATGGAGATTTGATTCCGGATTTTAATGGCCAAAATGGCGAACGAGTCAAGTTGGAAACTTGGATTTCGGCCACCATTTGCTTTAGAAATTATCCTCCTATCTTCTTATACTCAAGGGAAAGCTAACGCCCTTGATTTCATGAAAAACAATGGTCCCTAGAGGGAGCAATCAAGGTTTTAAGATTTGGACATCTTAGCCATCAGCTATAGGTTAAAGATAACCAGATTTCGTCCAATCTGCTTTAAGATCTGTGCAGAGCTGTTATTTGTAGACCAAATCAAATATGTCATTTTTATTCAGTCAGGTTCAAGCCATTTTTAGGCATGATACACCCTAATATGAACCTTGGGCTCAACATGAAAGTTGCAGCCCTTGGAAAGACCTTTCCAGATTGGGGTGACACATTTTCTGGGGTGACATGTAGCTCTCCCAATGTTATTTCTAAGAATTTGTCTTGTAAATGTTAGAAAAATATGTATTTTCGTGTGATTACCCTACAATATGGCTCGCATGACCGTGAAATTTTAATCATGCATGTTAGATGTATAGATGCACCACCTCTTAAAATTTGAGGATTTTTGGTGGCTTTTTCCTTACATATTTTGTGAATGTTTACAATAAATACGTAAGGAATTCTATTGGAATTATTTGTGTTAAATCTCTTTGAAAAGTGTCCAAATTTCTATAACTTCACTCTTAGACCATGTTAGATCCCTGGTAAAAATATTATGGTATTTGGATTAGTGATTTGTGATGTATGACACTTTAGATGGTTTGGCCTAAGAAATGCACTTGCATGCTTGGGGTGCATTTAGCAAAATCTTAGATCATGTATAACCCCTTGAATACTCATCCAAATGTCTGGAAATTTTATACATGACAATGTTATTACTCATCCAAATGACTTGAAAATTTATACATGACAATATTATTACTCATCCAAATGACCGTATTTTCTTATGTTTAAAGGAAAATACATTAATTGTCACACTATGAAATTTATGGAATTAATGAGATCAAAACATTTTGTAAAATGTCCAAACTTCTATGGATTTACCCTTAGGCAAAAATCGGTCAGTGGTAGAAAAATTGAGACATTTGGATTGGAGGATTGATAGATTTCTCACTTTAAATATTTGATCTAAAATGAGTCATGTAGGTTTGGGATGCTAATAACAAAAATTAGATATTGTGATTGCCATCTAGTTTCTTGTTTAAATGACTTGAAAATTGATATATGACAGTGTGACAACCTTAGGAAGAGCTCTGAAAATTTATAGAATTTTTAGAGAATAATTGTCATTAGTTTTGGAGTTAAATTCAATATTGATCACAAGTGGGTATTAATGGAATTAATGCATCTTTTAGGTTGAATTAGATCCTCAAATTTTTACAGTGATATGACCATATTATAATTGTTATCCAGCAAAAATATTAGAGCATTTGGAGTTGATACGACTTGGTTTACGGTTTTTGTTATCTTGCCCTTGTTTATGAAACTGTTTAACTTATTGATTAAGAATTCTAACGAACATCAAATGTTGTATTTCAATTCAGATTTTTGGATATTATCTTGCTAAATTGTTGCCTTGTATACATGTTATTTAGAACATGATAAAGCAATTTGATATTGATTGAGAATACAATTGTATAAACATTATATTGGAGTTGAAATCAGAATATCATATGAATCTAATTGAATATGATTATAATAAAGCATACACATATAATCATGAAAACTTTAGTTACTATGGATGAAGAGAACCATAAGT
The DNA here is from genome assembly GCA_033032865.1 of Dactylorhiza incarnata. Taxonomy (NCBI): domain Eukaryota; kingdom Viridiplantae; phylum Streptophyta; class Magnoliopsida; order Asparagales; family Orchidaceae; genus Dactylorhiza; species Dactylorhiza incarnata. Next base: position 1,927,639 of record JAWHQI010000363.1, read on the forward strand.
GGAGGAGGAGAAAGTATGTAAAGGACAATTAGAGATTTATACTTAGTAAATTCCTTCCTCAAGTTAAGACGAGATTTGTAGAGCGTCCTTAGTCATTAGATTTCAAACTAAGATCGAGTACCATAAGTAATTCTTAGGATCACGAATAAACTTACCCATGTTTTATAATCCCCTACGCTAGAGTTGAACCCTAAGGTTATAGGGTGATGTTATCTCGGGAATACTGATAGTGGGTCCTTGATGTGGTTTGTAAGGGTATGATTATTCATGCTAAGGACTTGGTTGTTAGTCCTTGGGTGCTGGATGCACGTTTTCTTCATATGGGTGTGTTGTGAGTGTTTGTATACACTATTGCATATCGATCCTGGATCATAAGATTGCATGTGGTGGGTCTACGAGCTTGTTAGTCGTCACACCTACAGAAGCTGTAGGATATACTCTAGCTAGTGGGGTTGAGGTCTAGTGAGTCAGTTTAGATGGTGTCTTGGTGACGTTTTCTTAATGACCCTCCCCTTTGCTTTGGAGACTTGGCTGGTTATAGCCGAGCAAGAGCATGCAAGTTCTCTGCAAGCTCACGCATTGAGGCGTACGTAAGGCCTATATTTGGTAGTGTGCATACGCACCAAGTAGTGGAGGAGCCTGTTCCACTGCCTCCTTTGGGTCACGACGGGAGGTGCCTGAGAGGTTAGCTACCCTCGAAAAGTGGAAACTAAAGGTCTATGTCTACATTGAGTCGTGTGAGTTAATAAACCATAGTTGAGTCTACATTCATCATTCATAACATTGCATTGCATTGCACCGCATAAACAGACCCTCTTCATATAAATTAGTATGAGCTCTTTTATATGATGAGTTAATTTTACTATTAAAACAAGATCCTTAACTTATAAATTTGTATGAACATTTTTATAAGCTAAGTTACTATTGTACCTTTTATACTGCTCTTTATAATGCACCTTCTATACTGCTCTTTATAATGCACCTTCTATACTGCTCTTACTTGCATAATTACTATAGTATAGAATTGCTTATGATGTCACTCCTAGAATATTAATTATTATGAATAATGGTAACACCGTCTTATATATACATATATATACATGTTGCGGGGTCGCTTAGGGCTCTTGGTAGACCGGTTTATTTGAACCACCTTAGCTCGGGAGCGAACCAAGCGCTCAAACAGTCAATTTGAGATTCGTTGATTACACTTGGGGTCCGTTCGGCCGACCGGAATTGGAATTCTGGAATTGGAATTCAGCCAATTCCAAAACCAGTAGGAATTAGAATTGGTTGAATTCCAATTCTGTTGTTCGGTTGCTGTGCAGAATTCAGTTTCAGAAAATGGAATTGAACAATTCTGCTGTTCGGCTGCAGAATGGAATTCAAACCTGGAATTCAAATTGAAATTGGAATTTTTGAAACACATAAAATAAAACATATTAAAAAGTCCTCACACATATTAATATAATCCTCACACATATTAAAGTTCTCACACATATTAAAGTCCACACACATAATTATAGTTAACACACATATTAAAGTCAATACATATTAAAAAGATGCACGCGGAGTGAGTCAATTCTACTAATTAAACTGCATGCGGAGCCACTCCAACCTAAGTTCATCCGGCAAAGTCATGAATACCCCATATTTAGCGGTATCGCGATTGAGTAAATCCATGGCCTTGAGTAATTCATGCCTTTCCAGCTGCGGTATATTACCAAGAGCAACATATATTGCTTGAGCCCGTGCCACCGACGTATCTGCAGCAATAGTGTGTCTTCCAAGAAATGACTTGTCCATGCTACAAGCAACACTGGATATGGCTTCTGCCAACGCATCAACCCCACCAGATCTTTTCTTCTTCTTTTTTGTGCTTCCCTCTCCTGCAAATACTGGACGATCTCCTGGATGCTTACTTTCTTCCACAAACGACTCTCTGTTTATCTCGATAACATTCTCGTTCACTGTCGCAGCATGACTACCAGTGGCCTTATCATTACCACATAAGACTCCCAAATCAGACCAATTAATAATAACTTTTCCTTTGTAATGTTTCACCGATGGATGAGCCTGCAAAATTGCACAAAATAATTAGTAACATAAAAACAAATTGTAAGTACATGAAAGAACATTAAACAAAACTAGAATGTTGATTACCTTTATGTAGTTTGCAAGGAAATAAAAGTTTTTTGAAAGTTATTCAAATTAGATTGACGAGCCGGGAAATAGAAATAAAAAGAAACACTTATTGTCCAAAGGATATTCCTTCTAAAGATAGAACGGAAGAGGACAGAAATTCAAACACTATTCAAAAAAGGATAAATATACAGAAGAAAGAAGAAAACAAAAATTAGAGAAAGAATTGCTCTGCCTTCTTCTTCTTGCTCAAGCTCTCTCACTCAGATAGAAAACAAGAACAACTCTGTACATGAATAAAAATAAGGCTGATGCTTCTTCTTCACATCTTACAGTAGGAAGCAAACTAGAGTGCAGAGATCATATGGATCACAAGCTCATAACCCTTGCATTCTTCTCTACCATAAGCAAGGGTTCATTATATACAGATCCTGAAGAACATATTCAGAGTCCGAGTCAAAATCCGATTCATCCATCTAAAAAAAAGTTGCAAGGAAATAAAAGTTTGTTCAGATTTCTTCCTACCCTCAAAAAATATATAGCTATAATGATTTTACTGCTCTGCATTTGATACTGAAATAAAAGTTTGTTCAGGTCTTGTGCAAGTCTTGTGCAAGTGATACTGAGAGCCAACAGCTGCATTACTGCTCTGCCAATAGCTATAATGTTCAGATCTTGTGCAAGTCTTGTGCAACTGGGAACTAATGTTCAGATCATACTTACTGCTATAAAAAAATGTCGGGCGAGTAAAAAAATGATTTTGTGCAAGTCATGATTTATACCTACTGCTGCTGTAAAAAAATGATGTTTAGATCTTGTGCAAGTCAGGTTTTATACCTACTGCTGTAAAAAAATGCCGGGCGAGGAGGGGTAGGGTTGCTGTAAGAAAATGCCGGGCGAGTAAGAGGAATAGTGAAGAGGAGCCTAAGATCTGAGCAGGGAAGAGGAATAGTTGCTGTAAAAAATCGAGCGGAAGAAAACAGAACAAATGCCGGGCGAGGAAGAAGAGGAGAAAAAACCACCTCTAAGCACGAGAAACATCACGAAAACAGCGAACATGAGTAGATCTGAGCAGGGCGAGGAAGAAGAGGAGAAAAAAGCGATACGAAATTACCTGAGGAAGAAGATCGGCACCGCGCGAGGGAGGGGTAAGGTTCCGCTCCGCCAAAACCAGGGAATATCGGGGTTTACCCCTAAGAATTGGCCCACGCGTTATTTGAAGTTCATGGAATTCACTCCAATTCCGAATCCGCGCAAATTCCGGTCCGCCGAACACCTGTTTTGAATTCAAATCTCCCAATTCCAATTCCAGAATTACAATTCCGGTCGGCCGAACGGACCCTTGGACTTTTTAGCGTTAAAAACCCGAAAAGGGTAAAAAACCACGTGGTCGGAGCTGTGCCGACCAAACTTCCACTATCTTCAGGAGGGGTTACAATTAGAGACTTAGAAGTCGAGCGCGACAGGTCGCTGCTCGTTACAATAATAGAGAGAAAGAGAGAGAGAGAGAGAGAGAGAGAACTCCCAAGGCGACAGACCACCTCCAGAAAAACTAAGACCTTTCTCCTTCTGAGAAAGGTGGAGAACGAAAGTGAGAAAACTCCGGAGAACAAAAGTGAGAAGCTGTGTCTCCTTTCGGGACGAAGGAAATCTTCAAGTCCGTGAAGGAGATCTTCAAGCGCCGAAGGAGAATTCCGCAAAAGTCTGCAAGGAGCTCTCCCGGGTGCAGAAGGCAAGGCCCTTTCAAATGAAGCCCTGGGGCTCCTTTTATAGTTTTGGCCGGGGGCAGTCCGGTAATTTCCCTGCCGTAACTTCCATAAATATCTGGCGGACGAATCATATTTTCTGGTTCGGGGCACACGGATCGCCATTTTTCGTAAATGACCATCTTGCCCTTCGGGCATTTCGGGCAGTTCGGGCAGTTTTGCTGGAGGCGAAAAAGGCGACAGGTTGTTCCTGAAATGTGAGAAACTGGAAAGACAAAAAGTGAGCATGCCAGAAAGAAAAAATGTGAGAAGTCAGAAAGACAAAAAGTGAGCTGAGCGCGCTCAGAAGCGTTCTGAGCGCGCAACGAACACGGAAGTGCTCCGAACGGAGTCCGGTGCTCGGAAAGCGGGCGGCGAGCCGAAAGAGGGAGGACTCACCCCAACCTTGCTACGGGGGAGAGCGGTTCGACCGCCCCTAAAAGCGGGCGCAGCGCGGCTGTGCCCGTGGGAGGGGGCGACTCCTCTCGGCCGCACCCCAAGGGGGTGCAGCATGGTCGTACCTCTCATGGGGTGCGGCTTGACCGCACCCCTCATGGGGTGCGGCTTGGCCGCACCCCGAAGGGGGGTGCGGCTTGGCCACACACCCCGTGGGATGCGGCTTGGTCGCACCCCAAAGGGGGGGTGCGGCTTGGTCGCACCCCAAAGGGGGGGTGCGGCTTGGTCGCACCCCCAAAAGGGGGGGTGCGGCTTGGCCGCACCCCAAGGGGGTGCAGCTTGGCCGCACCCCAAGGGGGTGCAGCTTGGCCGCACCCCCCGTGGGGTGCGGCTTGGCCGCGCCCCAAGGGGGTGCGGCTTGGCCGCGCCCCAAGGGGGTGCGGCTTGGCCGCACCCCACATGGGGTGCGGTTTGGCCGTACCCCCCACTATGGGGGGTGCGGCTATTTGCACCCCACTAGTGGGGTGCGGGCCAACCGTACCCCAGTAGCGGGGTTCGGCCATGACGGGGCGCGACGCGCGCTTCGTGCGTGCTTGCGTGTTGGCGGTGAAAATGGCGGGTTCGGCCTCCTCAACTCGGGCGATCATGCGTTGACCGTTGACCCCACCTCCTTTTAGTAGAGTTTTCCCTAGACGCACCCCAAGGCCTCTACGGGTGTATAACATAAGCCCCCCAAACCTTCAGAGTCCGAATTTCGGCGCGGAGGAGTTCGGAGGTTTCGATTTTTCTGCGGCGGCTTTGATCATTGCTCTCTTTGTGGCGCCTTTGGGCAAGAATTGCTGTCGAAGGGTGAGTGTGTGGTTGCTTTTGTTTTTGTATTTTGCTTGGCGTTTCTTGATCTGCGTTGCATTGCAATAGCGCCCTTGTGGTCGTGCTGCCCTGGTCATTGTTGAAGTGCCGATTGAGAGAAGATGCTTCAAGATGGCTGGCAAGGGATGTCCGTTTTTTCGAGATTGTTGTTGGCTTGTTACTTAGCGTCGGTACCTGAGTAACTTGCAAGACGTTAGATTAGTTGACGTGAGTCTGAGCTCAAGACTTTTCACAAATTTGCGCGAGTCCGGGCTCGCGGCTTTTTGGCTGATGAATAGCGGGTGTATTCAAACCGTTAGCGAACGCAATGGGAGCAGGCCCTTACGACGTCGGGACTCGACGGCAGAGGAGAAGGGCGAGCCTTCAATCGACGACGGTGCAAGTCCCCGGGACAGGGTCCCGAGATGGCCGGTGAATAGCTGCGGTATTCAAATCGGGGGAGAACGTAAGGGGGGCAGGCCCCTACGACGCTGAGACTCTACGGCGGAGGAGAAGGGCGAACCTTCAATCGACGGCGGTGCGAAGTCCCCAGGGCAGGGCCCCGAAACAGCCGGTGAATAGCTGGTGTATTCAAACCGGGGGCGAACGTAAGGGGGGAAGGCCCCTACGACGCTGAGACGCTACGGCGGAGGAGAAGGGCGAACCTTCAATCGACGGCGGTGCGAAGTCCCCAGGGCAGGGCCCTGTTATAAAGATTTTTCTTAGTTGAATATAGGTGTCAAAACATATATGTATATATATATTTTATAGAAAATCCTTTTTCGCGTGGCTTTTTGCAAAGTAAGATAAGTTCGCACGAGTCTGAGCTTGTGGCTTTTACATAATAAATTAAAAGATAAGTTCGCACGAGTCCGGGCTCGCGGCTTTGCATAAAAATTATAAGATAAGTTTGCACGAGCGAGTCTGGGCTTGCGGCTTTGTACATGATAGAAAACTTGGAATTACTGGTAGAAGCGGCGCAGGTTCTGGGCATTCCAGGTGCGTGGTAGAGTCTTCCCTTCTGCCGTTCTGAGTCTGTATGTTCCGGGCTTTACGACCGTAGTAACAACGTATGGGCCTTCCCAGGTTGGTGAGAGCTTATCCCCTTGGGGGCCTTTGCCGGCTACCTCGATGCTGCGTAGGACGAGATCTCCCACGTTGATTGGCCTGGGTTTCACCCTCCTATCATAGGCTCGGGCTACACGCATTTGGTAGGATGCGGCACACTGGGCAGCGTTGTCCCGAACTTCAGGGATTAGGTCGAGATTTTCCCGAAGTAGCCCGTCATTCTTGCTAGGGTCGAAGATTAGCACCCGAGTACTTGGAACGCCGATGTCGATGGGGATGACAACTTCAGTACCGTAACAGAGGTTATAAGGCGTCTCTCCGGTAGGAGTCCTCTCTGTTGTGTGGTATGCCCACAACACGTTTGGGAGTGCATCCACCCATTGTCCCCCAGCTTCTTCTAAGCGTGTCTTCAAACCTTTGAGGATGGTGTGATTCGTGACTTCTGCTTGCCCGTTGGTTTGCGGATGCGCTACGGCAGTATGGCGAAGGTTGATCTTCAAGTTTTCGCACATCTTGGTGAAGGACTTCCCGGTGAATTGAGTGTCGTTGTCGGCAATGATGGTTGCTGGGATGCCGAAGCGGCAGACGATGTTCTTCCAGACAAACTGTTTGGCGTTCTCTTCCGTGATTTTGGCTAGGGGCTATGCTTCTACTCATTTGGTGAAGTAATCGATGGCTAGGATGATGAACTTCCTCTGCCCGGATGCTATAGGTAGGGGGCCGAGGAGGTCGATTCCCCATTGTGCGAATGGCCACGCGCTTTGGAGTGTGGAGAGTGAGACCGGGGGTTGATGAGGTACGTTGGCGTGCAGCTGACAGCTCCTACACCTTTGGACTAGCTCGGCTGTGTCCTTCTTCAATGTTGGCCAATAGAAGCCTTGACGTAATATTTTTTGTGCCAACGTCTTCCCGCCTAGGTGTTCTCTGCAGACTCCCCTGTGTACTTGTCTGAGGGCGTAGTCTGCTTCTTCTGCCGGTAGACACTTTAGATACGGTCCTAAGAATGCCCGTTTGTAAAGCTCCCCGTCTATAATGGTAAATGATGCCGCCCGCATCCGCAATCTTCGCGCTTCTAGGCAATCTTCAGGAAGGTGTCCGCGCTCGAGGTAAGCTCATAAGGGTGTCATCCAGGATGACTCTTCCTGGTGGATGGTTGCGATCTCCCACGGCCCCTGAATACTCAGAATCACGATCTCTTCTATTCGGCGTCTTCGAGACTGGTAGCTGGAAGGTGAAGTGGCGAGCTTGGATAGAGCATCAGCCCTGGAATTCTGTTCCCGGGGAATGTGTAGAATTTGATACGATGTGAGCTTCTGAAGGAGTAATTTCGCGAATGTGAGGTACTTTGTCATCTGGTCGTTCTTAGCCTCGTAATCTCCTTCGACTTGCGAGACTACGAGTTGAGAGTCTGCATAAATAGTCAGGCTCTTAACTTTGCAATCAATGGCAAGTCGGAGACCGACGATCAGCGCCTCATACTCTGCAATGTTGTTTGTCGCGGGGAATTTCAACCGGACGCCGTAATCCAAGGTGATCTCATCGGGACTTATGAGGAGCAGTCCCGCTCCGGCCCCTTCAGCTCATGAGGCACCGTCGACATAGAGAGTCCAATGGGGGCTAGTGGTGTCTTCGACGGGAGCTGCTTCTGGTGGGATGGTGTACTCTACAACAAAGTCGGCGAGTACTTGTGACTTGATGTCTGGTCGGGGCAGGAATTGGATGTCAAACTCGCCGAGTTCTACGGCCCACTTCACTAGTCTTCCTGAGACTTCTTGTTTCTGGAGGATTGTTCGCAGTGGGAGTTGTGTCAACACTTTTACTGTATGAGCCTGGAAGTAGGGCCGGAGCTTCCTCGCCGAAAAAACAAGGGCCAAGGCTGTCTTTTCCGCTGCTGGATATCTGGTTTCGGTGACGGAGAGGACTTTGCTGAGGTAGTAGATTGGTCATTGCACCCCTCCTTCGTATTTCATGAGCACCGAGCTAAGAGCCATATGCGACACTGCCAGGTATAAAAATAGAGTTTCTCCGGGGGTGGCTTTGACAGAAGCGGTGGCGAAGCCAGGTATTGTTTGAGAAGTTCGAACGCCACTTGGCACTCGTCAGTCCACTAGAAGCCAGAGTGGCGCGCTCCCCGGAGGATTTTGAAGAAGGGGAGGTACTTGTCTCCCATTCGTGACAAGAAACGGGATAGCTCAGCGATCCTCCCGTTCAGCCGTTGCACTTCCTTAATTGAGCGAGGCGGCGACATATCCTCCAACGCCTTGATCTTCTCGGGGTTGGCCACAATTCCCCGATGGGTTACCATGAAACCCAAGAACTTTCCCCCCGTCACACCAAATGCGCATTTGCTGGGGTTGAGCCACATTTGGAAGCGACGGAGAAGCTGAAAGCATTTTCCCAAGTCTCTCAAGTGGTCGCAACGGTTGACGCTTTTGACTAACATGTCGTCCACGTATACCTCCATCGTTTCCCCGATGAGGTTCTTGAAGACCTTGTTCATCAGTCTCTGATAGGTGGCTCCGGCGTTCTTAAGGCCGAACGGCATTACTTTGTAGCAGTAGACTCCTCTGTCGGTGCAGAAGGCGGTATGTTCCTCGTCTGCGGGATTCATCCTTATCTGGTTGTAGCTGGAATAAGCATCCATGAAGCTAAGTAGCTCGTGGCCGGCCGTCGCGTCGACGAGCTGGTCAATCCTTGGGAGGGGGAAGCTGTCCTTTGGGCATGCCTGGTTCAGATTGCTGTAGTCGATGCACATTCACCATTTCCCGGAAGCCTTTTTCACCATGACCACGTTGGCAAGCCATGTGGGGTATTCCGCTTCGCGTATGAACCGTGCCTCGAGGAGTTTAGCTACTTCCTCCTCGATCGCCTTCAGTCGCTCGGGGGGAAAAGTTCCTCTTCTTTTGAATTACAGGCCTGCAGGCGGAATTGATGTTTAAAGAGTGATAAATGACTTCAGGATCCATCCCGGGCATGTCTTCCGGGCTCCAAGCGAAGATGTCCTCGTTCTCTTGCAGGAAGGCTGTGAATTCTTCTCGTTCTTCTCATGACAGGAGTGACCCGACCTGAACAGTCTGAGTCGAGTCTTGCTGGGAGAGCGGTACTTCCACTAGTCCTTCAACGGGCGCTCCTCGCTGCAGAGTGGCCTCGTCTCGCAGGTCGAAGTTATTGATATTGAGAGCGGTTGCTTTTATTGGTTGAGCCTGCTTCAGATAGCAGGTTCTGGCTGCCTCTTGGTCTCCTCTTACGACTCCTATGCCTGCGGCAGTTGGGAACTTCATAGCCAGGTGCGGAATGGAAGGGATTGCTCCAAAGATTGACTAGAGCGGCCTCCCAAAGATGGCATTATAGGCTGAGGTGGATTCCACTACCATGAACTGGATGTTGTACGTCGACTGCCTTGGAAACTCGCCCAATGTGACTGGGAGAGTAATCATGCCTTGAACTGGGACAGGTATGTTGTCGAAGCCGTAGACGGGCCCGGCGGCAGGGCCGAGCTGATCTTTTGTGAGTTTCATACTTTGCAAAGTGGAAAGGAACAGAACATCAACTGAGCTTCCATTGTCGACCAGTATTCTCTTCACTTTGAAGCAAGGGTCCCCAATCCCTGCCCTAATTACGAGTGGATCCTGGTGTGGAAGCCGCAACCCTTGCAAGTCTTCTTCTCCGAAAGCAATCGTAACATCCTGCTTGAGTTTCTTGTCTTCGTGGTCTCTTACGGGCTGGGCAATCGAGAGGATTTGCGACGCTGAGAAGGGAGGTCCGACAATCGTTTCGATTTCTCCCACCATCAGCCTTCCTCCACCTGCGCCTCGGGGGGCGGGAGGCTGCTCCCTCACCTTCCTAGGTTGTTGTGGATGATCGGGAATCTGGCCTTGCAAGAATATTCCCAGGAGTCCTTGGCGGATGAGGTGCTCGATCTCGTCTTTAAGTCTGGTGCATTCTTCCGTGGTATGCCCGGTTCCTCGATGGAACTCGCAGTACTTGGACTAGTCGCCCCTCGGATTTGGTGGTAGCACCCGGGGCATACGGAACTCTGGGTTGTTCTGAATGGCGTAAAGTACATTCGTCCTAGTAGTGTTTAACGGGGTGTACGTCCTGGGCGGCTGTGGTCCCAGGTCCCTTAGGGGATCACGATGATGTTCGTCACCGCGGTGCTCCTCGCCGCGTCGCTCTTCTCATCCGCGAGGGGCTTGATCTGACCCCCTCTTCCTTCCTTGGCTCCCTTCGAACTGCTGACGGTGTACTTCGATGGCCTCGTCAGCAGCTATCTGAGCTTCAACTCGGTGAACGAGGTCGGGATAACTTGGTACGGTTTCTCTCATGAGAGCTGAGTAGAAGCCACTTGGGCGGAGTCCTCCAAGGAAAACTCCCCGTATGAGCTCAGGGTCAACTCATGGGATCTGTCGAGCCTCCGTAGTGAAGCGTCGGAAAAAATCTTTGAGTGACCCTCCGTCGTTTTGGCGGATCCCTGAGAGATGAGAGGGATCTCGGACAATTCTGCGGTTGGTGATAAATTGGTCTACGAATTGCTGCGCCATCTCTGTGAAGTTGTTGATGACCCCATTCTGCAGGGAGTGGAACCAAGTGCGCGCCTGTCCCTTCAGGGTTGCCGGGAACACCTGACAGAGGAGCTGATCAGGGGTGCTGTAAATCCTCATGATGGTGGTGAAGTGATTGACATGCTCCAATGGATCGTCCGTCCCGTCGAACGTCTCGATGCTGGGAAGCTTGAAACCATTCGGAATTGGATGGTCCAAGACTTGAGGCGACAATGGGGAGCCATGGTGCGCGGGACGGCGGGCGAGAGTTGCGTGTCGTCCTGCTTGGGCGTACTCCTCTTCTATCATATCGCGTATTTCTTCTCGCGTAGCTCTTTCTATTGCTCGATCAGGGGCAGCTCTTCTCGGGTGATGGTTTCGGTGGTCAGCTTCTGGGCCCCCAGCTGGTGGGGCAGGGTGAGCGGAGCTTGCTGCGTTGGAGAATACTTCTGAAGCTTCGTCCTCTCGAACGACCTCTTCGTTCGGGGCATGATTTGGAACCGGGGCGGTGGTGCGTTCAGTGCTGGCGGTTGCACTGGAACTTGGGGAGCCCCGAGATTCCTTACGAGAGCCAGCGTTTCGGCTTGCTGTTCTTCAATCTGCCGCATGCGCCTTTCCAGTCCTGCTGCGGGCGCATGCACTGCCCCTTCTGCGGGAGGCGCATTGATAAGCGAGTGGGAGGGAGCTGGGTCGACGCGCCCTTCCGGGATTGATCCTTCAGTAATGCGAGCACTCTTTCTTGCCATTGCAGTTGGCCTTCAAAGAGTTTTGGGAACGTTCCCACAGACGGCGCCAAACTGTTGCGGGGTCGCTTAGGGCTCTTGGTAGACCGGTTTATTTGAACCACCTTAGCTCGGGAGCGAACCAAGCGCGCAAACAGTCAATTTGAGATTCGTTGATTACACTTGGACTTTTTAGCGTGGAAAACCCGGAAAGGGTAAAAAACCACGTGGCCGGAGCTGTGCCGACCAAACTTCCACTATCTTCAGGGGGGTTACAATTAGAGACTTAGAAGTCGAGCGCGACAGGCTACTGCTCGTTACAATAATAGAGAGAAAGAGAGAGAGAGAGAGAGAGAGAGAGAGAGAGAGAGAGAGAGAGAGAGAGAGAATTCCGAAGGCGACAAACCACCTCCAGAAAAACTAAGTCCTTTCTCCTTCTGAGAAAGGTGGAGACCGAAAGTGAGAAAGCTCCGGAGAACAAAAGTGAGAAGCTGTGTCGCCTTTCGGGACGAAGGAAATCTTCAAGTCCGCGAAGGAGATCTTCAAGCGCCGAAGGAGAATTCCGCAAAAGTCTGCAAGGAGCTCTCCCGGGTGCAGAAGGCAAGGTCCTTTCAAATGAAGTCATGGGGCTCCTTTTATAGCTTTGGCCGGGGGCAGTCCGGTAATTTCGCCGCCATAACTTCCATAAATATCTGGCGGACGAATCATATTTTCTGGTTCGGGGTACACGGATCGCCATTTTTCGTAAATGACCATCTTGCCCTTCGGGCAATTTTGCTGGAGGCGAAAAAGGCGACAGGTTGTTCCTGAAATATGAGAAACTGGAAAGACAAAAAGTGAGCATGCCAGAAAGACAAAATGTGAGAAGTCAGAAAGACAAAGTGAGCTGAGCGCACTCAGAAGCGTTCTGAGCGCGCAACGAACACGTAAGTGCTCCGAACGGAGTCCGGAGCTCGGAAAGCGGGCGGCGAGCCGGAAGAGGGAGGACTCACCCCAACCTTGCTACGGGGGAGAGCGGTTCAACCGCCCCTAAAGGCGGGCGCGGCGCGGACGTGCCCGTGGGAGGGGGGCGACTCCTCTCGGCCGCACCCCAAGGGGGTGCGGCTTGGTCGCACCTCTCCTGGGGTGTGGCTTGGCCGCACCCCTCATGGAGTGCGGCTTGGCCGCACCCCCCCGCGTGATGCGGCTTGGCCGCACCCCAAAGGGGGGGGGGGGGGGGTGCGGCTTGGCCGCACCCCCCCGTGGGGTGCGGCTTGGCCGCACCCCAAAGGGGGGTGCGGCTTGGCCGCACCCCAAAGGGGGGTGCGGCTTGGCCGCACCCCAAAGGGGGGTGCGGCCAAGACGCACCCCACATGGGGTGCGGTTTGGCCGCACCCCCCACTATGGGGGGTGGCTATTCGCACCCCACTAGTGGGGTGCGGGCCAACCGTACCCCAGTAGCGGGGTTCGGCCATGACGGGGCGCGACGCGCGCTTCGTGCGTGTTGGCGGTGAAAATGGCGGGTTCGGACTCCTCAACTCGGGCGATCATGCGTTGACCGTTGACCCCACCTCCTTTTAGTGGAGTTTTCCCTAGATGCACCTCAAGACCTCTACGGGTGTATAACAATACATATATATATATATATACGGAAATATGTAAGTACACACGGCGCATTTTTAAGTTATATACGCGCAAATTAAACATAAGCCTAAACGGTACATTTTTAGGAAAAATGTTCAACACTAATGTTGTAGATCTCGTCGATATCTACAACTTTCATGTTAAACACTTTTCCTAAAAATGCACAGTTTAGGTGTTTTTGTAGCTATTGCGAATTCGCAATAGTTACGCCCAGTTTTACGCGAATTGAGAATACGTCTAAACGATGCATTTTTAGGAAAAGTGTCCAACACGAAAGTTGTAGATCTCATCGAGATCTACAACTTTCGTGTTGGACACTTTTCCTAAAAATTCACCATTTAGATGTATTTTCAAAATGCGTGTATATATGTTATATACACGCTACGTGTATGTTCAGCAACCCCATATATATATATATACATATATATACACGAGCATCTTCGCACGGGCTACGCCCGTGCTCGATGCTCTCGGGCGGCCTTCGGCCGCATCCCGGCGGGCTTCGGCCGCATCCCGGCGGGCTTCGGCCGCATCCCGGCGGGCTTCGGCCGCATCCCGGATTGATTCGCGCCGGGCCGATTGATTCGCGCGCCCCCGGCGCGCTTCGCGCGCCCCCGGGGCGCTTCGCGCGCCACCGGCGCGCTTCGCGCGCCCCCGGCTTCGCCCGTGCTCGATGCTCTCGGCCCCCCGGCGCGCTGCATTTGCGTAAACAATTAAAACAATATCAAAAAACAAAAACTTTAAACCTATATCAAAAACGTGAAAATAAGTTAAGCTAAACCTAAAAATAATATAACACAAAAAATTAAAAACAAAACAAAATATCAGAAAAAAACCGTAAAAAATTTAAGTTTTAAAAAACAAAAACTTACAAAAAAAAATGTATTTTACAACATAACGGGCGGGGCCCACAGGCGGGCCCCGCCCGCATAACTCTAATGGCGATGTGGGGCTTTATTAGTCCCACATCGCCCAGAACTTTTGCTTTCCGCTGTTTATAAGGGGCAAAGCCACTATTCAAAAGAACATGACATCGGGTCTGGCACAGCGGGCAGCATAGGTCCGGCCCTGCTCGCGTGCGTTCGGCCGCTGGAACGAGCCCCAGCCAGCCGCGCGTGCGTCCGGCCGTCGGCACGCTGCCCCAGCCAGCCGCGCGTGCGCCCTCCCTACCCGCTCTTCTTGTTGCTTCGTTCAGACCGACCCGCGTGAGCCCGCCGCGCCCCCAACCCCTAAAATTTTCACCTCTGTAGTAGGTTTAGGGGATCTAGGAAAAACTATGGACGAACCTGATCGTTCCTGCGATTGAACGGCTGCGATTAATGATCTGTTTCATCTTCAACGGCCACGATTGATTCCATGGTGTTAGCAGAGATATCTATATTTCCATAATAGTAAAGATATATATACAAATATATATCTATATATATATATGTTTTTATATATATAAGTGAATATGACATTCTCAATGCTCTTACCGTGCTTTCATTTTCGACCGTTTGATCTTTCACATGTTTTATCCGAAACATTTTTAATATAAAAAAAAATAAAAAATAAACTTCACGGGAGGGAGAGAGAGAAGAGAGAAAGAGAGGAAAAAAATAATCTTTGTAAGTATATACGTATTTTTTTACAAAATAAATATTGTAATATTGATGTCAGGCACTCGTGTGTGTCTGTGTATATATATATACTATATTAGAACGAAATACTGCGGCCTGCGAATAACCTGAAATAAAAATTTATGGAAAAAATCTGTACCGTCAATTATGGTGTGATAAATGGGGACCGTTAGATTAAAACTCTCACCTCCCTCATTCTCTCTCCTCATTCCCGATCCCAACAAAAGTAAATGAGAGGGAGAGAGAATTAAGGGAGAGAGACATTTGGCAGGGGCGACGACATTCGGCGGGGGTGACATTCGGCAGGGGCGGCGACTTTCTGCAGAGGCGATCTATATTTATATCAGTATATATAAAACTTAACTTAATTTTGTTCAACAAAAACCATATGGTGTGATGGTTGTCATCTTTTGTTGGCATAGTGGAGATTTGGGTTCAATTCTCACCATTGACAAATTTTGTAAGATTAAAAAAGGTCTTATGACACTTATTTTTCAATAAATTTATGTTAAAATCGTAATTTCATATTGTATGGTACTCTACACTTTCATAGTTTTAGGTCACCCCTAATAGGTTTAGGAGACCTATGAAAAAATGGAGAGAGAGAGAGAGAGAGCGGTTTAATCCGACGGCTGATGAAATATCATGCCAGATTCAACGGCCGTAATCATTTCAACGGCTGATGAAATATCATGCTCGGGGCTAACTGCCTTTGAAACCTGCCACCGAGTGAGCCTACGGCCCTGCCAGCTAAATGAGAGCCTAGTCAGTGGGTCTGCTCGGGGCTAACTGTCTTTGAAACCTGCCACAGAGTGAGCCTACGGCCCTGCCAGCTTGATGAGAGCCTGGTCAGCGGGTCTGCTCGGGGCTAACTGCCTTTGAAACCTGCCACTGAGTGAGCCTACGACCCTGCCAGCTAGATGAGAGCTGGTCAGCGGGTCTGCTCGGGGCTAACTGCCTTTGAAACCTACCACTGAGTGAGCCTACAGCCCTGCCAGCTAGGTGAGAGCCTGGTCAGCGGGTCTGCTCGGGGCTAACTGCCTTTGAAACCTGTCATCGAGTGAGCCTACGACCCTGCCAGCTAGATGAGAGCCTGGTCAGCGGGTCTGCTCGGGGCTAACTATCTTTGAAACCTGCCACCGAGTGAGCCTACGGCCCTGCCAGCTAGGTGAGAGCCTGGTCAGCGGGTCTGCTCGGGGCTAACTGCCTTTGAAACCTGCCAACGAGTGAGCCTACGGCTCTGCCAGCTAGATGAGAGCCTGGTCAGCGGGTTTGCTCGGGGCCAACTTTGAAAACTTCCTGCCCTCGAGCGGTTCCCGGCCCTGCCAGCTAGGTTGGAGCCTAGTCAGCGGGCCAGCGTCGGGGCTAAGGTCGACACACTCTAGGAGCCCGGCTCAACTAGAGGTGGATGCAAGGTCGACACACTCTAGGAGCCCGGCTCAACTAGAGGTGGATACAAAGTCGACACACTCTAGGACCCTGGCTCAACTAGAGGTGGATACAAGGGCGACACACTCTAGGAGCCCGGCTCAACTAGAGGTGGATGCAAGGTCGACACACTCTAGGAGTCCGGCTCAACTAGAGGTGGATACAAAGTCGACACACTCTAGGAGCCCGGTTCAACTAGAGGTGCATACAAGGTCGACACACTCTAGGAGCCCGGCTCAACTAGAGGTGGATGCAAGGTCGACACACTCTAGGAGCCCGACTCAACTAGAGGTGGATACAACGTCGACACACTCTAGGAGCCCGGCTCAACTAGAGGTGGAATATTTTTCCTTCCTGCCCCGAGCGGTTCCCAGCCCTGCCAGCTAGGTGAGAGCCTGGTCAGCGGGCCAGCATCGGGATTAACTATTTTTGAAAAACTTTCATTATATTAATCATCCTAATACATGTGAGGAAACTAAGGATGGAAACGAAACATCGCATTACATGAACTTAGGGAATGAAAAGAAAACTAAGCGTGGAAACCGAACTGAGTCTCCCACTCCCAGGTCCGGTCTTCCTTGACTTCTTCTGGTAGCTGCTGATGCTTCCTTGGAGCCCTCGCATCCTTCATTTCAAGAACTTAGGGCAGGCGGAGTCGCGTGACCCTCCTCCTCGTGGAAGTCACAGCAGGGTAACTCCACCCCATCCCCTCCTCTTCCTCTTCTTTCCGCTTTCCTGGCTCTCCTCCTTTTCCAGCCAATCGTCGTGGTTTGCTGAGGTGGTGGAGAGGGTGCCCTTGGGCCCTGCCCCCACCTCGGGCGGTTGGATCTTCTCCTTTGGAAGTTCCCCCCTCCTTGCTCTCACGGAGTCGACTTACGGGCCTCTGCGCTTGCCGAGCTACTGGATGGTCGCCGCTCGGGGTGGCCTCGCCCACCAACATTCGCTTGACTCCTTTTGGGGTGGGGCGAGTGGGGACCGGATGCCTCCCCGTTCGCCCCCCTTTGGGGCTGGGCTAGAAGGGGCGGGGCGAGCTGGGAGGGCGCCTCCCTTCTGAGCTCGCCCCCTTGAAGGGGCGGGGCGAGCTGGGAGGGCGCCTCCCTCCTGAGCTCGCCCCCTTGAAGGGGCGAGGCGAGCTGGGAGGGCGCGTCCCTCCTGAGCTCGCCCCCTTGAAGGGGCGGGGCGAGCTGGGAGGGCGCCTCCCTCCTGAGCTCGCCCCCTTGGAGATGGGCGAGTGGGGGTATGGCACCTCCCCACTCCCCCCCACCGGTACCTCTTTCCTGGACTGTTGGCTGAGAGCTCCCTCGTCCACCTGCCGGGGCGGGACCTCTGGACCATCTTCTCTTCTGCCTCCGACTTTCATGGCGAAAGCAACCTGGAAGGTCCGTGAGACCACTTGCTTGAAATTTTCGAACATCTCCAACGTCACCCCAGCCACCGGGGGCTGCGAGTGACCTGGGTCGGATCTTCCTCCACCTCCGTCCATGGAGCTCATCTTGAGAGTTTCTTGAGTTAGTCACACTCCACGCTCATCGCACCATAATGTTGAAACCGATATCTTGGTCTCTGTGGAGTTCGGGGCCCCCAACAAGTTGAGGGGTGGCCCACTCTTACTCCCCCCAAGGGAGAGCTCTAGGTTGAAGGGGTTGGAACTATGAACAGGACTAAGGGCTCGGCGAGGAGGTCCCACCACATACCCGGAAGATCTTTAGAGCGCTTCCCCTCCCAAGCCAATGTCGGGCTTGGGCACCACTGGAGGCTCTCCTCACTCCACTAGAGATATTTGGGGAGGGAGAGGGAGAGAGAAAGCTAGCCTAGAACAAGCTTGCCTCCAAATGGTGCCCCCTTGGTCCTATATTTATAGGATTTCTGGATTTAGGCTGCAAATAACCAAACTCTGGCCTAGCAGATTACCAAAAAACCCTCGGATTTGGCCGCGAATAGCCAAATCCCGCTGTTCTACAGCGCTAAACGCAGGCCAAACCCTCCCCCCGGAACTGGGCGAGAGGGGGTACCTCGCGGGTCTCGGCGAGACCACTAACTGGGGTGGGGCGAGACCCGGGGGTCGGCCCCTGCTGGTCTCGCCCCTCTGCTGGGGCGGGGGTGGGGGGGGCCGGAGGCCTCCTCCCCTCGCCCCCTGCTGGGGCTGGGCGAGACCCAGCCAGGGTCGGCACCCTGCTGGTCTCGCCCCTCTGCTGGGGCTGGGCGAGACCCAGCCAGGGTCGGCCCCCTACTGGTCTTGCCCCTCTGCTGGGGCGGGGCGAGTGGAGCTCGCCCCCCTACCTTGGGGCGGGGCGAGTGGAGCTCGTCCCCCTACCTTGGGGCGGGGCGAGTGGAGCTCGCCCCCCTACCTTGGGGCGGGGCGAGTGGAGCTCGTCCCCCTACCTACTGGGTCTCACCCCCTCCTGCTGGGGGCGGGGCGAGAGGGAGGGCTGGCCCCTCCTCTTTTCGCCCCTCCACAAGGGCTGGGCGAGCGGGATGCCTCCGCCTCCACTGCTCGCCCCCTCGCCTCTACTACTCTTCCTGTCTGGGACCATGCTACATATAAGACTCTAAGGGGCCCTTAGGAGTACACTCGACGAATTACGGGGTTGTACACTATCCATGTCATTTATAAAGAGACTATCCTCATTTAAAGACCAGTACATCTAAAATCAATTCCAGAGGTTCAACATGATAAAATATATGATCTAGTGAAAATTCAGATATTTTCCATTTAATTTGGGCTTAATAATTAATTTCACTAATTATGGGGAATTACCCAATATTGAACATGAAGTACATACAAATGATTCCCACATATTCCAATTAATTTTCCAAAGGTTTTTCATGATTCAAAATAATGCTTAACATAGATTGATAATTTTTCATTAATATTATATCCATAATATTTCATAAATTCTCAAGGGTGATAATTCAACATTTAATTTACACATGAACTATATAAACTATTCTTCCAAAAATTCCAAGTAATAAATTTCCAGAGATAAATTTTACTCTAACAAGTGACTAGACAGAATATTGAAATTTTACAGATTAATATAACCATGATTATTTCCTAAATTCACATGTGAGGTATATCCAAATAAATACAATAATCAGAGAAAATGATGCTCAGTATAATTCTCAATCAATTTCCAGAAGTTTATTATGACCTAATAACATATGTGACAGAGATTTGGATTTTTCTAACTGATTTGGTCACAAATATTTCATTAATTTAAAAGTATGACAAATGAAATATTTACTTAAACTATAGGAAATTATATTCCAAAAATTATCATTCTTCTAGAGGTGATATATATTATCATAGCATATGCATGACCAAATTTTCATTGGCATTAAATAGGTACTTTGGGAAAAATACACCAAATATAATTTTATGCTAAATGCACACCATTACCAAACCCACAAGGTTCATGCAAGTGGAATACACACATATGCAGTAATCTAAATGGTCCCAAATTTTAACCAGTGGAATTTGATGACCTAAAAAAATATACCAGAGATTTGGGTCATTTTGAAGTTGTTTAACCATGTATATCACATATACATGCATAATTATATTTTTACCTAAATCATAGAGAAATGCCTCCAAAAATTCTAATTTTTGGATGAGAATTCTATCTAGGTACCCCTCATGCATGGCCAAAATTTCAGACCCATGCCATTAGTCAATAATTAGGAATTAACAATTTAAGGTCTAGGTCCCCTTTAGGACACCTCCCAGAACAACAAAGATTCTAGGGGATGTAGGGCACGAACTGAGGTGATTTAAAATTCCCTGAAAAGGAGAGACAAAGGGATACAAATTTTATGTTCATCACTAGACCTAGATCTGCCCCTAAGGTCCTTAACTTTAGCCTACAAACTACTGTATAAAGTGTGTCAGAATTTCATAATAAATATTTAAACTATAGTGTATAAGTATTAAATCGACACGAATTTTAGCGCAAATCCAGCGGCTCCTAGTCATTGTCCCTGATAGCCAACAACCACGATTGCACTTTCCTGGACATTTCACTAGGTGAATTCCCGACAACCTCCTTATCTCCACGGCCGGCCACCACCACCACCTCCGTTGAGGTGGTGGCTAGCGTTTGGCGGCGGCTGGGCGGACAGTACAGGAAATAGAGGCAAACCATTCTTGGGCTAAAATCCGAATTTCAGGAACTTTGATCCAAACTCAATTAAGATTAATTAGATCATCATCTAGATGTCCTAAGATGCTAGCACAGAGGGAGAGGAGGAGAAATGAACTTGGATTGAGGCTCGAGAATGGGTATTCCGGCGGGTAGGCATGGTGACGATCCTCTCCGGAGAGCTTGCTCGAAATATTGCTCCACTGATTTCTCCACTCCAAACTGATGGCTCAACTCTCTGGAGATCTCTGAAGTTAATGGTGAGGTTGAAATGGCATGGGGAATGCTCAAACCCAGTCAGCCATTAATGGGGCTCACAGCCAAGCTTTGGTTGCTCCTCCTTACCGCCACCTGTCATCCTTCCACCACCAAAATGGCTGGTAAAGCTTGTGTGAGCTCAGAGTTATGTTTGGGAAGAGGAATGGAGGGCCATGTGGCACTCCATCCTCAAAATCCTCTTGTCCCATATGAAATTTGGGGGGAAAGTCCAATTTGCCACCATGCATGCCCCCCTTTCAAATTCAATGGGCATGGGTGGTCATTTGGTGGGATGCAGAATGGGCTTGGATGAGAGATCAAAGCCTATTCGAATTGAGCTTGGCACCCATTTCCCTCTTTGAGCTTAAGTTTGACCATGGTTGACTTTGGGGTTGACTTGGTCAATTTGATGAGTTGTCTGGCCCTACATGTTGGTGGTGAGTCATTTGACATCACCCAATGTTGATTGGACCATTGTGGGGCTTTGATTAGGCTAATTGATGCATATGGTGCAATTTGACCTAATTTTGACTTAGGTTTGACTTTGGTCAATTTGGGTCAATTGGTTGACCCAATGTTGGGGCTTATGGTCAATTGATCCTCTATTAGGGTTTGGAAGGTAGTGATGAGGTCAATTTGACCAGTTGAAGTTCAATTGACCCACTTAAGGTTGAATTGGCTTATGCTGGCCCAATGTTGACTTTAGTCAATTTGGCTAGTTAGGATGATCAATTCATGAGGTGAATGGTCAATTGTGTCCCCCCTTAGGGTTAGGGATGTGGTGGTGAAGTCAATTTGGGCTTGTGAGTTCAATTTGAGGTGATTTGACCTAAGTTGACTTGTGCCCCTTTGGGTGCACTATGTGAGATCACATTGTTGTCTTGTTGGAACCTAGGGTCACCTACTTGCCCTAACTCACGTGTCATGCCACATGTCATGCCCCAACACTATCAAGAGGGTCCAGTAGGAATATGGCATGGATGTTACATTTTAAGATATAAATTTTAATATATTTTAATAGAAGAAACTGTCTCTTAACTTTCTGTGGTGCTTGGTTATTAAAAACACCGCTAATAATGTTATTCCTGCGGTTATTGTGACATTTTTTTAATTTAAAATGCCGCAATTACATAAAATAAACACCGGTATTTTCAGAAATGCCGCATAAAAAACATCACCATAGATCTACTTTTTTGTAGTGACTATTAAAAGGCGCACATGCCTTCATTTTCAAGTGAACATGAGAAGAAAAGGAGAAGATAGATCTGAAATTTTCCGGCGAAGACTTAACTCTCCGTTCATCCTCATCCTGCTCATAGCTCATTATGTTTATGACAGATCTGCTCCAGAGCTGCCTTATGTCAATACTTCTGAAGACTTAGCTTTTTTCGAAGAACTTGTAAAAGGAGCTGTGACATGTTACCCTCCTAAAAACTCTAACTCTTCTTCCAGATTTTTCATGTAAAACGTCTCAATGTTTTGTTGTTGGATCTTTATTTAACTGTTTACGAGTTTGACTCACTTTCGAGCTAAGACGGTCTGATTCGCCTAGTCTGTGGGAGCGCCAAGCAACCTGCAACAATATATATACTTTCTAGACTTCTAGGACACTGTATGTTGCATATGTACCATGAATCTACATTATATTCAATATAAATATGACTCGAATCATTATTAATAATTATGTACTCGTGCCATATTTTTATCACCTAAATACTCATCCTATAAAAGTTCATATTAAATAAAGATATATAGTAAAAAAAATTCTCAGTAATTAATTCCTCATCTAATGGGAAAATATTAAGATTCATTATTAAAACAAGAAATATTTTAAAATCACGCTCATTCAATGATCCAATTAACCTTTTCAGCGATAAAACCTTATATATTCATACCAAGAAAAAACATTTCTCATCTTGAGCAGTGAGGTTTGCCGCTGATCTTAAAAAAATAAAGAAATTTAATTTCTCCATTTATAATACAAATAAAAGATTTAAAGGAGGTACAATTTCACCCTCCTACTTGTATAATTCTCTTGCACTTTCTAAAATTAAAGCCTAACAAAACTAAGTGTCTCGTGTATCTTTACTATATTAAAAAAAAATGCCTTTGATGCAGGATTTAAAATTATCAAATATAGCATTTATTGTTTCTATCTAATAACTTAACATATATTATAATATATTAAAAAAAATACAATGTCTATTTAAGCAATTGCATTGTATTCTCAAATTAAAAGTAATGATGAAAATTCATAAAATTTAAAAAGTTTTTAATAGAACTCGTGTAACTATTATGTAGGCTATCATTAAGTATGTCAACTTTATTAAAGTTGTTTTGATAAATAACGATGAGAATAAATAAATATAATTTTAAAAATTATTGATAAAAAATTTTTGAAGAAGAAAAAAATTTAAAAATTTAATCACCCTCGTTCAATGTCCAGTGCTTGTCGCGGTCGAGGTACTATCGCGATCGGGATACTGTCACAGTCGAGATACTGTCGCGACCGGGGTACTGCCACAAAGTCGTATTTAAGAAGAAGAAAAAGAAGAACAAATTTTTTGTGCGCGGCGCTGATATGTGCGCATACAGAGAAGCCTGTAGGACAATATTTTTAGTTTTATATACAGTTGTAACGTCATGTACAACTGTATATAGACTGTATTTTCAGTTATTGTAAATACAATTGTACAGTAGGTAAAAAATATATTTCTTTTATAAATATATTTTCACCCCAAAATATATACATATGAATGCTTAAAATGACCATAAAATTACATAAATTAATATTCCATTGCTTATTTTGTGAAAAAAATAAAAAATATTGCAGGGATAAATATATTTCCCTCAGAATGCTTGTTTTAATTAATAATTATATAACTTTCTAAATAATCTGGAGAGAAGTCAACCGTCCGTCCCTTCTTTAAGCAAGTGCTGACTTTCTATCAATGGTCGACCGACCTGAATCGAGCCAAAATAGAAAGTACAACCTTGACCAGGCAGTAAGGGAACATTTTCTGGATCTAGATGAAGAACATTCGCGGAACACCGCTCAGCTTGCCGTGCAGCATGACAGAAACATAGGGTCTATTTGGGACAGCTCTGGCGGATTGAGAAGTGATTTTTCAACCGCCAGAGCTGTTATTTAGGTGTTTGGAAGAGCTCTCCTAAAGTGCTCTTTGGGAAGCACTTATTTTAAAATAACTATCCTATGGCAGAATTGAGAAGCAGCCTCGGATCCGCTTCTGCGGTTCAGGAATCGCGGAAGCAAACAATTCCCGTCCCGAATCCCGCCCCCGACCTCCCGTTCCCGTCCTGTTTTGTCGCCCGAGAAGTTGCGCTGAACTACTTCAGCGATCCACCGGTACCTGCGCGTTCTTCCTTCTTCCTCCCCTCCGGCATCGAAGGTGAAGGCCATCTTCTTCCTTCTCGGTGGACGGTGAAGGTAAGCTTCTTCCCCGGGCGTCCACGGCGAAGGACTTCCTCTTCAGGCCACTGTGCCCGAGCGTTTTCTGTGCCAAGCGACGGTGGAATTTTGCCGTTCGGTTCTTTCTCTTCAGGTCTCTGTGAAGCTTCTTCCTCCCGACCTTTTTGCCCCATTGTAATTCTCCTTCAGAGCTCCTCCTTACGAACAGGTATAGCCTAATTCTTTATTTTGTTCCGCTTGAGGCCTTAAGTGCATTGTTGTTATTTAATTAGATGTTTTAGGGTTTATTATGTTTGGTGCTGTATGCAATTAATGAGTTTTACAGAAAGAGAGGATTGTTAATGAGAAAGTGGGCGTTTGCAGTTACTTTAGCTGCAACAGTTGTGATTTTGATGAAATGTAGCACACTCATCCTCTTTTGTTTCATGTGATTTTGATTATATATTATTAGTATGTTCTTCAAATAATTAGTAGTAATATGCGTTTGTGTGTGCGAACAATATCTATTAATATTTTTGTTTAGAAAAAAATAGCTCTCAAAAAGCTGTTCTACCAAACAGTCTATTTGAAAAAGCTCTGTTCAATCAGCGCTTATGCACTGACCATCCAAACAGCCTGCAGCTTTTCAAAACAGCTCTTCAAAGAGCTCTGTCTAAAGAGCTCTGTTCAATCAGCAGCTTTTCAATCCGCAGCAGCTCTCCCAAACAGACCCATAATATCACTCAAGTCTCGTCTGGCTTTCTTCACTAAATACATTCATCATCTGAACCTTGAGCTCGACGGCTACCTACGCCGGCATTCTTCAGGCCAGCCAGCTTCGCCGGTGTCCGGAGTGATATGCTATATAACCGACAAGAAGTAGACTTTCAGATCCGTGCAATCCATCATCAATGATGGCTTGGGATTCGTCGCTTCGCTCGGGAAAGTCGTCGGCGATGATAATCTCAGCAGCATGTTGTCCGTGTGAAAAATAAATCAAACACCTATTTATTATAAACCGCTTCGCTTACTGTGTGGCTGTTATTCTCCCACCTGTAAGCCGCAATATTTATGTCCTCTTTAATTACCATGATGCCTATATAAAGGCCTCCCCTGTATCCTGCATTATTAAGTTAAGTTTAAAACTAAAACCAGTATCAGTAAAATATCTATCGCCAATCCTCTTTGTTTTGTTTTCCATCAGTGGTATCAGAGCACTGGTTGAGGCAAAAATCATTTCTTCTGCAATTTCATACTTCATGGCATCATCATCTACCACTCCCACACCCCTCATTCCACCAGTCCAGCATTCCCATTTTCTCTGGAGAGCTCTATGATTTTTGGAGCGACAAGATGCAGACGCTCCTCCTCTCCCATGACTTATGGGACATCGTCAGTCAAGGCATGACAACCTCTGGGAAGACTACCGACGGAGCTGCTCCAAAGGTATCCAAAGAAGAAAAACTTAGGGACTCACGAGCCCTACATTTGATCCAACAAGCCGTCAGCAACAACATCTACCCCAGAATTATGGGGTCCAAATCAGCAAAGGAAGCCTGGGAACGCCTAGCAAATGAGTATAAAGGATCAAAAAAGGTGGTAAAAATGAAGCTCCATTTTCTCCGTCGAAACTTTGATGAGATGAAGATGAAGGAAGGAGAAAAGGTACAGGAATACTTTGCTAAACTTACTGGCATCATTAACCAGATAAGAAACCTGGGAGGTGCTCTTGACGAGCAACAAGTTGTGGAAAAAGTGCTCAGGTCACTTCCCAACACGTTTAATCACATTGTTGCCGCCATTCTTGAGGCACATGATCTTGATACATTGACAACTACGGAAGTAATGGGATCACTTCAATCACATGAGGACCTCCTATACCGGGATGAGTCTTCTCTGGAGAAAGCCTTCCAAACAAAGATGAGCCTCAAGAAAAACAAACCTGGAGGAGGGAAGAAGGGGGAAGCAGAGCGAACTCACAAAACTCTGTTGAATTCCTCCCAGCACCCTAAAAAACATCAGAACAAATTCAAGGAACGTCAAGGAGAGTCCTCTGCCCAAAACCAGTGTACCATCTGCAAAAAATCAAACCATGACACAAGAGATTGCTTCTTTAGGTGCAAGAAGTGTAAGGTCCAAAATCACTCTGAGAAGAACTGCTGGTACAATAAACCCAAAGAAGAGGCAAACGTAACTGAGGTGGATCAGTCTCAATACCTCTTCACAAGAAATCTTGCACCCACTGAAGCAAGCAGATCTCTATGGTTCATTGACTCGGGCTGCTCAAGCCACATGGTAAATGGAAAAACTTTCTATACCCACCTGGATGAAAATTACAAATCTGAGGTCATCCTGGGGGATGGGAAGACTGAAAAAAATCAAAGGAAGGGGGACTATCTCTGTTCAGACTAATGAAGGTGAAAACAAACTCATAACAAATGTGCAGTTTGTCCCATCTCTAACACAAAACCTTTTAAATGTTGGACAGCTGCTGAGAAAAGGCTATAGAGTTGAGTTTAATCATAACTCTTGCAACATAATAGAAAGGGAGTCAGGGACACTTATAGCCTCAGCAAAAATGAACCACAATAACATCTTCACCTTAATGTTGAGACCATCAAAGATCAGTGCTTTTACCTGCAATGAAGAAAGCATCAAGCCTCAGGAGGTTCTATGGCATCATCGGCTGGGTCACGTAAATTTTTCATCTCTCAAAACCATCCAGCAACTCAAACTAGTCGAAGGTATGCCATTACTTAAATTTCAACATGTCCACTGTGATTCCTGTGCAAGAGGAAAATCACATAGAACTCCTTTTCCCCCGGCTGCTCTCCGACGTGCCACTGCCCCACTGGACCTGATCCATGTGGACCTTTGGGGACCTGCAAGCACGCCGTCCCTGGGAGAAAAGAACTACTTCATGCTTCTTGTTGATGACTACAGCCGATACATGTGGATTCACTTTCTAAAACTCAAATCCGAAGCCTTTCATCACTTTCAAATCTTTAAGCAGCAAATTGAAAAACAGCTGGAAAGGAAAATAAAAGCACTAAGAAGTGACCGGAGAGGTGAATTCCTCTCAAATGACTTCATTCACTTCTGTCAAAGGGAAGGCATTATGAGAGAACTCACTGCCCCTCATTCACCACAGCAGAATGGGGTAGTCGAGAGAAGAAATCGAACGATTGTGGAAATGATGAGAGCAATGCTCTTAACAAAATGCTGTCCAAAGTCTCTCTGGGCAGAAGCCGCCACTACAGCAGTATACATTCTCAACAGAGTTCCCACAAAAGCCTTACCAGACTCAACACCATACCAAGCACTCTATAATGAGGTACCAAACATTTCTCACCTAAAAATTTTTGGCTCCATTGCTTATGCTCACAGGACCGGAAGTAAAAAGGACAAACTGGGAGAAACAAGCATTAAGTGTGTGTTACTAGGATACGATGATCACAGCAAAGCCTACCGACTTCTGGAGCCAACCAACTTCAAGTTGATCATCTCACGGGATGTGAATGTTAATGAAGAAGGCTGCTGGGACTGGGACAAGGGCTCAGAATCAATTGGGCACATTATTCCCCTGTCGGTTGACACAGGTGTAGAACCTGAATCCATCCAAAGCAGCGAAGAACCAGAAGACTGGACTTCAGATGATCTTGATTCATCATCGCTAAGAAAAACCCGCACCATGGAGAACATCTATGCCAATGGAGAAGTTGCGTTCTCTATTACCTCTGCTGTGACCTTTGAAGAAGCATACAAATCAAAACATTGGCGATTGGCGATGGAAGAAGAACTAACAACTATCAAGAAAAATGCAACCTGATCTCTTGTTGCAAAGCCCCAGAACAAGGAAGTTATTGGCCTTAAATGGGTGTACAAAGTAAAAGAAAATAAAGATGGAGAACCAGCCAAGTATAAAGCCAGAATTGTGGCAAAAGGATACTCTCAGAAGGCCGGTGAGGATTACAATGAAACATTCGCTCCGGTGGCAAGAATGACCACAATTCGGCTGCTCCTAGCCATGCCTGTCCAAGCCCAATATCCAGTCTTCCAATTAGATGTAAAATCGGCATTTCTGAATGGCCAACTGAATGAAGAAGTGTATGTCTCACAACCACCTGGCTATGAACAAAGGGGAGAAGAGAGGAAGGTATACAAATTACACAAAGCCCTATACGGGCTCAAGCAGGCACCCCGGGCATGGAACAACAACATTAACTGCTTCTTCATTCGTGAAGGGTTCACCCAAAGCCAGAATGAAGCATCCCTCTACACTAAGAAGAAGGGCAGCAATATCATCATTGCATGCCTATATGTTGCTGACTTACTGGTAATAGGAAACAACATAATACAGATTGACAACTTCAAGGAGAACATGAAACTCTCCTATGAAATGACCGACCTGGGAAAAATCAAGTCTTTTCTTGGAATATAGATTAGACAAATCCCAGATGGTCTCTTTCTCTCCCAGGAACGATACACCTCAAGTCTTCTGAAAAAATTCAAGATGGATGAGTGCAATCCAGCCCTTACTCCCATGTCGACAACAGAAAAGCTAATTGCAAATCCAGAAGAGAGCAAGGAGGTGAACAAAGAGGAGTATCGCAACCTTGTGAGGTCCTTAATCTACCTCACTAACACCCGTCCAGACATAGAAAATGCAGTAAACATCATTGCTCGTTTCGTAAGTAATCCAAACTCCACTCATTTGGCTGCAGGAAAGCGAATTCTTCGCTACCTACAGGGCACTAAAACCTGCGGGCTTCTCTTTCGAAAGGAGGAAAAAGATGAGCTGCTAGCCTTTTCTGACTCAGACTGGGCCGGCAATCTTGATGACAGAAAAAGTACCAGCGGCTACATCGTCTTCCTCGGGACGAAACCAATTTCGTGGAGCTCACGCAAGCAGCAAAGCGTTGCTCTTTCAACCACCGAAGCAGAATACATAGCCCTCAATAAAGCAGCCTGTGAAGCCATCTGGCTTCGTCGTCTCAAGGAAGAAATTGGGGGAAAAAAGAGGAAGAGAGAGCAGTAAAACTACTTTGCGACAACACCTCCGCCATTGCCCTAACCAAAAATCCAGTCCATCACAGTCGCAGCAAGCACATTGACATCCGTTTCCACTTCATCCGTGAACTCTTGGTGAAGAAGATGATCGAGCTTGAGTTTTGCCCCACCGGATCGCAGCTCGCCGACATAATGACAAAGCCCCTTCCCAGAGATCGCTTTGGAGACCTAAAACTCAAGCTCGGGATAAAAGAAGGCGCTGATTTAGGGGGAGTGTGAAAAATAAATCAAACGCCTATTTATTATAAACCGCTTCGTTTACTGTGTGGCTGTTATTCTCCCACTTGTAAGCCGCAATATTTATGTCCTCTTTAATTACCATGCTGCCTATATAAAGGCCTCCCTTGTAAGCCGCAATATTTATGTCCTCTTTAATTACCATGCTGCCGATATAAAGGCCTCTTTGTTTAAGTTTAAAACTAAAACCAGTATCAGTAAAATATCTATCGCAAATCCTCTTTGTTTTGTTTTCCATCAGTCAGAATACCTTGGAAAGGAAACCATGCTGTCTTTAGTCTTCAAGACGCCTTCCGGCGTTCACGCCATCGAATATTCCGACGAGGACGGCGCGGCCGGCAAGGATTTCGGCATGGAGGGT
Organism: Dactylorhiza incarnata; assembly: GCA_033032865.1. Taxonomy (NCBI): domain Eukaryota; kingdom Viridiplantae; phylum Streptophyta; class Magnoliopsida; order Asparagales; family Orchidaceae; genus Dactylorhiza; species Dactylorhiza incarnata. Next base: position 1,957,243 of record JAWHQI010000363.1, read on the forward strand.
CTCACGGAAGGAAGATTTATTGTTTATTGCCTTCGGTTGTTGAGGTCGTTTGTCGGCTCTGTTCTTCCCGGCGATCCGCAGAGAAGGCTTGAGCTGATGGATCCACGGGGCCCGGCGGGATGCCGCCGCAGGGATTTCTAGGATTTGCCGTGAACATGATTTATTTGGACGAGGAGCATTTAACCGGCGTGACTTCAGACAGCCGGGGGTTGAGGGAGACTCTGTTTTACACTCTGTTTTCTCGCCTGCAGGTGTATGCGACGAGGAAGGATATGATTGAAGCTATGTCGTACATTATCGACGACGCGGTGTCGTTAGACGGTGGCATTATTAAATGGGACGGCGTGAGGTTCGTGCACTGGGAGAGATGCGATGATTCGGAGATACGGTTTCCGGTTGTCCGCGATGATCGGCCGCCGCCATTTCAGCCGGCGGTGAAGGTGGTGGAAATTGAGCAGATGATAAAGTTCAACGAGTGGAAGAAAGAGTTGGTGGTATCGGAGATACAGAGTGAAGAAGCCAAGATTAATGAAATAAAAGCGGTGCTGAAGGCCAAGGCGGAAGTATATAAGAAGATCATCGCCGACGAGATTGAGAGACGCCTGTCGACATGAAGACGATGACCTAAGCCGCCAAGAAAAAGTAAAAGGCTGAAGCAGGCTTCTAGATGGTGCCTGATAAAACAAACAGGAGAGTTAAGATTATATGTAAAACAAAACTATGTTTATCCTCTTAGTAGGCCTCTCTCCTTTGTGGGCTTATATATATCTGTAAAGTCCATTGTAAACAACACAGTTAAAATCTATATCAAAAGAGCTAAGTTTAATATCCTATCTGAGCTTTCTAACTTATTCTCCTCAGTTTATATTCTTGCTATACTCTATCACTGGTATCAGAGCAGGTTCTCATTCCTGTATAAGACATCATCGGAGAATATGGCAACTTCATCTTCTTTTTCCCTTTCACAAACCTCAATTCCTATATTCAATGGGGAGAAATATGACTTCTGGAGTATACATATGCGAGTCGTCTTTCTATCACAAGGATTATGGGATATCGTGTCAAATGGTCCAATAGTAACTCCCACAGGTAAACTCCTCCTTGATACTACAAAAGAAGTTAAACCATCAGATGAAGAAAAACAAAAGGATGCTCGTGCAATATGTATGATTTATCAAGGTGTTTCCGAAGCTATTTTTCCTCGTATAATGGGCTCGAAAACAGCTAAAGAAGCTTGGGATACTATCTGTGAAGAATTTAAAGGGGATGAAAAAGTGGTGGCTTTAAAATTACAAAATGCTTGGCAGGCATTTGAAACACTGTCAATGAAATCTGGTGAGAAGGTGGAAGATCTTTTAGCTCGGACCCTCCATATTATGAATCAAATTCGTAGTTGTGGTGACACGATTGAAGATAGTAAAATAGTTCCCAAAATACTGCGGAGTCTACCACCTAGCTTTTATCCAGTGGTGACGGCGATAGAAGAATCAAAGAATTTAAAGACTCTACCATTAGCAGCGCTCATGGAATCCTTAAAAACTCATGAAGAAAGACTATCCCATTTAAATCCTCCACTGGATCAAGCATTTCAAGCTAAGTTGCACTTATCTAAAACCATTTTTGCTGACAAAAGAAGAGGAAACTACAAAGTACCAACAAAACAACAGCAAAATTTGAAATGGAATACGAGTAAGACCAAATTACCTGAACAAAGCCAAACCAGTAGACCTCCAAGTGATGAGTACTGTATTATTTGTAAGAAAACAAATCATCAATCTAAAGATTGTTTTTTAGATGCAAACAATGCCGTATTCCAAATCACTCAGCTCAGAAATGCTGGCACAGAGTCAAAGAGGAAGCTAAAGTTTTTGAAATTAACAATCAGACTTTAGAAAAAATGTTTTTTATCCCAAGTGCTGAACAGACAAGTACAATAAATACTTGGTATCTAGACAGCGGCTGTACAACACATGACTCATGATAAAACACATTTTACTGAATTAGATGAAGATGCCAAAACTCAAGTATTGTTAGGAAATGGTGCCATGGCAAAAATTGAAGGTAAATGGACAATTGCTGCTCAAATACAATCAGGGGAGACCAAAACAATTTCTGATGTGTGTTATGTCCCCACGTTAAAGCAAAATCTCTTAAGTGTTGGGCAACTAGTGAAAAGAAATTACACAATTACTTTTGACAAATCTGGTGGATCAATACGACAAGCAAATACAGGTGCCTTATTAGCCTCAGCTAAGCTTACTGACAATCGTTTACTCATGCTACACATGATGGATGTAAATCACTATGCCTTCAGATGTATTGACATCATAGGCTAGGCCACCTCCACTGGCAAGCTATTAAAAGAATGAAAGAACAAGACATGGTATCAGGATTACCAGAGTTTACTAAACAGGAAAATGAATTTTGTGAAGATTGTGCTTACAGCGAAGCTCATCAGTCACCATTTCCAAGTAAAACCTTGGTCACATCTCAGAGAGCATTACAATTGATACATGGGGATTTATGGGGACCATCCTCAACACCTTCTTATGGTGGAAAAAGGTATTTTTTACTTCTAGTCGATGATTATTCACGTTATATGTGGCTTTACCACTTAACTCTTAAAAGTGAAGCTTTCAATACGTTTATAATCTTTAAGAAAGAAGTAGAAATACAATTGGAGCTACCCATCCAAACTTTTAGGACAGACAGAGGGGGAGAATTTACCTCTCAACAGTTCAACTTGTTCTGCCAGAAAGAAGGAATAAAACGTGAACTAACAGCTCCAAGATCACCTCAACAGAACGGTGTCGTTGAAAGGAGGAATCGAACCATTCTAGAAATGGCTCGAGCCTTGATGCTAGCCAAACATCTTCCAAAAATGTTTTGGGCTGAAGCCACACAAACTGCTGTATACATTTTAAACAGAGTACCCACCAAGGCACTATACGATAGTACACCCTACCAACAGCTAAAGCAAAGAAAACCTTCAGTTCAACATTTTAAAACTTTCGGGTGTGTGGCTTATTCCCTTACTGCGACTGAAGGGAGAGACAAATTAGAACAAAGAAGTGAGAAATATATATTTGTAGGGTATAGTGAACACTCTAAAGCATATAGATTGTTCAATCCCCTAACCAAGAAGCTTATTATTTCTCGTAATGTTGTATTTAATGAGCTAGCAGAATGGAAGTGGCAGTCAGAAGATCCTCCTGCACATCAACCTGTTGTGATGGTTGAGCAAGTTGTATACCCCCCTCCATGTACACTCTGATGTACAATTGGAAGATAGTTCTCAGGACATATTACCTGATGAACCTAGCTCTTCATCATCCATACCACAAAAAACAAGAAGTCTAGAAGACATCTATGCAGAAACAGAAATGTCCCTCATGTGTGAAACTCCCAGCACTTATGAAGAAGCAAGTAACAGTTCAATTTGGAAAGCAGCTATGCAAGAAGAATGGGAAACAATCCAGAGAAATAATACATGGACTCTAGTGGAACTTCCCCCAAATAAATCTCCTATTGGATTGAAGTGGATCTTCAAAACTAAGTATACTGAAGAGGGAGCCATAGCTAAACATAAGGCACGTTTAGTAGTAAAGGGATATACTCAAAAACCCGGTATTGATTATAATGAAACATTTGCACCAGTGGCCCGTATGGATACCATACGTTTACTATTAGCTCATGCTGCCCAACAACAATATATAATCTATCACTTAGACATTAAAGCAGCTTTTCTAAATAGTGTACTTAAAGAAGAAATTTATGTAGAACAACACAAGGGGTTCATTCAGTAAGGATTTGCAGCCTCGAAGGTATATCGCCTACACAAAGCCTTATATGGATTGAAACAAGCCCCCAATGCTTGGAATGAAAATATTGATCAATACTTTATCCAGCAAGTGTTGAAATTATTGAAGTGGAAGTTGGAGGTGTTTTGGACCTGGGCAGTCTGGGAGGAGGTCGGGCGGTCTGGCATGACCGCACGGCCTGGCGGTCTGCCTCTGCGGTCTGGATGGTAGTAGCCTAGCTATGGTCTCCTGGAGTGACCGCTGGTATCTGGTCCAAGGCCGCGCGGGTTGTCTATAACCATGCGGCGGGTTGTCTTCTTCAAGGCTGTGGCGGTCAGGTGTGACCGCACAGGGTGTTCCAGGTTCTCTGGTAGTTGTCGCGGACTAAGGCTCTTAGTCGCGCGATCTCAGTTCGCGGTCTCAGGAGGAGACTGGTATGCGAGCTGGTTGCTGTTCGCGGTCTCAGGAGGAGATCGGCATACGGACAGGAGTTCGCGGGTTGATGGCGGACTGGCTGTGTTCGCGGTCTCGAGCGAACACAGGTGGTGAATAGCTTCGGGCGGTCTGGCGATCTCTTTGGAGAGTCGCGGTCTGCTGTGAGAGTGGCGGTCTCTCATGGTGGAGAATTGAAGCTGGCGGGTTCACCAAAATGAAGCAGGAGTTATGTTGCTGATCGCGCGGGTTGACCGATCAGGTCGCGCGATCTGGAGGGTGGTGATCCTATCTCATAGGGTGGTGACTGGATCAGGTCCCGTGCCTATAAATAGGAGGCCACTGTAGCAGCAAATAGACACACACCAAGTGTAAGCTGAGTTCGCTTGTTTCCTGCGGTCTGTTTTATTCTGACCGTGCGGTCTGCTGATTGAATTCCTCTTGTGCAGCTTCTGCGGATAGTGTGGGCAGCAACGATCACCTCTTCCTCTGAAAGTGTTCGGGCGGTCTGCGGCTTGGAGTTGTGGTGCTGGAGTTCGGGAGGATCAACAGGTCGGAAGAAGGGTGCGGTCTGATCAGCTGATTGGTGGTGTGCTGTGATCGGCAAGGCTCTGCGGTCTGGCAGTGTGTTGAAGTCGCAGGGAGGTCGCGCGGTCTGGAGCGATCTCAAGTTATCCTCATCTTCTTGTATTTCTGTTTGGTATCTGTGCTGGCGAAATCATGTCTCGCCAAGCATGCCTTGCCCTGTAATGAAGTTTATGCTATCAATAAAGATCAATTGCTTGCCTAAAGTTTGTTTCTGGTTGTTTGGCTTGTATCTCTAAGTTGCATAATCGATTCCTGCTTGCTCTCACAAGGTCCTTAGAAAAACTTCACATGGTATCAGAGGGAGGTTGGAGTGGATAGAGCAGGTTGCAACTTAGAGTAGCCATCGCCTTTGTGAAGAAGGAACCAGTGGTAGGACAATGGAAGGTGGATTTTCAAGAGGTCTTGGGATTGAGATGCTTACGTCGACTAACTTCAAGAAGTGGAAGTCGTGTATGCAGAGCTATCTTCTGGGTGAGGATCTATGGGAGGTTGTTGGAGGAGATGAGACGGAAGAGGTGAAGGCAACAGAAGCTGGTGATAACGGTCCGGCCATGAGAGCTTGGAGAAAGACCAATGCCAAGGCCGAGTTCACTTTGAAGCGTGCCATTTCACCTGATCTCTTTGATCACATTTTGGGATGTGGATCGGCTGCAGAAGTCTGGAAAGCCCTGGATGGGCTGTTTAACAAGAAGAATGTGGCAAGGCTGCAGTTCTTGGAGAATGAGCTGGCAAGGTCGGCTCAGGGTGATCTTTCTATCTCAAACTTCTTTCTGAAGATGAAGAATTTGTGCGCTGAAATCTCAGCACTGGATCCTGATGAGCCTATCTCTGAGGCGAAGCTGAAGAGGCACATCATCCGCGGCTTGCGGAAGGAATATTTTGCCTTTGTGACGTCAGTGCAGGGTTGGGCAAATCAGCCATCTCTGTTGGAGCTGGAAAATCTGCTTGCGTCGCAAGAAAGTTTGGCAAGACAGATGGCGGGGCTGTCAGTGACCGGGGGAGATGGCGAAGTGCTCTTCTCGGGAAAGAAGAAGAAGTGGGATAAGAAGAAGAAGACCACGGAAGGCTATGGGCCTTCAACTTCTGGGCAGCTGGAAAGGGGGTATGCTCCCAAAGCTGACGGGAAGAAGAAGGGGGAAGGTTGTAACGCCCCAGGTTTTCTCTTATAATTAATCTAAGCGGGTATGTGAGGGATGATAGTGGTAAAATGTTTGGTATCATTGTTGCAAAGTTTCGGGGCGAAACTTTTTATTTGGAGGGGTGGTTGTAACGCCCCAGGTTTTCTTTAGTCTATTAAGCGGGGGATACGAAATGATAATGTGTTAAGTGTTAATTTATCGTTAAGTAGTGTTGTTGCGAGGGGGCGTTACCAGTTCGTCATCGTCGTCGTCAGACGAGTAAATTCTAGTTGGAGTTGTATATGCAAATATAGGTATGTATATGTGTATGTATATATATACATTTATAAGCATGCATAGATTTATATATATATGATTATAAAAGTATACATATACATATATACACATATGTATGCCTGCATGATCTTTTATAGGAAGGTTTTGTGTAGGGTATTATATATGCAATTATGTATATATATATGTATGTGTTATGAGGTTATGTATATATAAAAGCTTATATAAGTTATAAAAAGAAAAAAAAAAGATAGGGGTTTAAATTTATGTTCCTGCATACACCATTTATATTGATATCGATGCAAATTTTGGTGAGAATATATGCTTTTTTTATATAAATCGGGAAGTGATGGTGGACCAGCAGCCTTTCTTCCTTTCATTACTCCCCTTCCCGATGCCCTTTGCTGCCGAGAGCGGAAGAGGGGTGTTTTAGGGTTCCAGCCTTGGGATCGCCGGTGGCGGCGATTTGGAGGTCGCCGGAGCTTGGTTTCGTCGTCGGATTTGAGGATCGACGAGCTATTGTCGAGCGTTCCTCGGTTTGGGCGGTATCGCGGCCTTGAATCTCGTTTCAGGCAAGGAAACTCTTCTCCCTCATCTCCTTCCCCCATTTCTTAACTGATCTTGGTTTGATTGATTGGATTGTCAAGGCACTACTTGTTTTATATGTTAGAAATTCTGTCCAGAATATGCGCTCTGCTTGCTCGTTTTTTTTTTCTTCTTCCGGGATTATAGATTTTCATCCGCCCCATTTCCTTCTAGATTACAAGCTTCACGTTGCCTCTAGGTTTCAGTATTTGGAATTTATTTGGGGAAATCGGGGTTAGGTGGCTGGTGGCTGCTTGGGTTCTCCTTCCAGGTTTTTAGAAATTTATATGGGGAGAGGGACTGTTCTATGGTATTCTATTATGGGGATTGCTTATTAATTTTTTTTTAATTATGATGGGGCTGCTGTACTTGGCTCCAGACTGGTTTGCCTCCAGGCTGCCTTGCAACATCATTCTTGTCGGATTTACCTTGGAGCTGGTTGTATAATCCTGATTTCTTTTCATTTTAGGGGCTGCCTTGTGCTTGAATTTCTATTGGCAAAATTTGTTTGGATCATTATAGGGGCTGCCTTGTGCTTGAATTTCTATTGGCAAAATTTGTTTGGATCATTATAGGGGCTGCCTTGTGCTTGAATTTCTATTGGCAAAATTTGTTTGGATCATTATAGGGGCTGCCTTGTGCTTGAATTTCTATTGGCAAAATTTGTTTGGATCATTATAGGGGCTGCCTTGTGCTTGAATTTCTATTGGCAAAATTTGTTTGGATCATTATAGGGGCTGCCTTGTGCTTGAATTTCTATTGGCAAAATTTGTTTGGATCATTATAGGGGCTGCCTTGTGCTTGAATTTCTATTGGCAAAATTTGTTTGGATCATTATAGGGGCTGCCTTGTGCTTGAATTTCTATTGGCAAAATTTGTTTGGATCATTATAGGGGCTGCCTTGTGCTTGAATTTCTATTGGCAAAATTTGTTTGGATCATTATAGGGGCTGCCTTGTGCTTGAATTTCTGTTGGCAAAATTTGTTTGGATCATTATTGGGGGCTGCCTTGTATCCTTGTTAATTTGTGGGGCCGTTTGCTTATGTTGGGGGGCTGCTGCTATGTCTTCTTTTTTTCTATTCCTGTTATTGGGGGTTGCTGTCATGTTGTTATGTTGGAAGTTCTTTGTAAATTCCCATGGTTTATGATAATAAACACTTGATATATAAAACTCTGCGCCTATACGCTAGGAAATTTTCTTGGTATAAACTTAAGTAAATTACCGATTCGTAAATTTTCTGGGTTTAAGTTTGAGGGCTAGGTATTTACTTAGGTTTATGCAAAGTTAAATTTCCTAGGCTATATGCTAGAGATTTCGTTCTATTGGGAGAGTTTGAGCCTGTCAACTCTTAGTTTTATGCAGGGTTTCTCCTTGGTCTTTATGTTATTGGTTAAATCTTGGACTTATCTGTTTAGTTAAGCATAAGTGGTCTTGCTCGGTAAATCTCCAAATCCTGCACTGTTCTTTTGTGGGCGATGTTCTGATGGTCTAGCCGGTTAAATTCCCTGGGATTTTGTTTCCTAATTCCCGACGGGTACGGGGAATTAGATGCTAAACTCCCTGGGAATTTCTTTTGCTAGTTCTCGATGACACAACGAAATCATTTATTGCTAATGTGGATAGTTGTGTGGTTGCATTTTGGGTTTCAAGCTCTTCACCCGTTCCAATTATTGAAACTTTCATTCTTACAGAAAAGTGACCATTTATGGTGTCTTGTCGTGCCCAATTCATTGCACGGTTTCGAGAGGTTCGTCGGGAGTCAAGTTTGGACTCACCAAGTGTTTTCAAATGAATCGTTGAGTAGTGTTTATTTTCCTTGTGACCCTATCCTTAGGGTGTTATGGTGCTGATATCTCGGGTTACGTCCTGTGTCTTAATTGAAACTCAATTTGATTATTTAGAACCTTTGTTTTAAGCCTTGCACGGTGGGTAGTTTTGGGTGGCAGTGGATAGAGTACCACCACCCGGATTTGGTTTTTGGGTGGCAGTGGATAAAGGACCACGACCCTGTTTTGGGCTGCGGGCGTTGGTGGAAGATACCACCGTCGCAGTGCCTTCTTTTGGGGGACGCTTTTCCCTCGAGCTGATCAGTCTCAAATATTTATAAACATATATGCTTATATATGTGTATGATGATATTATATGTATGACCATCACCTCTGAGCCGCAATGGCGGACACGTGGTGGGCTTTGATTGTGTTGACTATTACCTTCTGGTGCAGGCTTTTCTTTTCCTCTTACCGAGTGCACTCGTTTGAGCTGGCTCGGCCTGTCGTCAGATTATAGATGTTTACCTGCTTAGTTTTCCTTTCGGCACTCTATTATTTCTCTTACTGCTAATCTTGGTTTTCTTGCACCCTCTTGGGCTGAGGCATTCTTTTCTTATGAATGTCTCAGGTTCAGGTCTTTAACTGCCGCAGGTGTTAGAGCAGCGTCGTTCAGGTCTCCCGTCGAGACCCTTCCCCTCTTCTAGGTAAGAGGCAGTTTCTTTTTTGTTGTTCTCCTTCTTTCCTGCGGGTTCGTGTCAGTTGTTGGCGCCCGTATGACTTGTACCTTTAGATTACTTGCTAGTAGTATTGCTGTTACTTTTGGGTACTTTACCTACTTGCTCTCTGGGAAGCTCTTTGCTAAGATGTAGTAGTTACTTTATTGATATAAAAATGTCATCCTTGCACATCATGATTTTTAACAAAGGTCACATATTTTGAAAATCGAAGAAAAAAAATCTTTTCCTACTATACTAAACATAGATATATGCATATCATTTCTGGAATTGCTTATTTTCTTGCTCATGTAGGCTAAAAACAAACCTATTTTCCGCTGCGTATATATAGTTTTCTACTTGTGGACTAGATGATCCACCGGACCGAGGGACGCGGTCTTAAGCTAAAAATGAAAATTTCTCTTTTAATCCAATCACATATATGTCTTTTATAAAATTATCGTAAAGAGTGTTTGCCTGAGCGTCTGTAGTCGTCTCCTGCAGGCGTGGCATCACGACGCGTATTTTTCCCTTGCTCTGATATTACGTATTATATCTTTGGGAAAAATGCGGGTTGTGACAGTTGGTATCAGAGCTAGGTTAGCCGGGTTGCTGTGATAGTTTGGTTGCCCGGTTAACCGCCTGGTGAGAATCGTCATTCATTGCATACACACACCGAAGGGTCATCAGTATGTCTTGGCTGAAGCATGAACACTACACTCATAGCATGATAAGAAGTATACGGGGCATATTATGTAGTATGGGATGCATAATATGTGTTTGTATATGGATCCTCATAGGTGACAACATACGACTGTTATGTAGTATGGGATGCATAACGTAGGTCGCATGCGTGTCCATTAGATTTTCTTTTTCGTTACATGCGATAATATGTAGTATGGGATGCATAAGATCGCATGTGTACGCCGCTCATAACATGCATTAAGGCCTTTTTAGATTGCATAGCACTGCATAAACATCATAACATAGCATTGCACACGTGCCAAGCTAAAGACATACATGATGACGCTCGTACACACATGATTTGGAATAAAATTTGGCATTCATGCATTATTTTATATGCACATAAGTTGATAGGATGATGGTGTATCATCCTAAGTTTAGCATAACATCATTTCATAAATTCCCAGAGCAAGGTAACAGCAAGAGCAAGTATCTACTCCTTTCTGATCTGTATCGAGTTAGGAAATTCTGGTTCCTAGCTGTTGCGTCTTAAGCTAGGTGTTTTGAGGTGTTTTCAGGTTAAGGTTTTGACCTAGTTTATTCGTTGTCTTGCGAATGTGGATTTGGATTTTTTGTTATCTCAATTCTGTGCGAGTTAAGGTAGAGGATGTTGAGCGTGCCTTCTTTTTGATTTGAGTTTTACTCGATGTTTTGGCTATAGAGCTTTGCAGGCGGTCATCGTTAGGTTGATTTGGAAGTGTTGAATTTAGAAGACCTTGTCGTGAATTTTGATCATGGTTTGGGTGTTCTGTTCTGGCGTAGACAGGGATTGTGCTTGCGAATGGTTCATGGAATTTGAAATTTTATAGAAAGAATTACCCTACACTCATCATTAGTGTTCTAGTGTAGTAGCTGGCAGAGAGAATTTCATTGGCAACCGTTGGAAGCAATATTATTGTTGACCAGCTTAGGGTTGGGAGAGTTTCTTTATAAATTGGAATTGCGTTTCATTCGGGGTTAATCCTAATGCAAAGATTTTCTGGACTTCTGGAGAAAGATATGATCACGTAGAAATTTAGAAGTAAATACTATATTCCTGCTATTGAGGATATTCGGGCAAGGATTCGTGGCGAAGCATAAAGTTCTAGCGTTGCCTACCATTTTGATTTCAAAAGGAATGTATCGTGATCTGAAGGAAATGGTTCGGTGGTAGGAAGTTCAAGTTGGCTTAGTAAGGCTTATATCTAAATGTTGTGCCTGTCAGCATTTTGAGGCAGATCTTAGAAGCTTGGGTGGATTCGAGCGTAGCGATATCACTTATCCGTGAAGAGCTACAGTTGGCTCAGGTGTGTTATGAGAGATTTGCAATCAGCGGAGTGCTAATTTAGAGCTCGTAGTTGGGGGCATGGGTTTCTTGATGGTTTCTCTGATGCCAGAGTTGAGTGCATCAGAGCATCTGCGGTTAAGCTGTATTTTCCTGCTTCTTTCCCTGGTGTTCACGGTGTGTTTCACGTGAGCCAGTCGTGAAGGTTTGTGTTTTTGTTATCTGGCCCCTAGCTCGATATTTATGTTCGGCCTAATCTTTTCTATGTCAAAGAGTCTGTTTACGTTCTGGAGACGTAAGATTGAGTGCTGAGTAAGCATCTTATCCTTATTTGGGCTGGTTGCGACTTGGGGTTTGGGCTGGTGGTCCAGGTTTGATGTTGTTATCCAACGCAAGGTATAGCGTTTGGTCTTTAAGCTGGACATCGGTCAACCCTCGAGCCTGTTTGGCTTTCCGCGCAATGTTTCCCCGATTGTTTCCGCGGTGTGTGCTCGGAGCCTTTAGTTTCCGGTTGTTTTGCCTACCTTGTTTCTATGTTAGAAACTGGTAGTAGTTTGTTGTGTATCGAGGATTTACTTCCCTGTGGTGCGAGATCCCGCTGATGTCTTCGCCGTTAGTCTCCCTGGTTTTCTACCTGTGAAAGTTGAGGAGTTGGTTTCTGACCTTGAGGATTTACTTGTCCTATTGCTAAGGCACCGTACCCTTTGGCCCCGTGTGTGTTGCGAAAGTTGCGCACTCAGTTAGATGAGTGGTTGCAGTGTGGCTTGATCTGGCCTAATTCTTCGCCCTGAAGTGCTCCCGTCTTGTCCGTAAAGAAGGAAGATAGTTCGATGAGAATGTGTATCGTTATCGAGAACTGATCAAGGTGACCGTCAAGAGTAGATAGTCGTTGCCACAGATTGATGTTTTGCTTGACCAGTTGCGTGGTAGTTCGGTGTTTTTGAAGGCTGATCTTCGTTTAGGCTTCCTTTAGTTGGGGATCCGCGAGTCAGATGTTCCGCGATCTGCTCTCTGTTCTCGGCTTGGACATTTCGAGTTCTTGGTAATGTCCTTTTCCTTTTGGGTAATCTTACCCGCATCTGTTTTCCTAGCCCTCTTCGGTTAGCGTTTCTATCTAGCGAGTGTGGGCTTACCTCTCCCTTTGCTCTTTTCATTCGTTGTTTTCTAAGTTTCAGTTCTAAGTTTCGGGACGAAACTTCCTTCTTGGTGGGGTGACTGTAACGCCCCAGGTTTTCTCTTATAATTAATCTAAGCGGGTATGTGAGGGATGATAGTGGTAAAATGTTTGGTATCGTTGTTGCAAAGTTTCGGGGCGAAACTTTTTATTTGGAGGGGTGGTTGTAACGCCCCAGGTTTTCTTTAGTCTATTAAGCGGGGGATACGAAATGATAATGTGTTAAGTGTTAATTTATCGTTAAGTAGTGTTGTTGCGAGGGGGCGTTACCAGTTCGTCATCGTCGTCGTCAGACGAGTAAATTCTAGTTGGAGTTGTATATGCAAATATAGGTATGTATATGTGTATGTATATATATACATTTATAAGCATGCATAGATTTATATATATATGATTATAAAAGTATACATATACATATATACACATATGTATGCCTGCATGATCTTTTATAGGAAGGTTTTGTGTAGGGTATTATATATGCAATTATGTATATATATATGTATGTGTTATGAGGTTATGTATATATAAAAGCTTATATAAGTTATAAAAAGAAAAAAAAAGATAGGGGTTTAAATTTATGTTCCTGCATACACCATTTATATTGATATCGATGCAAATTTTGGTGAGAATATATGCTTTTTTTATATAAATCGGGAAGTGATGGTGGACCAGCAGCCTTTCTTCCTTTCATTACTCCCCTTCCCGATGCCCTTTGCTGCCGAGAGCGGAAGAGGGGTGTTTTAGGGTTCCAGCCTTGGGATCGCCGGTGGCGGCGATTTGGAGGTCGCCGGAGCTTGGTTTCGTCGTCGGATTTGAGGATCGACGAGCTATTGTCGAGCGTTCCTCGGTTTGGGCGGTATCGCGGCCTTGAATCTCGTTTCAGGCAAGGAAACTCTTCTCCCTCATCTCCTTCCCCCATTTCTTAACTGATCTTGGTTTGATTGATTGGATTGTCAAGGCACTACTTGTTTTATATGTTAGAAATTCTGTCCAGAATATGCGCTCTGCTTGCTCGTTTTTTTTTTCTTCTTCCGGGATTATAGATTTTCATCCGCCCCATTTCCTTCTAGATTACAAGCTTCACGTTGCCTCTAGGTTTCAGTATTTGGAATTTATTTGGGGAAATCGGGGTTAGGTGGCTGGTGGCTGCTTGGGTTCTCCTTCCAGGTTTTAGAAATTTATATGGGGAGAGGGACTGTTCTATGGTATTCTTTTATGGGGATTGCTTATTAATTTTTTTTTAATTATGATGGGGCTGCTGTACTTGGCTCCAGACTGGTTTGCCTCCAGGCTGCCTTGCAACATCATTCTTGTCGGATTTACCTTGGAGCTGGTTGTATAATCCTGATTTCTTTTCATTTTAGGGGCTGCCTTGTGCTTGAATTTCTATTGGCAAAATTTGTTTGGATCATTATAGGGGCTGCCTTGTGCTTGAATTTCTATTGGCAAAATTTGTTTGGATCATTATAGGGGCTGCCTTGTGCTTGAATTTCTATTGGCAAAATTTGTTTGGATCATTATAGGGGCTGCCTTGTGCTTGAATTTCTATTGGCAAAATTTGTTTGGATCATTATAGGGGCTGCCTTGTGCTTGAATTTCTATTGGCAAAATTTGTTTGGATCATTATAGGGGCTGCCTTGTGCTTGAATTTCTATTGGCAAAATTTGTTTGGATCATTATAGGGGCTGCCTTGTGCTTGAATTTCTATTGGCAAAATTTGTTTGGATCATTATAGGGGCTGCCTTGTGCTTGAATTTCTATTGGCAAAATTTGTTTGGATCATTATAGGGGCTGCCTTGTGCTTGAATTTCTATTGGCAAAATTTGTTTGGATCATTATAGGGGCTGCCTTGTGCTTGAATTTCTGTTGGCAAAATTTGTTTGGATCATTATTGGGGGCTGCCTTGTATCCTTGTTAATTTGTGGGGCCGTTTGCTTATGTTGGGGGGCTGCTGCTATGTCTTCTTTTTTTCTATTCCTGTTATTGGGGGTTGCTGTCATGTTGTTATGTTGGAAGTTCTTTGTAAATTCCCATGGTTTATGATAATAAACACTTGATATATAAAACTCTGCGCCTATACGCTAGGAAATTTTCTTGGTATAAACTTAAGTAAATTACCGATTCGTAAATTTTCTGGGTTTAAGTTTGAGGGCTAGGTATTTACTTAGGTTTATGCAAAGTTAAATTTCCTAGGCTATATGCTAGAGATTTCGTTCTATTGGGAGAGTTTGAGCCTGTCAACTCTTAGTTTTATGCGGGGTTTCTCCTTGGTCTTTATGTTATTGGTTAAATCTTGGACTTATCTGTTTAGTTAAGCATAAGTGGTCTTGCTCGGTAAATCTCCAAATCCTGCACTGTTCTTTTGTGGGCGATGTTCTGATGGTCTAGCCGGTTAAATTCCCTGGGATTTTGTTTCCTAATTCCCGACGGGTACGGGGAATTAGATGCTAAACTCCCTGGGAATTTCTTTTGCTAGTTCTCGATGACACAACGAAATCATTTATTGCTAATGTGGATAGTTGTGTGGTTGCATTTTGGGTTTCAAGCTCTTCACCCGTTCCAATTATTGAAACTTTCATTCTTACAGAAAAGTGACCATTTATGGTGTCTTGTCGTGCCCAATTCATTGCACGGTTTCGAGAGGTTCGTCGGGAGTCAAGTTTGGACTCACCAAGTGTTTTCAAATGAATCGTTGAGTAGTGTTTATTTTCCTTGTGACCCTATCCTTAGGGTGTTATGGTGCTGATATCTCGGGTTACGTCCTGTGTCTTAATTGAAACTCAATTTGATTATTTAGAACCTTTGTTTTAAGCCTTGCACGGTGGGTAGTTTTGGGTGGCAGTGGATAGAGTACCACCACCCGGATTTGGTTTTTGGGTGGCAGTGGATAAAGGACCACGACCCTGTTTTGGGCTGCGGGCGTTGGTGGAAGATACCACCGTCGCAGTGCCTTCTTTTGGGGGACGCTTTTCCCTCGAGCTGATCAGTCTCAAATATTTATAAACATATATGCTTATATATGTGTATGATGATATTATATGTATGACCATCACCTCTGAGCCGCAATGGCGGACACGTGGTGGGCTTTGATTGTGTTGACTATTACCTTCTGGTGCAGGCTTTTCTTTTCCTCTTACCGAGTGCACTCGTTTGAGCTGGCTCGGCCTGTCGTCAGATTATAGATGTTTACCTGCTTAGTTTTCCTTTCGGCACTCTATTATTTCTCTTACTGCTAATCTTGGTTTTCTTGCACCCTTTTGGGCTGAGGCATTCTTTTCTTATGAATGTCTCAGGTTCAGGTCTTTAACTGCCGCAGGTGTTAGAGCAGCGTCGTTCAGGTCTCCCGTCGAGACCCTTCCCCTCTTCTAGGTAAGAGGCAGTTTCTTTTTTGTTGTTCTCCTTCTTTCCTGCGGGTTCGTGTCAGTTGTTGGCGCCCGTATGACTTGTACCTTTAGATTACTTGCTAGTAGTATTGCTGTTACTTTTGGGTACTTTACCTACTTGCTCTCTGGGAAGCTCTTTGCTAAGATGTAGTAGTTACTTTATTGATATAAAAATGTCATCCTTGCACATCATGATTTTTAACAAAGGTCACATATTTTGAAAATCGAAGAAAAAAATCTTTTCCTACTATACTAAACATAGATATATGCATATCATTTCTGGAATTGCTTATTTTCTTGCTCATGTAGGCTAAAAACAAACCTATTTTCCGCTGCGTATATATAGTTTTCTACTTGTGGACTAGATGATCCACCGGACCGAGGGACGCGGTCTTAAGCTAAAAATGAAAATTTCTCTTTTAATCCAATCACATATATGTCTTTTATAAAATTATCGTAAAGAGTGTTTGCCTGAGCGTCTGTAGTCGTCTCCTGCAGGCGTGGCATCACGACGCGTATTTTTCCCTTGCTCTGATATTACGTATTATATCTTTGGGAAAAATGCGGGTTGTGACAAAGGTCCCAAGTGCTACAAGTGTGGCAAGTTCGGCCATATCAGGAAGGATTGCCGAATGGTTACTCAATCGGGGCATGCTGCTGGAAAGGAGGAAGTGGAGACCAGGCAGTCTGATGGAGGATGGGGAGGAGCCTTCTCGGCTTCTATTGGAGCTTCGGCTCCCATCAACTATTTGGAGGACTGGATCGTGGACTCGGGGTGTGGTCATCACCTGACCGGAGACGGGACCAAGCTTTCTTCTGCACAGCCCTACACAGGTAACAATGCAATCATTACTGCTGATAATATTGTGCATCTAGTAGAGAAGGTGGGGGTTGTTTCTTTGGGCAGTGATAGAGGGCCACTTACTTTGAAGATTGTTTATCATGTGCCCGGAATGAAGAAAAACCTCTTCTCTGTGACCAACGCTGTAGACGCTGGGTATCACGTTCTGTTCGGCCCAACAGAAGTGAAGTTTCTACGCAATGTTGAGGCCGTGAAGGCCGAGGTCGTTCATGTTGGGAGACGGGCAAAGGACTTGTTCGTTTTATCGACAAGTTCCTACGTCGACAAGATGAAGACGAATGATGGTGCCGTAATATGGCATGAGAGGTTGGGGCATGTAGGGATGGACAAGCTAAAAGCTATGGCGGTGAGAGGCCTGGTCAAGGGCCTGCCAAGTCTATCTTCCTATGGAGAAGGTCATGTTTGCGCGGGATGTCAGTTCGGCAAGTCTCATCGACTACCGTTTGAAAAGTCGCAGACAAGGAGTAGTCAGCCGCTAGAGTGCATCCACGGTGACTTGATGGGACCGACTGCTACCCCAAGCCTCGGAGGCAGCAGATATATGTTGGTGTTGATCGATGATTACACCAGATATGTCTGGGTATATTTCCTGAAGGAGAAGGCGGCGGCGTTTGCCAAGTTTGTGGAGTTCAAGGAGCTCGTGGAAGGTCGGCTGGGACTGCGGGTGAAGAAGCTGAGGACTGACAACGGAGGGGAATTCACCTCCAGTGAGTTCTCTACTTTTTGCAGGAAGGCAGGCATCCAGAGGGAGCTTACTTGTACACATACTCCACAGCAGAACGGAGTTGCAGAGCGAAAGATCCGTCATCTAACGGAGACCTGCAAGTGTTGGCTGCATGCCAAGAGTATTCCAAAGTCCTTCTGGGCGGAGGGAATGTCTTGTGCTGCCTACGTCATCAACAGGATGCCTCTAAGCCCCATCAACATGTTGACCCCGCATGAGATGATGTTCAAGGAGAAGCCAAGCGTGGCACACCTTAGGGTGTTTGGTTCCACTTGCTACGTGCATGTCCCAGATGCTCTTCGGACAAAGCTAGATGCGAAAGCAAGGAAGCTAGTCTTCGTAGGATACGATGAGCGGAAGAAAGGGTGGAAGTGCATGGACCCGGAGACGCGGAGATTTGTCGTATCTCGCGACGTCGTGTTTGATGAGGTGACATCTTACAAAGGGTCTTCTGGAGTGGAGCTACCAGAGAGCAGGGTGGAGGAGCCAGAGCAAGCAGTGGAAGATCTTCAGGTGGAGCTACCTGTGTCACCAGGTGGTCCATCTCCTTCTAGTTCCGAGACGGGGGCTTCTGGTTCAGGGAGCAGGGGGAGCAATGCTCCTAGCACGTCTGGAAGAGGAGCTAGGGAAGAAGCAGCTGGAGATATTGCGGTTCAGGGGAAGGAGCTGAGGAGGTCGAAGCGAGCAATAGTTGCCCCTGATCGCTATACAGGAGGAAACGTAGTGAGCTTTGTCTCATGTTTCTTTGCTGGTCCCTTGGATGAGAGGGAGCCGTCGAGCTTTGAGAAGGCCAGAGGCGTGAAGGAGTGGGAGGTTGCGATGCAAGAAGAGATGGCAGCTCTCGAGAAGAATGAAACCTGGTCTCTTGTGCCCAAGCCCAAGGGCACCACTCCTGTGACATGCAAGTGGGTCTACAAGCTGAAGAAGAAAGCTGACGACAGTATCGAGCGGTACAAGGCCCGTCTTGTAACTCGGGGGTTTTCGCAGCAATACGGTGAAGATTATGATGAGACATTCAGTCCGGTGGCAAAAATGACTTCAGTTCGGTTCATCATTGCCTTGGCGGCGTTCAGTGGATGGAAGATTTGGCAGCTCGACGTCAAGAACGCTTTCTTGTACGGCGAGATTGACAAGGACATCTTCATGGTTCAGCCACCAGGTTTTGTGTCTGAAGATTTTCCGGAGCATGTCTGCAAGCTGAAGAAGGCCCTGTATGGGTTGAAGCAAGCGCCGAGGGCGTGGTACGGGAAGATCGCAGAATATCTCCTATTTTGTGGATTTGTTGCTTCAGACTCTGACTCGAGCTTGTTCGTCAAGAAGAGCGGGGAGCTTCAGGTCATCGTGCTGCCATACGTTGACGATATGATCGTGACGGGGAACTCACAGGAGGAGGTAGCGCAGCTTCGAGCTGAGCTATCTATCAGGTTCGAGATGAAGGATCTTGGTGAGCTTCACCATTTTCTTGGACTTGAGGTGCAGAGGAAGGAAGGTGGAGTGCTGGTGACCCAAGCCGGATATGCGGAGCGGATCGTAGAACGGTTCGGCATGAAGGAAGGGAAGTGCACTTCCACACCTCTGGAGAAGGCTATGAAGCTTCAGAAGGATGAGGGAAGGATCATCCAAGATCCGTTGGTGTTCCGAGCTCTGGTTGGGAGCTTGATTTATCTGACGATCACAAGGCCGGATATTGCATATGCAGTAGGCAGGGTGAGTCGGTTTATGGCGGAACCACGAGTACCTCATCTGCTAGCGGCCAAGAACATTCTGAAGTATGTTAAGGCGACCTCAGACATGGGTCTCCTGTACAGGAAGGATGCGGGCTTCGAGGTGCATGGTTACATGGATGCTGATTACGGGGGAGATTCGGATGATCGGAAGTCGACATCTGGATTCGTCTTCATGGCGGGCCCTGCGGCTGTATCATGGTGCAGCAAGAAGCAGGATTCCGTATCGGTCTCTACCACGGAAGCGGAATACAAGGCTTCGGCCTTGGCAGCTCAGGAAGCCATCTGGCTTAGGAGGTTGGTTGGAGACGTCCACAAGGAGGTTCGGGAGCCGACTCTACTACGCGGTGACAACGAGAGTGCTCTCAAATTGGTGACCAATCCAGTTTGTCACGCGAGGACCAAGCATATTGAGATCGAGCATCACTTCATACGGGAGAAGGTGCTGGAGGGATCTCTTTCGGTCAAGCATGTGCGGAGTGCAGACAATGTCGCAGACATCTTCACAAAGGCGCTGGCAAAGGGGCCGTTCACACGGCTAAGGGAGTTACTTGGGTTAGTTTCAACTTCCCACTTCAAGGGGGAGTGTTGAAATTATTGAAGTGGAAGTTGGAGGTGTTTTGGACCTGGGCGGTCTGGGAGGAGGTCGGGCGGTCTGGCATGACCGCACGGCCTGGCGGTCTGCCTCTGCGGTCTGGCTGGTAGTAGCCTAGCTGTGGTCTCCTGGAGTGACCGCTGGTATCTGGTCCAAGGCCGCGCGGGTTGTCTATAACCATGCGGCGGGTTGTCTTCTTCAAGGCTGTGGCGGTCAGGTGTGACCACACAGGGTGTTCCAGGTTCTCTGGTAGTTGTCGCGGACTAAGGCTCTTAGTCGCGCGGTCTCAGTTCGCGGTCTCAGGAGGAGACTGGTATGCGAGCTGGTTGCTGTTCGCGGTCTCAGGAGGAGATCGGCATACGGACAGGAGTTCGCGGGTTGATGGCGGACTGGCTGTGTTCGCAGTCTCGAGCGAACACAGGTGGTGAATAGCTTCGGGCGGTCTGGCGATCTCTTTGGAGAGTCGCGGTCTGCTGTGAGAGTGGCGGTCTCTCATGGTGGAGAATTGAAGCTGGCGGGTTCACCAAAATGAAGCAGGAGTTATGTTGCTGATCGCGCGGGTTGACCGATCAGGTCGCGCGATCTGGAGGGTGGTGATCCTATCTCATAGGGTGGTGACTGGATCAGGTCCCGTGCCTATAAATAGGAGGCCACTGTAGCAGCAAATAGACACACACCAAGTGTAAGCTGAGTTCGCTTGTTTCCTGCGGTCTGTTTTATTCTGACCGTGCGGTCTGCTGATTGAATTCCTCTTGTGCAGCTTCTGCGGATAGTGTGGGCAGCAGCGATCACCTCTTCCTCTGAAAGTGTTCGGGCGGTCTGCGGCTTGGAGTTGTGGTGCTGGAGTTCGGGAGGATCAACAGGTCGGAAGAAGGGTGCGGTCTGATCAGCTGATTGGTGGTGTGCTGTGATCGGCAAGGCTCTGCGGTCTGGCAGTGTGTTGAAGTCGCAGGGAGGTCGCGCGGTCTGGAGCGATCTCAAGTTATCCTCATCTTCTTGTATTTCTGTTTGGTATCTGTGCTGGCGAAATCATGTCTCGCCAAGCATGCCTTGCCCTGTAATGAAGTTTATGCTATCAATAAAGATCAATTGCTTGCCTAAAGTTTGTTTCTGGTTGTTTGGCTTGTACCTCTAAGTTGCATAATCGATTCCTGCTTGCTCTCACAAGGTCCTTAGAAAAATTTCACAGCAAGGATTTCACCGCTGTGTTTATGAGCCATCTCTTTACTTAAAACAAATTGGATCCAAGCTTTTGATCATTGGGCTATACGTAGATGATATGCCTGTGATAGGAAATTCTCCCACTATGATACATGAATTCAGACGTACAATGCAGACCAAGTATGAAATGGCAGACTTGGGGATAATGAAATACTTTCTTGGTATTCAAGTCAATCAGTCACCAGCAGGTATATTCCTAACTCAGCAGAAATTTGCTATGGAACTACTCAAAAGAGCTCAATTTGATCATTGTAATGCAACATTGACTCCAATGGAAACTAATGAGGTGCTACATATAGAAAATCAAGATGAACCTGTCAATACCACAGAATACAGGTCTCTTATTGGATCCCTCATGTATCTCTCTAACACACGGCCTGATATTGCTCATGCCGTAAATTTGGTCGCTCGTTTTATGGAAAAACCTTCTAAATGCCATCTCTTATCTATCCATAGAATTCTGCGGTACGTAAAAGACACGGTTGATTTTGGATTAATGTATAAGCTTGATACATGTCCAGAACTACATGGGTGTGTAGATTCTGATTGGGGATCAGATGTTAATAACAGGAAGAGTACTACAGGATTCTTATTTCTGCTTGGATCAAAATCTATTGTGTGGGGTGTACGCAGGCAACCAACTGTAGCATTATCAACAACTGAAGCAGAGTATATGGCACTCAACACAGCTGCCTGTGAATGCCTCTGGCTCAAACGAATAATGAATGATATTCTTAGATCTGAAGAAACCAAACCGACAAACATCTTATGCGATAATACTTCTGCCATATTTTTAGCTAACAATCCTATAACGCAGAAGAAAAGCAAGCATATAGATCTTCGGCTACATTGTATCCGAGATCTAATTGAAAAGGGCCTCATCTCGGTGACGCACTGCTCAACAGAACTTCAAGTTGCAGATTTATTAACAAAGCCCTTACCTCGTCTTCGATTTGCCGAACTGCGAAAGAAAATGGGAATCGGAAGATTGACGGCTTACGAAGGGGATGTCGACATGAAGACGATGACCTAAGCTGCCAAGGAAAAGTAAAAGGCCGAAGCAGGCTTCTAGATGGTGCCTGATAAAACAAACAAGAGAGTTAAGATTGGTTGAAAATGTAAAACATTATTATCTTCGTATATGTAAAACAAAACTATGCTTATCCTCTTAGCAGGCCTCTCTCCTTTGTGGGCTTATATATATCTGTAAACTCCATTGTAAACAACACAGTTAAAAATCTATATCAAAGAGCTAAGTTTAATATCCTATCTGAGCTTTCTAACTTAATCTCTTCAGTTTATATTCTTGCTATACTCTATCAACGCCGACGTCACTGAGACTGTTCATGAAACATAGCTTCATAATTAGTATAATGTTTGTAATTAATACTGTAATAAAATTAATCAATTATTTTTGTTGCAAGTTAGAGTGAATTATTGTTGCGAATCCATGAAATCTCAGTTGATTCAACCTAAAATCAGTGCTCACAGCTCACCTCAAAATGTATGCATGTGTATTTGAAATGACCATAAAATACATTGATCCATATTCTATTATTTTTTGCGAAAAAAAAATATATCGTAAATTTCTGTATGATGCTTCATATACGAGCAGCATACAAAATTTTTGTTCATGAAACATAGCTTCGTAATCTGGTTATTTGCAAATGTATAAAATGATCTTTTTGTATTTGTATGTTTGTATCTATGCCTAGAAAAATTATTTCTTTTGTATATTTATAAAAAAATTATAAAGAGAAAAATATATTTATTTATATGTTTGCATGATTGTTTTAAAATCTGAATAAAAGAAAAAAATTATTTTGTTAAAATTAATATTTCTTTTTGTTTTTGTTTTGTTAATTTCATTTTATTATATAAAATTTAGACAATTTTTACTTGATTTTTGCTGAATATAAAAAGCACTGTGATTAACAAATATTGGGAGGATAGTGTCTCTCATTTTCTTTATCCATTATTTGAAGTGCGTGGAAGATAATGAGTATTTTTCTGAAGACAAGAACATTTTGTAGTGTATTTACGAACAAAATTACGATTATGAACTAAATTATGCATGCAATTTGGAGAAACCATATGATTCGACGTGAATCATATATATCATTATTAAACTACTAATACATTATATATTGACCAAAATTTCTCCCATTCCCCCGAACTTAAGGCTCTGTTTGGCACATCAGTAGCGGTCGTGAACACGGTAGTTAATTATGAACTGTTGTTTGTGAACGCCCAACCTCACCTAAGGAACCACGTTCACTTTTATGTTAAAAATTAGTTTTCTTTTCTTGACGACGGTCATAATCGTTATCATGCATGCCAAACATTTATTCTATAACGGTGGTGTTTTTTGTTGGGTTCGGGTTCCCTCCTAGGTGAATAAAATCCGCGGCGACGAACGTCGAGAGGTTCGAGATGCTTTGATATGCAGTTTGCTGAATTTTTGGGCAAAGGTGGCGCAACACCAAAACAGGGTGTTGCAACCTGCTACTCTCTGAATTTCCTGGACAGCTAGGTGTTGCAACACAAAATTCGGGTGTTGCAACACATCTGCGAATTTCAGTTCCGAATTTCTGATTCATAACTGTCAAATTTCTGATTGATGGGGCACGTCTATTCAGTTTTGGAAGACTGTAAATAGGCATTATTTCTATTCCTAATGTGGCAGCCACGTTAACAGTCCTATATAAAAAGAAATAAAAACCTAATGGAAGTGGACCCCTGTAGCCCTCTCCCGTGGAAGAAAACAAGCCGCCTCCTGTTCACCGTCTCCCCACCTCTTCTTCCTCTTCCGGATCGAGGTTTTCTCGCCGGCGACCTTGGACGGTGCCGGAGCCGGAGCAAGCAGCGGTGGTCGGAGGCCTTGAGACCGCGGGCGTGGAGTCCGGTGTGAGATTTGACGGCGGCGATTGTCGCAAGGGCAGAGGCGCCGAGGACTCTTCGTGCGAGGTTATTGCGGAGGTGGCGCCGTGGTTGTGCAGCGGGGTTGTGGTGCACGTGTGCGGGGGAGCGGCCGCGTGAGCGGAGGCTGATTTCGGCGGAGCCGGAGCGGCATAGGCGGTGTTTGGCGACCGCCATTTGGGCTCGGGGGAGCAAGGACCGTTGGGGCTTCGACGGTGTTGTCGGACTACGGTTGTGGTGGTGCAGTGGTGCAGTGGGCACGTCTTGCGCAAGGGACGACGGTGTGCAACCGTCGTATTGTACTCGGGCGAGTACATTGGGCCGCATCTGCGGCAAGTGGCGTTCAGCGCAGGGAGGCATCTTAGCCTCAAGCGGACGTTGGTGGCGAGGCATCTGGGCCTCGAGCGGGGCAACCTACTGACGGGTTGCGGACTGATCGGAGTGCGCCGACGACGTCGTGTGTCGACGTAGGCGAGACAGCTTGACAATATTGAAAGATCTTCGGAGGACTGCAGACCGTTCAGAGAACCAGTTCGGAGCGAGTCATTCTGACTCGAACTTGGTCGTCTTTGTCGGTATACCTGTACCTTTCTCTTGTCTTTATATTTGTCATAGCTGTAGGATCCATCTGGGGATCGCGGGAAAGCCATTGTACTTTCATATCATTTAGTGGAGGCTTTTCGAGTTGGACTCCGATCGTCTCGTGGTTTTGACCCTGCTTTGGGGTTTTCCACGTATACACCTTTGTGTCTGTGTGATCGTGGTTACTCTTGCGTATTTCGCTAACGCTTTTGCAGGTATCTCAGCACTAGTCCGTAGGTGCACTCAGGTCCGGGAAAGCATTTTTTTTCCCAACAAGTGGTATCAGAGGGAGGTTCAGTCGAGCCGATTGGATATTTTGGGTTTGTGAATAGGTGCGGTAGGTGACGACCATTGGTCCGCTCCCTATCCTCTCTAGTCACATTCTTTGAAATAGTCGGCTCCAAGATCAGTGGTCAGTGTTGACAGTGGACTGAGTGCAGATGGAGTCGACTTTTGAGATGTCCATGAAATTGAACGGGGCCAACTATCATGAATGGCATATGATGATGGAGGACTTGATTTACATCAAGGGTTGGCACTCGCCTATCTTTGGAGAGATGCCTAAGGATACGGATCCTACAAAATGGGCGATTGAACACCGCAAGGTGTGTGGGTTTGTTAGGCGATTTGTGGAGCGCAATGTTTACAATCACATGGCGAGTATCACTGAAGCCAAGGTGCTATGGAAGACGTTGGAGTCTTTGTATGCGAAGAGCACGGGTCTGAACAAACTTTTGTTGCCGATGAAGATTAGTGAGTGCAAGTATCAGGAGGGCACTCCTATACTTGATCATGTGAATGAGTTCCAAGGAGTGTTGGATCAGTTGACCGCCATGAAGTTGACTTTTGATGATGAGGTCAATGCCCTATGGTTACTGAAGTCTCTCCCTGCCTCTTGGGAGATGGTTCGAGTTTTACTGATTAACTCGTCTCATGGAGGTGCTTTGACTATGGAGGTTGCAAAGAGTGGAATTTTGAATGAGGAGGTGAGAAGAAAATCGCAAGGCGGGTCATATGCGACCGCCTCTTCTACCCATTCAGATATTTTCTACTCTGATTCTGGGGGAGAAATAAGAACAGAGATGACAGAGGATCCAATAGAAGTAATTCCAGGCCGCGAAAAGATATTGAGTGCTTTCATTGTGGCAAGAAGGGTCACATAAAGAAGAAATGCAATGCTTGGAAGAAATTGTAGATACAAGAATCAGCAAAGCAGGATGAGGTCACAGCATCGATAGTAACTACATTTGAAGATGACGTAATCTTTGCAAGTGATGAGGTGGCGTCTGACCTCGCTTGTAGAGATGGTTCATGGCTAGTGGACTCGGGAGCTTCAGCACATGTTTCAAGTGATAGAGCACAATTTGCCACTTACACCAAGATGGGCAATGAGGGAGATTGTAAAGCTGTTGGTGTCGGTGATGTGCACCTGAAGATGAGCACGGGTTCTATATTAGTGCTCAAGGACGTCCGTCATGTTCCTGACATCCGATTCAATTTGTTGTCTGTTAGTCGATTGGCTGCAGATGGTTATGCCAATATTTTTGGTGATGGACGATGGCGACTGACCAAAGGTTCTTTGGTCATAGGCCGTGGTAGCATGATGTCCGATCTTTATAGTTTGGAGGCGAGAGCTGCAGGCGCGGGGGAGCACAAGGTCAGAGGTGACAGAGCCGCCAATGTGTGGTGTGGGCAGCACGGATTCTTCAGTGGGAAGAAATGCTACAGGCAAGAGAGACATCATGTCTCAAAGTCGACGATGATAGGACAGGAGAGCGGTTCTAATATTGTTGCTAGCCAGCGGCGTCGGGTGACTTTTGATTGTCACGATCCTTCATCGAGTTCGACGATTTGTGAGAGAAAGATGCAGAGTTGCAGTGATGGTTCTCTCGGATTGATCGCCAGTTTGGCGAATTTTTCCTCCTAGTCGTGAAGGGGGAGATTGTTGGGTTCGGGTTCCCTCCTAGGTGAATAAAATCCGCGGCGACGAACGTCGAGAGGTTCGAGATGCTTTGATATGCAGTTTGCTGAATTTTTGGGCAAAGGTGTTGCAACACCAAAACAGGGTGTTGCAACCTGCTACTCTCTGAATTTCCTGGACAGCTAGGTGTTGCAACACAAAATTCGGGTGTTGCAACACATCTGCGAATTTCAGTTCCGAATTTCTGATTCGTAACTGTCAAATTTCTGATTGATGGGGCACGTCTATTCAGTTTTGGAAGGCTGTAAATAGGCATTATTTCTATTCCTAATGTGGCAGCCACGTGAACAGTTCTATATAAAAAGAAATAAAAACCTAATGGAAGTGGACCCCTGTAGCCCTCTCCCGTGGAAGAAAACAAGCCGCCTCCTGTTCACCGTCTCCCCACCTCTTCTTCCTCTTTCGGATCGAGGTTTTCTCGCCGGCGACCTTGGACGGTGCCGGAGCCAGAGCAAGCAGCGGTGGTCGGAGGCCTTGAGACCGCGGGCGTGGAGTCCGGTGTGAGATTTGACGGCGGCGATTGTCGCAAGGGCAGAGGCGCCGAGGACTCTTCGTGCGAGGTTATTGCGGAGGTGGCGCCGTGGTTGTGCAGCGGGGCTGTGGTGCACGTGTGCGGGGGAGCGGCCACGTGAGCGGAGTCTGATTTCGGCGGAGCCGGAGCGGCATAGGCGGTGTTTGGCGACCGCCATTTGGGCTCGGGGGAGCAAGGACCGTTGGGGCTTCGACGGTGTTGTCGGACTACGGTTGTGGTGGTGCAGTGGGCGCGTCTTGCGCAAGGGACGACGGTGTGCAACCGTCGTATTGCACTCGGGCGAGTACATTGGGCCGCATCTGCGGCAAGTGACGTTCAGCGCAGGGAGGCATCTTAGCCTCAAGTGAACGTTGGTGGCGAGGCATCTGGGCCTCGAGTGGGGCAACCTACTGACGGGTTGCGGACTGATCGGAGTGCGTCGACGACGTCGTGTGTCGACGTAGGCGAGACAGCTTGACAATATTGAAAGATCTTCGGAGGACTGCAGACCGTTCAGAGAACCAGTTCGGAGCGAGTCATTCTGACTCGAACTTGGTCGTCTTTGTCGGTATACCTGTACCTTTCTCTTGTCTTTATATTTGTCATAGCTGTAGGATCCATCTGGGGATCGCGGGAAAGCCATTGTACTTTCATATCATTTAGTGGAGGCTTTTCGGGTTGGACTTCGATCGTCCCGTGGTTTTTACCCTGCTTTGGGGTTTTCCACGTATACACCTTTGTGTCTGTGTGATTGTGGTTACTCTTGCGTATTTCGCTAACGCTTTTGCAGGTATCTCAGCACTAGTTCGTAAGTGCACTCAGGTCCGGAAAAGCGTTTTTTTTCCCAACATTTTTGTCCAAATTCACCGGAGCAAAAACGTCGTGCCAAGCGGGGGCTAAGAAACGTAGCAAAGTCAACAAACGTGATGCTCAAGAGTGGGGGGCCATTTGCAAAATTAATTTTGTTAATTAATTACAAACATAATTATTCAATGAGTTATTTTTCGTTACAAATAAAAATGGTAATTAGATTTTGTGGCTTAAATTATTAAGTCGGGGCAGTGTTAATGCTGTTCATGACACCTGTAGCACCAGCTACATAAATCTTCGGCTGTGCAGGCCCAGTAAAGAAATTACATAGCTCAAATAGCAAAATCGGCCCGGCACGACCCAGAGCGCTTGCTAGACGCCCAAATTATCTAGAACTTTGTTCCCCGTTTAGACTCCGTTTGGCGCGGAGTTTTTGCTCCGATGAGTTTTAAGAAAAACTTCAATGTCATAGAATGTATGTTTGGCTCCGCTTTTGCTCCGGTGAGTTTTAAGAAAAACTTCAATGTCATAGAATGTATGTTTGACATGACAACAGTTATGACCGCCACCAAGAAATTATTACTAATTTTGAACATAAAAGTGGATGAAGTTCCTTAGGTGTGATCGAGCGTTCACGAACAATGGTGCATAATCATTAATCACCGTGTTTACGACCTTCACCGCCACGTCAAACGGAGCCTTAATCCTCTAAACTTCGCTTGATCCCTCCTGTGTTTTCCAATTCACAATCATAGAGCACATGCATGCAACATAAGCGTTACACTTACGACACAATTGTATGTTTTAATAAAGACATATAAATGAAAAATATTTTAGCGTTCAAATTTATTTTTTTATATGTTATTCATCCGTCTGATCTGATGAGAGTTGTGAGTTTTCTTGAGGTAGAAAAGTCATAGGGTTTTAGGCAGTGGTGGACCCAAGATTTTCAACTGTCCTGGGCACCATATAAAAGATATAAATTTTTGATGAATTTTTTAATTCAAAACCAAACAGGTCAATAGAAAAATTAGAGACAAAATCATATAGACCATTAAACCAATTTAACAGACCATATTAATAGTGAATTTTGAAGAGTTTTAGAATTTATAACAGATCAATAGAAAAACTTGAAGGGTCCGTTCGTTTGGACGGAATTGGCTTTCTGGAATTGGCATTGGAGATTAGAAATCCAATTCTAGTGTTCGATGCAACGAAATTTAAGCGGATATTGGCTTTCATGTGAAAACCCATGGCTTTTACTATGAACTAAAAAATCAAATAGCAATTATTACCTCCGCCCATAGATTTTTCGCATAATCAAATGTTTACACTAGAGTTTTTCAACCTACGCGCGAGTTTTTTGCCCAAGCGTGCGTTTTCCTGCAGAGTGTTTTTCGTCCGAGCGCAATTATTTCACCCGGGCGCATATTTTCGCCCGGGCGCGATTTTTCGCCCGGGCGCGTTTATTTCGCTCGGACGCATTTTATTTCGGCCGGACACCTTTATTTCGGCCCGGCGCGATTTTTTCGCCTAGGGCGCGATTTTTTCGCCAGAGCGCGATTTTTTCGTCTCGGGCGCGATTTTTTCTACCGGACGTGATTTTTTCGTTCGGGCGCGATTTTTTCGCCCGAGCGTGTTTTTTTTCGTTCGGCCGTGTTTGTTTATTTTCGCTCAGGCGCGATTTTTTTTTGCCCGGGCGCGATTATTTCGCTCGGGCGCGTTTTATTTCGCCCGGGCGCGTTTTATTTCTCCCAGGCGCAATTTTTTTGCCCGGACGCGATTTTTTTTCGCCCGGGCGCGATTTTTTCGCCCGGGCGCGATTTTTTCGCCCGGGCGCGTTTATTTCGCCCGGGCGCATATTTTCGCCCAGGCGCACTTTTTTCGCCCCGGCACAATTTTTTTGCGCCAGGGCGTGTTTATTTCGCCTGGGCGCGTATTATTTCTCACGGACGCGATTATTTCACCCGGGCGCGTTTTATTTCTCCCGGGCGCGATTTTTTCGCCCGGGCGCGATTTTTTCGACCGGGCGCGATTTTTTCACCCGGGCGCGATTTTTTCGCCCGGGCGTGATTTTTTCCCCTGGCCGCGATTTTTCGCCAGGGCGCGTTTTATTTCTTCCGGGCGTGATTTTTCGCCCAGGCACGGTTTTTCTCCCGGGCGCGATTTTTTCGCCCGGGCGCGATTTTTTCGCCCGGGCGCGATTTTTCGCCCGGGCGCGATTTTTCGCCCGGTCGCGATTTTTCGCCCCGGCCGCGCTTTTTATTTCTCCCGGGCACGTTTTATTTCTCCCGGGCGCGATATTTCGCCCGGGCGCGATATTTCGCCCGGGCGCGTTTTATTTCTCCCGGGCGCAATTTATTTCTCCCGGGCGATATTTCGCCCGGGCGCGATTTTTTCGCCCGGGCGCGTTTATTTCGCCCGGGCGCACTTTTTTCGCCCAGGCACAATTTTTTTGCGCCTGGGCGCGTATTATTTCTCCCGGACGCGATTATTTCGCCCGGGCGCGTTTTATTTCTCCCGGGCGCTATTTTTTCGCCCGGGCGCGATTTTTTCGCCCGGGCGCGATTTTTTCGCCCGGGCGCGATTTTTTCGCCCGGGCGCGATTTTTTCCCCTGGCCGCGATTTTTCGCCAGGGCGCGTTTTATTTCTCCCGGGCGTGATTTTTCGCCCGGGCGCGGTTTTTCTCCCGGGCGCGATTTTTTCGCCCCGATTTTTTCTCCCGGGCGCGTTTTTTTTTGCCCTGGCGCGATTTTCTCGCCCGGGCGCGATTTTTCGACCGGGGCGATTTTTCCCCCGGCCGCGCTTTTTTCGACCGGGTGCGTTTTATTTCTCCCGTGCGTGATTTTTCGCCCGGGCGCGGTTTTTCGCCCGGGCGATTTTTCGCCCGGGCGTTTTATTTCTCCCGGGCGCGGTTTTTCGCCCTGGCGCGTTTTATTTCTCCCGGGCGCGATTTTTTCCCCCGGCAGCGATTTTTTCGCCCGGGCGCGTTTTATTTCTCCCGGGCGCGATTTTTTCGCTTAGGGCGCGATTTTTTCGCCAGAGCACGATTTTTTCGTCCCGGGCGCGATTTTTTCGACCCGACGCGATTTTTTCGTACGGGGCGCGGTTTTTTCGCCCGAGCGTGTTTTTTTTCGTTCGGGCGTGTTTGTTAATTTTCGCTCAAGCGCGATTTTTTTTAGCCCGGGCGCGATTATTTCGCCCGGGCCCGTTTTATTTCGCCCGGGCGCGTTTTATTTCTCCCGGGCGCAATTTTTTTGCCCGGGCGCAATTTTTTTCGACCGGGCGCGATTTTTTCTTCCGGGCGCGATTTTTTCGCCGGGACACAATTTTTTCGTCCGGGGCGTGATTTTTTCCCCCGGGCGCGATTTTTTTGCCCGGGCACGTTTATTTCGCCCAGGCGCATATTTTCGCCCGGGCGCACTTTTTTCACCCAGGCACAATTTTTTGCGTCTGGGCCCGTTTATTTCGCCCGGGCGCTTATTATTTCTCCCGGACGCGATTATTTCGCCCGGGTGCGTTTTATTTCTACCGGGCGCGATTTTTTCGCCCGGGCGCGATTTTTTCGCCCGAGCGCGTTTTTTTCGCCCTGGCGCGATTTTTTCGCCCGGGCGCGATTTTTTCCCCCGGCCGTGATTTTTCGCCAGGGCGCGTTTTATTTCTCCCGGGCGTGATTTTTCGCCCGGGCGCGGTTTTTCGCCCGGGCGCGGTTTTTCGCCCGGGCGCGTTTATTTCTCCCGGGCGCGATTTTTTCGCCTGGGCGCGATTTTTTCGCCCGGGCGCGATTTTTTCGCCCGGGCGCGATTTTTTCGCACGGGCGCGTTTTATTTCGACCGGGCGCGATTTTTTCGACCGGGCGCGATTTTTTCGCCCGGGCGGGATTTTTTCGCCCGGGCGCGATTTTTTCGCCCGTGCGCGATTTTTTCCCCCGACCGCGATTATTTCGCCCGGGCGCGTTTTATTTCTCTCGGGTGCGATTTTTTCGCCCGGGCGCGATTTTTTCTCCCGTGCGCGATTTTTTCGCACAGGCGCGTTTTATTTCGCCCGGGCACGATTTTTTCGCCGAACGCGTTTTATTTCTCCCGACCGCGATTTTTTCGCCCGGGCACGATTTTTTCGCCGGAGCGTGATTTTTTCGTCATGGGCGCGATTTTTTCGACCGGACTCGATTTTTTCGTTCGGAGCGCGATTTTTTCGCCCGAGCGTGTTTTTTTTTCGTTCGGGCGGTTTGTTTATTTTCGCTCAGGCCCGATTTTTTTTGCCCGGGCGCGATTATTTCGACCGGGCGCGTTTTATTTCGCCCGGGCGCGTTTTATTTCTCCCGGGCGCAATTTTTTTGCCCGTGCGCGATTTTTTTCGCCCGGGCTCGATTTTTTCGCCCGGGCGCGATTTTTTCGCCGGGGCGCAATTTTTTCGTCCGGGGCGTGATTTTTTCGTCCGGGCGCGATTTTTTCGCCCGGGCGCGTTTATTTCGCTCGGGCGCATATTTTCGCCCGGGCACACTTTTTTCGCCCAGGCACAATTTTTTTGCGCCTGGGCGCGTTTATTTCGCCCGGGCGCGTATTATTTCTCCCGGACGCGATTATTTCGCCCGGGCGCATTTTATTTCTCCCGGGCGCGATTTTTTCGCCTGGGCGCGATTTTTTCGCCCGTGCGCGATTTTTTCGCCCGTGCGCGATTTTTTCGCACGGGCGCGTTTTATTTCGCCCGGGCACGATTTTTTCACACGGGCGCGATTTTTTCGCCCGGGCGCGATTTTTTCGCCCGGGCGCGATTTTTTCGCCCGGGCGCGATTTTTTCCCCCGGCCGCGATTATTTCGCCCGGGCGCGTTTTTTCGCCCGGGCGCGATTTTTTCGCCCGGGCGCGATTTTTTCGCCCGGGTGCGATTTTTTCGCATGGGCATGATTTTTTCGCCCGGGCGCGATTTTTTCCCCCGGACGCGATTTTTTCGCCCTAGCGCGATATTTTAGCCCGGGGGGCGCGTTTTTTGCCCGGGCGCGCGCTTTTCCCCCGGGCGCGCGTTTTTCGCCCAGGCACGCGCTTTTAAAAATTTGAATTTTAAAATTTTGAATTTTAAAAATTTCAATTCCAGAAAGCCAATTCCATCGTGCAGCCGAACAACTTACAGATATCAATTCCAATTCTGTTCACTGAATTCCATCCTGCAACCGAACAGCAGAATTAATTTTATGCTCAAAACCAATTCCTGCAGATATTGGTTTTCTGGCCAAAGCCTATTCCAGAAAGTCATTACCTATACGCCGAACGAACCCGAAGAGTTTTATGTAAATTTGAAATGCGGGAACAAATCTATTCATGTCTAGAAGTGAATCAAACAATTTTTGTCTAGAAGTGAATCAACCAAATCTATTTCTATCTGAAATTTGAAATGCTGGAACAAATCTATAGAAGTGAATCGGACAACAATTCAACAATTCCTTGCAACAATTAAACAATTTTGATAGCAACAATTTTTGCATAATGTCTGTTCAACAATTCCTGTCTAATGACTTTGTTGCAACAATTTTTATAGCAACAATCTATTCCTGTCTATTCCTGTCAATTAATAGCAACATTTTTTTATACCATAACAAATAAGGGACTAGCTTGATCAAAATCACTTCTGCTATGTTTGTTGATAACGGGCAACCGGCTCTTTGAATTCTAAAATTGTTCCAACAATTCAACAATTTTTCAAGTGAATCAAACAATTTTTACAGTCAATGGAAAATTGTATACATGCCTGCCTAAACGATGAACGGGAGTGGCGAAAAAAAAAAATTTGCTGAATGATTGGATCAAAGAGGAGAAATTGAAGGAGCAATCGCCGTCGCTGGATCAAAGAGGAGCAAACGCCGAGAAAAAATAGGGCAGTGGCGACTTCTTTCTCGTCGGCTCGTCGCCGTCGCCCGTCGCCGGTGCCGGTGGAGACTGTGGAGTGTGGAGTAATGGAGTTGCAGAGTGCAGAGTGAGCAGTGGCACAGACGCAGGACGCCTGGCCAGATTGTTTCTCTCGTTGGCCGTCGCTCATCGCCGTAGCTCGTCGCCGACGCTCATCGCCGACGCTCATCGCCGACGCTCATCGCCGTCGATGCGGTGGAGACGTGGAGTCGCGACTCGCGAGGGAATTAGGGCACTGTGGCGCTGCCTCGCTCTGCGTCGAGGAAACGAAGGGGTATTGAGTAAAAAATGACTGGACGGCGGGAACTGTAGCAG
The DNA here is from genome assembly GCA_033032865.1 of Dactylorhiza incarnata. Lineage (NCBI taxonomy): Eukaryota > Viridiplantae > Streptophyta > Magnoliopsida > Asparagales > Orchidaceae > Dactylorhiza > Dactylorhiza incarnata. The sequence continues at coordinate 1,991,254 of JAWHQI010000363.1, forward strand.
TTCGCGAAAATTTCGAACCGGACACATGCCCGAGTGTGCCTATACGTGGGTCCGCCCTGACATACTTCAGAATGATAAGGGGTGCATGAATACATTGAATCACAAATAAAAATGGATGAAAATATTATTGAACTTAAGTTATGGAAAAGTTAGGAACCCCACAAATAATTGCGATTTGGTACACGTATTTCAGATAAGACTAATCTTTGCAGAGGTACTCGTAGGCCACTTGTTGAAAATAATAAATGTTTGTAGTTCAGCTAATCAATACGTGACGCATCGAACTAAAGTGGATAGTACCTTAAATATTGTTGGTTAAGTCATTGTAGATTCACACCAAACTGCCTCTCTCAACAACTGATGATCATCATCAAATAGTGTTTCAAGTCTTACTATAAATTTATTTTAACGCATGACGTTGTTGACGTACTCTGATCAATTTGCGGACGCCAATCTCCACAACCCTGAGGCTAAGATGTCCCGTCCGCCAATCTCCAAATGGGGCACATGTCTCCTAGCTTGAATCCCTTTTATCGTACATACTTGTTCAATCAAATATGCGCGCTGAATAACCCGTAGTGCAAGAAGATGTGCACTAGCAAGACCAACACTACCATTGTCCAACAACACTACCGTTGCATCGATGATTCAATTGCACCTTGCAAAAAACAATCACCTCTCTGGCTTTATTCAAACCCCAACCACTGTACATGCTGGCGCTGCATTCGTGCTCATTGGCAACTTAAACTTACGATCATGTATAACTGCAGAGAATAACAATGGATGAGTAAAGGCGCACCCTTGGTTTTTGAAGAACCTGCCATTGGAGCTCAGTGACGGGTACCAGGAGAAGTTTGCATGGTGCAAAGAGCATGGAAGAGATAAACTCGGTCATAGAAGAGGCCAGATACCCTTTGAGGGGCTGAAGATTGGGAATCTGATAGCTAAAGAATAAATATCTTTGATTTTTTTATTATAGATATATTTTGATGTATTCAGATTAATTAGAGATGAAAACAATATTAGTTAGTTTGTATGGAGGGGTTTGAGCTATCTCCCACCCTTCTTTTCCTCTATTAATAAAATAATCTATATTATTCTACAAACTTGGATTGAGTATTTTATTTATTATTGTTTTAATTTTGAATATCTAAAGTTGTATTCTAATGATAATAGCAAACGGAACAATCCCATGATATCTTGTGAGGAATTGGACATATTGTCATTATCGGGCCGTCTCTTTAGTGACCATATATTTTTTCACTAAAAAGACACACATTTCGTGACCAAATTATATAGTTTTAGTGATCAAATTACTGTTTAGCGACGGTAATTATTTTGGCCACTAAATATGTAGATTTAGTGACAAATTTTTTTGGTCACTAAATACATTTAGTGGCGGGACAATTTGTGACGACCTTGTGATGAATTGAATTTGGTCACTAAATATCTTTAGTGACCAAAATTCAACTTTTAGTGACTAAACATTTCGTCACTAAAACTCAATTTTCTAGTAGTGTACTCCACTAGCACCAGCACTGCAAGACCCTCCACGACCAATATTCTTATACCAGGAACACCTTGCTACTTCACTCGATCACCACAATCACAAAGGACATCCCCGTGCTTCAACAATAATACCTTCGGCTGCTAAACTTTCCCGCTAACTCGCTACACGTCGCTTCTTTCCTCAGCAACATTGCGCAACTCATATTCAAATTATAGTGCCGTCTAGCTCCCTCGACACCCCTCTTAGCAATGCGTGCACGCATCACTGCTCATGCATGGAAACAATTCCAATGCTTCATCCCTTGCGCACCACCATCTCATCCAGTTGTATCCCCTCGAAATTAAACAACCTTGGTTGCTCCCCCACCGCCTGCTCTATCCGCCACACGCACCCCCCAAAAATTAATACCTTATTTAAGACTTCTCGCACTGCAACCCGTCCCCGAACCAGTTGTTCGACCAAAACAACAACTAACCCAATGGATTGTAGCATCAATTAGATACAAGATGACAAAGATGACAAGATAAATGTGAAACTAGGGGCGCTCGGCATGCCAATCCATGAAGAAAAGGTTAGTGTTTGTTTCCCTCGTGTTAATTAATGAGGCTTAAGCTAGCACATATCCTATTTGGCTTCACTTGATCTTCCCTTTCCCCAAATTATATTCCTTAAATTTTATATAAATCCAATAAAGAGACAACTGGGCACGACATGTCTTCTTAGTAAATTCCGAAAAAGCCGACAAATTAGCGGTCAGTTCGATCCCGCCTTCGATGATGTCTCACGCATGCATTTAGGAGTTTAAATAGTGAGCATAATTAGCATCTTCTGCATTCATTTCCAGGCAAAGAGGCCCCTCCAAGGTTAGATTACAAAAGATTTTGAGTCAAAAATATGTTTACATAATATAATCAGTCTGATTACAAAAAGTTTTTTACATAATATAATCAGTCTGATTACAAAAGTTTTTTTGTGAGCTAATATAAACGACAAAACTAGGGGGTTTCATTATGTTATCGTGCCAAGTGTTAATGTGCCGTAAAAGAGGCCGGGTGCATAAAGTGGCCGGTGCTATATTAATTATTATATTAATTAAGTTATTGTTGCAATCTAGCTATTTTTTGGATTATCAAAGAGAATTATTGATGCAATATTTATACTTTAAAACATAATATGCCTTGCAAAAGACAAAATTGTTGCCTTAGATGTCATGTGGACGGCCCGGATTGAGCGCTCACTTTCAGTAATTACATATGATTGCTAGATCTGGTGAGTTTGGACAAAAAAGTTATCATCATAGAATATATGTTTTGTTAGAAATTTTAATTATAAAACATGATAAATTAAATGTTTTGATTGAAGCTAAATGGTATTTGGTGTTTGGTGTTTGGGCTCCTCATTGTGATGGAAAAGCTCAAAACCAAATTTGGAGGGAATCCAAATATTTGGAGGGAAACCTTTCATGATGAAAGGGTATTCTTTAGTCCCACCTTGCCATTCTACTTCTTCCCTTAAGTGTATATAAAGAAATTCACACATTCTTATTTGTTCAAAAGAACATAAGAAGAAACTATGAACCACACGCGCGCGCGCGCGCACGCACCGCACCGGACCGGATCCAGATTCCGGATTCCGGATTTCATAGCATTTTAACCGGATTTCATAGCATTTTAACCGGATTTGCGTCGATTAGAATTAGGAGCTGCGTCGAATAGATTTCGACGTAGCGTCGTTTTGCCCGCTGGAATGGCGTGGATATTTACTTTTCTAACCGTTAATATTTATTATGACATTTATTTTCTTGCCATTTTTTGAGATCCTATTTTGGAGGAGATCTTGCGATCCGAGTTTTATATATACTCGTTCTTTCTGCAATTCTAATACGCTCTCATACGCTCTGATACGCTCTTCTGTTCTCTCTATTCTGTGACGATCTTCTACGTGATTTCATTTACTTAACATTTGCTTCATCAAGTGGGTATTCGGGTGCTCTGTGCTTCTTCGGTGTCCGCGCGCATCGGAGTTTCGGGATCTAGCCGGGTGTTGTACCTTGGAGGAGTGAGCATCGGTTGAAAGCCCTGCCGGAGGGTGGTGCAACTTCTTTAGGGCAGTGACCACACGCCTTACCCAGGCTCGATTCTGATCTATATATTTACTCTGTTTTATTTCTCATCCCCTTCATGCAATTTTATTATTATTGCTGTTCATATTAAAAGTTCTGCTGTTTCAGTAAAAATTTTTAAAACGAAAATTATCATATTTTATATTAATATAGGAATATAATAGTGAAAATATTCTAACATATATAACATGACAACGATTATGACCGCTACCAAGAAAAAAAATTAGCTTATTTGAACATAAAAGTGGATGGATCGAGTTCGATCCTTGGGTTAGGTCAGGTGTTCACGAACGACGGTACATAACCATCGTGTTTAGGACCGCCGTGTTTAGGACCGCCGCCGCATGCTGCGGGTGTTATCTAGGATCAAACAAATCTGTTCAAAAATGATTTGCATATATGAAAAGTTCACCGTAGAGAGAACATGGTTTTTGAGACTGACGACCACCGCACGATAAAAATGAAAATTGCCCGAACATATATAATTATTAGGAGGCTATCACCTGACAATCAGCTTCAAAGATCATAGCATATGAAATTATATTCAAAATAATCTTGTAATATTATTTATTAAGTATAACAATTTAAAATAAATTAATTCAATGACTCTTTTTCCTTCATAAAAGCTGGTTAGGAGCTATCTTTTTCCGAGCTTCTCTATCCGAAGAACTCCCCCACTATCATCGGATTGCCCTCATTAGATTTGAGATGTTACATGGAAGTACAAATGTAGAGATCATAATTTTGGTAAGAACTAAACATTATTTTACATACTAGATGTTACACCTTTGACCCGATAAGCTCGAGTTAATGAGACGAGATCAAGTAATACAAGTGATTAAAGATTCTTCAAAATAAAGTTTACAAATAAGAAACAAAATGTATTTATTCATAATTTTAAAGAGGTATACATACATTATTACGTACATTTCTTTTTTATTCCATTTTACAGTACATATTGCACATGTCATCGTTACTCAAAGGGATTGCACATCATACATGCATTCTGGTCATTTTCTTGACCTTAAACATTACCAATTTAATATTCTCAACATCAACATCGGTCGTGTCACAATTTTTTTTATGTTATTATACATTATTACGTATAATTATAGTGACATTACATAAAAGTACAGTATTTTTAACGTATGTGAATCTTCTCGCTCATATAAGGGCTTGTTGCTTATTATTGTTGCTAAAGTGACTCTTCAGCAGCACCTCGGGTTATTTGAAATTCGGTTAAATTACAACATTTCTTCGTGAAAGCAACATGAGAGCATAAGAGGACGCTACGTAGTTAAGATATTATGGTAAGGACGTTCTGCATAAGAGGACACATGAGAGCTCAAGGATGATGAGGGGAAGATATACCCCAATTGGTTTTGATATTCAAATTTCGGAAACAAAATTTTTTGAAGATGAATACACTGTAATAACCCCATGTTTAATAAAATTATTATTCAAAGCGTATTTTCGATTATGGGAAAATCATGACCTTTACATTAAAACGTTAAAAAATTGATCGTAGAGACGAAATATCGAAAAATGCACTTTATATCAATAATCTGGAGGTTGGAAACATTATCGGAGCTTAAAATGAAAAATTAACCTTGGGGGACAAAATGCTTCGTTTGGCGCGGTGGAGGCGGTCGTGAACGCCGTGGTCATGAACTGTCGTTCGTGAACGCCCGACCTCACCTAAAAAAATTCATGCATTTTATGCTCAAAAATAGTTTAATTCCTTTATAGCGGTCATAACCGTTGTCTTGCAAAACATACATTCTATGATAATGACATTTTTGACCAAACTCACAGGAGCAAATAAGCCACGCCAAACGAAGCCAAAAGTCAATAAAATTTAAATTTGAGAAAATATAATTTATATTACCATGAAAAAGACACCTTCGATAAAATAGGGTTCATGTGGAAAAAGTGAAATTCTAAGAAAAACTATCATGAATTTGAAAAAAAAATCTGAGATTGATTTTACAAAATTACGATGTCAAATTTAGAGCCAGGACATTAAAATGCTCACATGGTATATGTAGGGCGCTGCTATTAGCACCGCAGTTTTGGCTAGTCGCATCGCAATTTTTCCTATTTTTTCTCGTCTTTTGGAAATACGTTTTGTACATGCATTTTTAGAAAAATTGTCCAACACGAAAGTTGTAGATTTCGACGAGATCTAAAACTTTCGTGTTGGACACTTTTCCTAAAAATGCATGTACAAGGCGTACTTTGGAAATACGCCCAGGTTTCGCGCCTATTGGAAATATGCCTTGTACATGCATTTTAGGAAAAATGTTCAACACGAAAATTGTAGATCTCGTCGAAATCTATAACTTTCGTGTTGGACAATTTTCCTAAAAATGTATGTACAAGGCATATTTCCCAAAGACGCAAAAAATTAGGAAAAAGTGCGGTGCGACTAGCCAAAACTGCGGTGCTAATAGCAGCGCCCTATATGTATTTACTTTTTGAACACGACTCAAGTCAAATGTTGGCGCGCGGTTAGTTGACTGTGCTGATAACTGTCCCGATGATCGTAGGGACTTCCTCCATTGACCGCTTGCCCTGTCGATAGCCCGGAGGATCTTTCCCTTAGCTTTGGTTGTCGCCTCGGAGCCCTGGTAGGTCATCCTCTTTTGATAAGTCATCTATATATATATTTAAGTCGCGCACAACTTTCAGTACAAAAATAAGATTATAAAATTAAACAAAATATACTAGGTAATGATCATCATAATAATTTATTAATTGCGTTGCACAGTAGGATGGCGGAATCCTATTGGGCTACATATTCATGACAAGTAATTAAGTGATTAATGGACAAAACTATAATTTAGACGACAATTACTTTATTTGATGACCAACTTAGCGGCACGGTATTGCACTTATTCAAACACAGCCGTGAAGTCAAGCTGCTGTTTCGTCATTCCGTAGAGCCGTCGGCTCCAACATATTTGGAGTCTTCACTCCGAGATAGTTGTAGTCAAATTTTTTTTTTTGCCCTTTCGTCGAAGTTACTATTTTGCCACGATATTTATTGTCTCATATTTTGTAATATTGCTATGCTCCTCATCAAATATAGTTTAGCATATTGTGCTGCAATTGATCTACGTAGGTGCAAAATTATTTTTAGTTGCACACATTATGGGGGCGATTTTCACTCGGCTATATCTCAATTGTACTTAAAGCTGTCATTTAAAATTGAAAATCGGAACCGCAAAAAATCGGACCGAACACTTCCCGAAATTATATGGGTTCCGATTTGAATTTTGGAATCGTGAACAACATTGGTCCGGGTGTGGTTCTTTCATTTTATTATCCGGACCGGAACCAGAACCGCAATATACAAGTCTCAAACGGTTTCAAGATTTTTAGAACCGATCCGAATCGGACCGAAGCAGAACCAAACCGCAACCCGTTTATTATTATTATTATTATATTTTTATTTTTTTTATAATATATCTATAATATATATACTTACTATTGTTGGTGAAACTAGTGCGGTTTAACCCAAACCGCAATCGCAACAAAGAAGGTCGGTTTTGGAGTGAACAAAATCACACCGCACCAAAACCGTGTTGTGTGGTTTGACATTGGTGCGGTTTGGAGTCGGTTTTTGCAGTGTACTTTCAGTTTTTATACAGTCATATAATGTATTTTCAATTTTACTGATATATTTTTCTGAAATATTTTGTTTTAAAAATATAGATGATATACAACTACTATTTAATAGTAATCATGAAAGACAAATTTAATTGTAGCTGATAAATTAGTCAAATTGAATTAACTAATATATTCTTCAAACAAAATTTTAATTGTAAAATAAGATTTCAAGAGCAACAATTCAAAGTTCTTTACCCCATGTTGAGTCATGATCTTTAGCAACATGAACATTGCATCAGCATTACACGATCGTGATCTTAATTTGAATTTTTAAAATCGGCGCGGTCTGGTGCAATTTTGTGGTTTTGGGGTTTCAGTTTGGTTTCAGTTTTGGTTGGAACCGGACCGAACCGCATAGAACCGGACCGAACCGTTAGTGACCGGTTTGGTTTTTGTTTTTGTTGAACCGTAATCGGAACCGTCAACACGAAAGTTCCAAAAATTATGCTGGAACCGGAATCAGAACCGGAACCGGTTAAACCAAATACGATTTTGATTCTAATTTGAAGAACCGTTACCTTAGCGGTTCGGTTCACGGTTTTAATACAACCGGAACCGTGACAGCCCTAATTATACTAGGGACGTGTCAAATGCCTAAGAATAATGAGCAAAATTTGAGTACCGGTGTATTACATATGGTGTGTTATATACATTGAGCGGAAGTCTAGTATTGTCACTACTGCGTACTGCGTGCGTGCCCGAGACACGAGCAAGAATTACTAATTTTGCATAGGTCTCCTCGAGTTATTATTAAGCGCGCATTACATGAAAATACTATCTCTATTTTATAATACGAGTGAAACGGCACGGGCCTCCGGCCCTATGTGAGTGCAACGGCTTGGGCGGCGACATTTAGCGAGGGCGGCGACATTTGTCGTGGGCGCTGACTCTCTCTCTCTCGCCGGGGGAGATGAGTAGATGACATTTGTCGTGATCGCTGACTCTTAACCGGCTTCTCCCACATTCGAGCGGGTTGCACCATCATATGAGTGGGTTGCTCCCGCCTATGAGCGGACTGCGCCCGCCTATGAGCGGACTGTGCCCGCATATGAGTGGGTTGCGCCCGCATATGAGTCATGACTTTTATTCAAAACATATACATATGAGTACTTGAAATGAGCGTAAAAAATATGAATCAATATTCCTATTTTTATTTTGTAAGAAAATTTACATTTTTACCTAAAAAATTAATTTTTCTCTATCTATTCATATCTCTCTCATGTAGGTATATGATTGCTATAAAAATTCCCTCTCCCTCTCTCCTCCTCACTTTTCTCTTAGTATTTCCCTCTCTTCATTATAAGGATGAGATCAAAAGCTTATCTTATTTTGAATGATTAAGATTTTTTTTACCACTTCAAACTAGATTATTATCCATATTTATATTTTTCTTTTTTATTCTATGATAATAATTATATTATATTACATTTATTTTCTTTATTCTTACATATATTGTACAAGAGTTGATGATGAGGCTCATATTTTTGTTGAACTTAATTTATTTGATAAACAGCCTGAGCATGTTGACTTAAAGACTTAGGTTTCGTTTGACACGATGATTTCGCTCCGTTGAGTTTGGATTAAAAAACATCATCATAATCAAATGTGTGTTTGACATGACAATTTTTATGACCGCGGTCAAGAAAAGAACCTAGTTTTAAATATAAAGTGGATGAAGTTCCTTAGGTGAGGTCAGGTGTTCACGAACGACGGTTTATAACTATCGTGTTCGCGATAGCCACAGCCTTGAAAAACGGTGTCTTATTCCCAGGTAATTGTGATGACCGATACTAGAGACTATAATGTTATCTAGGAATACGATTTAACATATTATATGTAACGTATAAAATGCAAGGTCATAGATGAACTCTCTGGCAAGGCTGCTGGGTAACATCCCAAAATTTTGACACTTGATTTTTGCTTTACACAGGAACGTGCGGATTCAGAGACACTATTGTGTACTGTTACAAAAGAAAACATACCAATTTTCTAGAGTTTTGGAAAATACTCATGTGTATCCTTCACACACGACCTTGCGCATCTTGCAGGCGAACATGCGCATTGAGACCTCAAAATGCCTAGTTTTGAGAATTACTGGAAAATGCTCGTGCGCATCCTTCACACATGACTGTTCTGTTGGAATCTTTTGCAATCTAGAATTAATATCAATGATTTAGTCTTACTGTCAACGTAATATAAATCTATGGAATCGCACACAAGAACGCACTTAAAATGGATAAATGATCGTGTTGATTTTTTACTTGTATTGGATATAAGTGAATGCCCAAGCATTAATTGGCGTTTAATTAATAAAAAATTAATTAAATAAATGATTTGGAGTAATTGTATTTCGAATTGGATTCGAAATGGGGATGTTAAACTGCTACTCGACATATGTGGGCTTGTGAAGTCGACGTATGTAGACTTGGTGCGCGTTTAACATAAATACAAACTTTTCTGGATACTACTCAACGCACGTTGAGTTGATGAGTACGTAGCCAGATAGTACTCGATGCACGTCGGCTCATGAAGTCGTCATACGACGCACCATACTATGAGATAGTACTCGACGCACGCGACCTATGAAATCGACATACATCGACTAGTAAAAAGTCAAAACTCGACGCACGCGACTTATGAAGTTAACGTACGCCGACTGGTGAATTACTCCATCTCGACGCACAAATAGGCATATTGTGAAACTGCTATAAATAGCATCTTTTATGATTTTTCAGTTACGTCCCTTTTTGAGTACGACTCTTACGACAACTGAAGAACCTGCAGTCGCATCCTCTCTTGAAAACAAAACTACTATTCCGTGGAGACAAAAAGGAAGATCGTTTTCCAACTCGTTGGACGAACAGTGAGGTGTTTCCGATATTTGTGTGGATACTCATAGAGATGTAGATCTCATTCTACGTTTTGGTTCTCAGACAATAGTTATTCTTCTCAGAATTTGATTTCGACGCAGGTATATTCTCAGTTCTTGATTTATTGGTTTTTGAATGGTCAAATTGCAATGGATTTCTTGCTAGTTTTTCGCTACGCATATGATGGCTGAGAAACCCAACAATAGTATCAGAGCTTGATTGCAATTACCAATCCTTCTGAATGATAGTATAAGAGTTTTTGGATGTGTTCTAGAACTCATTACTCTGCCCCTAAAATCCCGCCAGGGACATAACCCCTTGGAACCCTGCAAGGAGTGCATTGTATTTAATTGTGGTATATATGTATAGCTGGAATGTATCTATAATGTGAATGGTGTAAATTTTCATGATCTTGTTTAAATATGTGCAATGATTAAGTGTTAATGATGATTAAATTTTAATCATCTGTAATGAAAATTCCCTTAAATTTTATATTAAGTATTCAGACGTCTTTCGATGGATGTCACTCTTCCTGCTTTGATCGATGAAGTGTGAGCTTGCCAAAGCAAGATGCATCAAACTATCTTGGTGGGGTGCGATGAATTAATTGTGATATCCGGCCAACTGTTGACATCAGGTCTAACTGTTGGGAAAAACCCTTTTAATTTAACTTAACAAATTATCTATAAAATGATTTAACTTTATAGTTTAATTACCCATGATGTATAGTAAAGGTAATTTGGTCATAGAAGTCTTAGGAAGTCAGTTGAGTTAAAGTCATGAGTAAGGCAAACTGAAATCATGAAGAAAATTTTCCAAGAGTACTTATGCGTCGACTAGAAGTTGACTCAACGTCTACTGACAGTCGACGTTATTTCGACTGGATATCAGCGCGACTTCAAAAGTCAAATCGACGCACCCCTAAAGTTGAAGACGAAGCATGCGTCGATATGACATCGACACAATGTTGATGTTGGGAAATCATCATCTGGATTTACTTTACAAATTATATAAAAGTGATTTCATCATCTAGGATTCATTACCCATGTTGTATAGTGAGAGGGTAATATGATAATTAGATGTCCTAGGATGTCACACTCATATTAGGGTGTCAAAGACCAGTCCAAAAGAGTGCAAAAATTTAGTTGAGTTAATTCTACGTTGACTAGAAGTCGACGCATCTTCGAATAGAAGTAATGATAACTCAGACTGGTAGTCGATGTAACACTTGAAATCGACGCAATGTTGAAATGTATTCGACGCAAAAGGCAGAGTAAGTCAAAGAAACATTTGAAGTCGACGCAATTTCGAATTATATTAGACGCAGAAGTCAGAGCTCAAAGTATACATCTTCATCTCGACAGATACGTTAATAATGACTCGACGCAACTTCAATATCAGAGTTCATTTCAAAGCTGAGGAAGATGTCGAAGCAGCTTCTATTAGAACTCAGAGGTGCGTCGATAAGAAGGCAAATGTATTCGACGCAACATCGAATACAAACACAGAATTAGAATGCTTCCTTGATTCGATTCTGAAGCCCATTCAGAAGTTACAAATGGAAGTTATTTGAATTCTAACGGGTCGTTCACAATCAAGAAGGGAAAGAAGATTTTCTGAGATACAATAAAGATATATTTGAAAGTCATTCAAAAAGATTTGGACGGGCTGTCAACAGAAATGGAAAGAGAACAATACTACCTCTTGGAAATTCATATTATGAAAATAACAGAAGAGGAAAGTAATTCATCAGTATTCGACAGAAGAAGAAGTATACTGAAGAAGATAGACAACAACAATCCAACATACAACAATTTTGACTTCTTCTTTCTTAGCTCTCTGATTTTACAAGAAAGATAGTGTTGAAGCCAGGAAATTCCCGACCCCAAATATTTGGACCAATGCAGCCAAAGGTTACTTGTCTAGCGGTCCGGCTCGACGACTTGACGGGCAACGACGAAGGGGCTAAGATATCAACAATAGGACCCAAGGTGCTGCGTCAGGGAGGTTCAACCATGTACCTATAAACTCGGAAGAGACTTCCCTTCCACACCCAAAGATGGCCGAACAGGGGACGAGGAAGGCACTGACTTGGCGAGTATCAAGAGTGACGACCAAGGATGACGGGTCCAAGAGTTCAAAAGCAGGGTTCTAAAAGCTCAGCCAAAGGTGCCAATCCAAGTACCCCGGGTTCCTATTTATAGGAAAACCAAAGGGGAGGGGGGGGGGGGGGGTCTTAATTATAGCCCAGCCCAACCCGACGACTATACGACATTTGAGAGGATCTCATCTGGCTTCGACGAGCATCGCATATGGTCTCCCACCTTGGCGAGTATAAGGGGATGCTCGCACATACTCACCTAAGACTTCTACTGTTCCTGCTGGCTGAGTTGTCTTTAACCTCTGACTCCTGACTTCTGTTTTGACCTTTTGACTTTGATTTCTGCCTACGTGTCCTAAATTCAGTCCCATCCTCGAAGAATACGGGTTGTACACAATCCCTGCTCCTTACGAGCAACGGAGGAGATCGGAAAGAAACATCCAACCCTTATTCTGCGAGCTGCTCCTGACGAGTACTGGTCCTACTCGGCAACAGCCTGGCTGGATCCGTGACTCTATATATAGGGGGCTCTTTTATTGGATTGTCTGTCGGAACTCGCACAAGATGTCGCTCACTGCCGAGGAACAATTTCTGGTGGATGTCGCTGCGTTGGAGAGCTAGCTGGGGTCCCCTACTCGCAAGCACACTCGTGAAGATGACGACGTCGAGGAGTTCCTCGCTCCTAAGAAGAAGAAAAAGAAGCTTGGAAAGAAGAAGAAGTCGCAACCCGCTCCGGCGGAGAACGTCGTCGATCCTCCCTCCGACCAACAGGAGATTCCTGTGGGCACCCAGAGACTTCTGGATTAGTTGGGTTTGGGTGGCGAAGTCGAGCAATCAGCTCTCGATCCTTCCATTCCTCCTACGCCATGGACCGCTCTTGTGGTGGATATTTCAGGGTCCCAGACCCGGTCGCACCCAGATCTCGCTTCCTCACGAGGTAGAGATTTCATGCTCGTTGGCTAGGTCGTCGCTATGCTGCTTCTATTTTTCGAGATGAAGATGGTGTTTTCTTTATTCGCAGATCCGTCGACTTCTGGAGCTCCTTGTGAGCCTCTGGCTGTTCCTCCCTTGCGATCAGTCCCATAGTCGCACTGGGAGCTCAGTCGGGGGTGCGAGTTGGTCAATCCCTACGGATCCATCATGGCTCATTGTCGGCGTCAGCGAGCAAGAGGCCTTCTGTGGATGGTTCCTCACGTGGACGATCAAGGGGGTCCTTCGATGAGCAATTTAGCTCTAATGCCTCCGCTCTCCTCCCAGCCTGCTCCTGTGAGTACTTCGCAGTTGCCCGCATGCGATCTTTCGCCGCTAACTCCCATGCCGCCATCAGTCAACGCTCCTGCCGACATCCGCACTTCCTCGACGTCTACCCCCTTGGTTCATCCAGGGGGATCACCGCGTCGTGGGGGGAACGGGCGCTCCTCGGGCTTTTTTTCCCCGCGAGGAGGTGGGCGACCACTAGATGGTCGCGGCAGGGGATACTTCGATGATGTCTCCCGGCAACCTGCCACGTCGCCGCTGCGCCAAGCTCCGGCGAGCCGGGATCACCCAGGGGGTTCCTCGTCGGGTCGGCGAGATACCACACATCGCAGCTCTTCTCCACGTCGGGTTCAGAATCCTCGCCAGGGTCTATCTCACAGTCCTCATCGTGATGCGATGACTGAAGCTCATAGGACCAATATTTAGCTGTCTCTTTTGTAGTCGTCTTCTCTGCTTTCTGGAATTCTCGGTAACCATGCGATTATCATCTTTGTTGGCAGCTCGCGCGTGTACTCCGGGGGGAGCATTGATCGACGCGATCGGGCTCCTGCCCCGCGAGTATCAGGAAAAGAATGCTCGCGCCTACATGGATCTAGAGGTAAAGTTTGACCAGCTGGCGATCTGCGAGCCTCATCGCTAGCGCAGAGTGACGAAGCTTGAAGTGTTTGAGACTCGGATGGCCTGCGCAGAGTCCCGATTCCATTGTATCAACAAGCTAGAGCGACCAATAACAATGATCGAGCATCGCTAGCAGATCCACCATGAGGAGCTGGTCGGCATGCGAGCGAGCATGGGCTCGGCGGGAAGGCTGGCGAGGATCGAGGATCAGCTTGGCAAGGGCGAGGATGCGATGTCGGTGGCCTCCGAGCACTTCAAGCGCGCGCGCAATATGGGCTGGGCCGGGCGACTTTCTCCTTCGTCGGACTCGCATCCTCTAGGCCCTTAGTTGATTTTTTTCTTTATTTCTTGTTGAGTATTCACTGTCGGTGATTATGTAATCAAATCTTATTTTATTCATTATAATATTTGGTGAGCAGTCAATCTCATCTTTCATTTGTTGTTTTGATTCTTGCGATGATGTGTTGGTCGTGTCCTCTTTGATTTTGTTCTGCGAGCATTGATGAGGGATCGTCATGCATCTTCTACGAGCTTCTATGTATTTCTGTGCAGGTCTTCACAAGCTGTGGGTCGGCGATTCCGGAGGCGCAGTGCCACTACATTGACTTTCTGTGGTGCTCGCGATATCCTTATTTCTACTCGCGGCGGGCTAGCCCATACCACCTCCCTTATCTTTGCCTATAAATAGGGGGTGGGTAGGTATTAATTACGCTATCGGCGACCTTCCACCTCTACTCGCTAGTATCTTTGATTTTCCTTCTTCTCGTCTTTGAGACTCGTTCTCCTTCCTTTCCTCTTTCTTGTCTGCGATGGCTGGCGAAGACGATGTTCGGCGTGCCAATCACGCGAAGAACTTTGCTGCGTCGACGTTCAAGAAGTCCACCTCTACTCAGAAAGACTTGGACGAGTTTAAGGGGAAATTTATCCCTGAGGGATACTCGGCAAGGCTTCCTCGCCAGAGCGAGCGACTGTATAGCTTCATGGAGGGCAAGATCATCTTTCCGATCCGCCACTTTGAAGTGGGCTTGCGACTATCACTGTGGTCGTAGCTTCGCCAGATTCTCCTTTACTTTGGGATAGTCCCCGCCCAGCTCAACCCGAATGCGATGGCGATGATCATTGGGTTCCTTTGCTTCCTGCGAGAAGAGAAGATCGCCTTCGATCTTTCTATCTTCGGGAGAATTTTCTCCTTCATGGTGACCGGCGAGGGCGTCAACTTCTTGTGCAGCCATGTCTGCACGCTGGTCTGCATGGCGAACAAGAATCACCGCTGAGGCGAGTTGATAGTCATCAACGACGATGACTTTGAGGATGTTCCTCGCCAATCCCACCCGCCGCCAGATCATGTCTTCGCCACCCCCTTATTGGAGGGACCCCAGGAGAAGCTCCTCAACGCCTTCTGAGGTCACCGCTTCGACGTTGTCTTCTGGCGACAACGGGTGAACAACCTCCTATGGGTCTTCCCGGGTGAAGGTAATCTTGGGAGAGCATCTGCCATACTAGCATATCTACTATTGGTTAGTGACTAAGCAATTGTTTTCTTTCTTCCGCAGCTACTCACATTCTACCTCGTGAGCCTCTCTCTGTGGCGAAATAGGCTACCCCTTCTCAGGAGGGCACTAGGGTTCCTTTGCGCGAGGATGAGGGGAGGTCGTCATCCCCCATCGATTTGTCAGAGATCCCTGAGTATCCGGTGGATGTCAACGAGAAGGAGGGTTCCTCGCAGACGAGGAAGGGGAAGGGGAAGGCCATGCCCAGGTTGCCGATGAGGAAGAATAAGGAGCTTGCGAGCAGGAAGCTCGACGAGAAGGCCAACCCCGCGGAGGCAGGCGATCCCAATCGTCACCCTAACTTTGGGAAGGGTGAACGCGTCGAGGATGCCTATGGTTTCCCGCTGGTGACATGGGTGGAACTCACCCAAAAGGTGACTCTGAGCACCAATCTTCCTGGTTGGTCGGAAGATTGGGAGAATAAGAGCGAGGCGTTCGACGTCACATTCACCATTTATGGTTGCACAGATGTCGAGTTGCTGTACGAGGTCTCGACCGAGTATCTGGCTCACCAGACCTCGCGCTCTCTCCTGCGGTCGACGGAGCTAAGTCATCAGACGGCGAGGATCCTACTCGCCTATGAGGAGCAAGTAAGGGTGCTGAGCAGGAAGCTCATCGCCTTTGAGCCCAATGTCGGCAAGTGCAAGGCCTATGAGGTACTCACGCCCTTCATTGAAGTACATGTTTCAAACAGTTACTCGCTTTTTGTCGATCATCGTGCTAATACTTTATCTTTTCATGCTCGCAGGAGGCCGATGTGGAGGCTGCGAAGAAGATGTTGCAGCTTGAGAAGGAGCTGGAGGACACCCGGGAAACCCTGGAGGCCGCTCAAGTGAGGATTGCCCAGATGGAAACTCACCCTACGGACCAACAACCTTCAATGGAGGGTACTTTTCGGGTAGGAAAGAAAATAAGGATCCATGGTGACGAGATGCCGAGCATTCGTCGCAGCATCGCGCAAGCAACTGGGAATGTCGTCCTAAGTCGGTTGAGAGCTGACGGCCACTTAGTGCCTGAGGTGATGAATCTGACAGTGATGGATATTATCCCTTCCCTACTCACGGAGGATTCCACTTCCCCTACTCGCGCTCCCGCTCCTCGGGTGAGCGATGACGAGGACGAGGACTCTAAAGATGATGAGGATGAGGACGGCAATGAAGAGGAGATCATCAACATCGATGACGAAGACAAAGACGACGACAAGGATGGAGGAGATGATGATGACGCCTAGTCGGCAGGGCCCCTTTTTGATCGCCCTGCCAGACCTTCTGTAAAGTTTTTGTGAATGTATACTCGCACAGATATATATATGAAAAAGATATTCTTTTGTCTGTTTGCTCTTCTCGTACTCGTCCGTGCTGCGGAAATCGGTAGGCTCTTAGGCTCGAACCCGGTGAGTGCTCGATAGGCTCATAGGCTCGAAGTGAGGTTGAGTGATCATCGTTGCGATAGGTGCGACTTCGGAAGATTCTCACCATAATCGCCAAGCTCACCATGCTCGCACATACCTGCTCGCACTATGGATACTCGCCTTTTCCAAGAAATATGTCAGCTATCGGCACTCGGGGGGGGGGGGGGGGGGGGTCCCTCAAGACGCACACTCTCGAGGCTTCTACTGCACCTGGTGAGAATATTTTTAGAGTTCACGATCAGAATGATAGCAATAGGGGTAAGTAGGGAATGACAGTCGGGAGGTCTAAGAGGATGCACAATCCCGAGGCCATCATCCTACTTGGATGCTGAATGTTGATGAGTAGGGAATGACAGTCGGGGAGGTCCAAAAGGACACACCATCCCGAGGCCTCAATTCTACTGTGATGCTGAATGCTGACGAGTAGGGAATGACAGTCAGGGAGGTCCAAGGGGACACCATCCCGAAGCCTCCATCCTACCGGGATGCTAAATGCTGATTAAGATCATTCTCCCACTACTCAACAATTAGAGGGGGGTTATTCGTACCAATTCATGCGACTGGACAAAACAACAGAAATATTACGCCTTGCTGCGAGCTTTTAGCTCTTTAAGGGTACACGACGCCTTTATTCAAGGGTCCCCTGGTCTACTAAATCAATCATCTCTTCGTCAACTCGGGAGGTCGACGTCCATATTTTTTCCTGATAATCTCTTCAGTCAGATGAGAAGTGCAATTGGGGGGTCACTTGGTCAAAATAAAAGGGGGGAGTTGATCTCGACCGTCAAAGCAGAGGCTTGGCCTTAGGAAAACTCACACCCGAGGCACTGTCCCATCATCCGTTCTGGGTTTTATGAGAATTAAGTCGGAGGTCTGTTTCTCAACCTGTCGTGGAGATCGATTTCACATACTTTCTTTTCTTTTTTGAAAACATTTGTTGGAAGAGTCAAAAGACTCACACCATCTCATATTTCAGGGGGTGCAGAATTTATTGAAGCGACATAACTTTACAGAAGTGGGACATACACATTCCCGCTAGGGGTAGAACCTTTTCAGGTCATCACCATTCCAGGTATTCCCAAGCAGCTCTCCGTCATGATTCTGCAGACGATATCCGACAGCCGTTAATGACTCGTGGATGATGAAGGGTCCTTCCCAACTTTGGTTAAGCTTTCTGACAATGATTGAGCTTCCTACCGCATCCACCTTCTTTAGGATGAGGTCACCTGATTGGAAATGCTTGAGGCAGACATGTTTGTCGAAGTATTTTGCCATTCGTCTCTTGATCTCTTCCTGTCAAGCCGAGTCTAGGTCTCGGAGCTCTTCAATGTAGTTGAGAGAGAGAGAGAGAGCTTTTGAGCCTCTTCATTTTCCAGCCGTCATTCTTCAACTCCCTCTTCTGCCGCAACTACTCTAGGACTTCTGACTTCGAACTCCATAGGGATGAGAGCTTCAGACCCATGAGAGAGCTTGAAAGGAGTTTCTCCCATGGCCAAATTAGGAGTGGTCCTCACAGCCCATAGGACCGAAGGGATCTGTTCCGCCTAGTTCCCTCTTAGGTTCTCAACCTTCTTCTTCAGGAGGTTGATGATCAGTTTGTTGGCTGCTTTCACTTGCACGTTACTCTGAGGATGATGCACCGAGGCAAACTGAAGATTTGTTCCCAGCTGCTTGCAGAAGTCCTCCAACTCCAAGCTAGCGAACTGCGGACCGTTTTCAGTGACGATGGAGAGAGTGATCTGGAACCTGCAAGCAATTCCGCCCCAGATGAAGTTCTTCATGACTTGAGAGGTGGTCTTGGACAGAGATTTGTTCTCGATCCACTTGGAGAAGTAGTCGATCATGATGAGGACGAACTTCCTCTAGCCGCTAGCTTGGGGGAAATGTCATATCAGATCCATTCCCCAGATATCGAACGACCATGAGGCTTTAATAGAGCGAAGCTGACGGGCCGTCTGCAACTGGAGAGGAGCAAACATCTAGCAGTTCTGACACTTCTTTGAGAATACTTCAGCGTCCTTTCGGATGGTCGGCCAGAAGTAACCATGACTCAGGATTCTCTGCTCTAGAGTACGAGTCCCATAATGTCTTCCACACTCTCCTGAATGATATCCTCCAGAACTCAAGGTACTTTGACCTCCGAAACGCATGTGTCCAAGTGGCCCGAGATGGTCTTGCGATACAGCTCCCCGCCGTGCAATAGATAGTATGCCGCTTTGTACCAAAACATCCTCTGATCTTCGTCATCTGCTGGGAGTCGAGCGGTAGTCAGGAATGCCATGAACGGGTCCATCCAGGAAGGGCGCTACTTGATCTCCATAATCTCTCCTTCTTTGTTGGACGGTCGAAACAACTCGGTGATAGTACCTCTAGCCCTCGGCCCATACTTGGCCAAATGATCTACCGCCGAGTTCTCCTCCCTCAGCACGTGCTCGACAAAGAAGGATTGAAAGCCTCCAATCAACCCTTTCACCTTGACAAGGTACTTCTATAGGATGGCGTCGCGCACTTCGAACTCTCCTTAAAACTGTGATGCGACCACCATTGAATCTGTGAAAGCTCAAATATCTTGGATTCTCAACTCCTTGGGGAGATGCAAGCCTGCTACTATTATCTCACACTCTGCTTGATTGTTAGTGACGGGGAAGAGGATCTCGATTACTTGCTTGATCCTAATTCCCTATGGGATGACAAGCACGATGCCCACTCCCACAGAGCTTTTGCCCGAAGCTCAGTCCATGAACATCATCCAGGAAACTAGATTGCACGGTCCCTCACTCAGATCTGCTTCTCCCAAGAAGTCGGCTAAGAAATCTGCCACCGCTTGCACTTTGATCGCCACCCTGGGCGAGAAGGAAATGTCAAACTCACTAAGTTCTACCGACCATTTTGTCAGTCTTCCTGAATGCTCCAATCCTTCTAGGATACTTCAGAGGAGATGATCGATGACGAACCAGATGGAGTGAGCTTGTAAATAAGGCCAGAGCTTCCGCACCGACACCACCAAGATGAAGGCAAGCATCTCTAGGATAGGATACCGCAACTCTGCCTTCTTTAGCACATGACTAACATAATAGATTGGTAGCTTCTTTTTTCCTTCTTCTCTGACGAGCACCGAGCATACTGGTTCTGCCCCTACTCCCAGGTAAAGGAGTAGGTATTCACCTTCTTTCAGGCCTTGGAGGAGAGGTATCTGGGTTAGCTGCTGCTTTAACCATTCAAACACCTTCTCGCACTCCTCGGACAACTCAAAGTCTTCATTATTCCGAAGCATCTTGAAAAATGGAGAACACTTCTCCCAATACGTCTCCCCCACCTTTGACAGGAAACGACTAAGGCCTGCCAGCCTTCCAGTTAACCTCTGGACTTCTTTGGTACTCTTCGGCGAGGTCATCTCCAGGATCGCCCTAACCTTGCCAGGATTTGGCTCTACTCCCTCCGGGATAAGGAGATGCC
The DNA here is from genome assembly GCA_033032865.1 of Dactylorhiza incarnata. NCBI lineage: Eukaryota > Viridiplantae > Streptophyta > Magnoliopsida > Asparagales > Orchidaceae > Dactylorhiza > Dactylorhiza incarnata. Next base: position 2,011,821 of record JAWHQI010000363.1, read on the forward strand.
CCAAGAACTTCCTCTTGCCTGCCCCGAACACGCACTTCGCAGGATTGAGCCTCATCTTGAACTTTCTAAGCGTCGTAAAGGTCTCCACCATATCTGTAACATGCTCCTAGACGCTCTTGTTTTTTATCAAAAGGTCGTTCACATACACTTCCAAATTCCTCCCATTTTGCTCCTTGAAAACATGACCCATCATCCGCTGGTAGGTAGCTTCCATGTTCTTCAACCCGAAGGGCGTCATCTTTGAAAGTGCACGGTGTGCCTCTGAGTATTCTCTAGGGGGGTGAATAGAGATATAAGTATTTTTATACTAAATGTGCACACACAATACAAACTACTAAGTACTATGCAATCTACACAACTAAGTCAGAATAAAATAATCACAGAAATCTAATAACACTAAACAGTAAACAAAAAACTGTAATGAGACAGCACAGAAAAGCAAGCACATAATAGATAAGAAATTTATAGTGGTTCTCCAAAATATGGGTAATCCACTCTTCTACCACCCTGGTAGGAATGCACTAGTAGTGCCCGAGTCTTCTGATAAGGAGACTCTCAGAACCACTGAGTATTTTGATAAGGATACTCTTAGAACCACTGAGTCTTTTGATGAGGAGACTCTTAGAACCACTGCGTCTTTTGATAAGGAGACTCTTAGAACAACTGAATAATTTGAAGAAGGATTCTCAAAACTCTTTTACAGTTGCAGTAAGAACAGAGGAAAGAAGAGAAAGAGAATGAGATTCTTCAGTTAGAAACCTTCAACCACTTAAGCACTAGATGTTGTTGCTTCTATATCCTTCAGGATCTGAATATGATGAACCCTTGCTTAAGATAGTGATGATTGCAAGGGTTATGAGCTTTGATCCTGATGCACTATGTAATTTTTTTGGCTTGCTGTTGTATGATGTAGAAGAAGAAGCAACACACTATTTTCCTATGTACAGAGATGTACATTATTCTTTTATTCTGTCTTAGAGCTGGAGCAAGAAGAAGGAGCAAACAGAATAATAAATTCATTGTCGTTCTCTTCCTTCTTCTGAATAATTATCCTCTGTCAATTAGAGTTTGAATTTCTTTCTTCTTCTGTACTATCCTTAGAAGGAATGTCTAATGGACAATGAATGTCTCCTTCTATTTCTATTCCTGACCCATCCATCTGATTTGAATAACTTCCAAGAATGTCTTTGCTGTATCTCTGAAATACTTCATTCCATTCATGGCAATAAACGAGCCGTTAGAGAACAGATTTCATCCTTGTAGATTATCTGGAAAAGCACCAAAGAGGACAACAGAAAACCTCCCTTTTCTGACTGTATTCGACGTGGCGTTGACTTCATTATCCTTCATATCGACGCACCTTTGAGTTCTTATAGAAGCAACTTTGAATTCCTTCTTCGCTTTGACTGAAGTCAGATGTCGACGTTGCGTCGAGAACTTTTCGACATATCCGTCGAGTTGAAGACTTGACTTTGAACTTCATCTTCTACATCGAATTGAAGTCGAAGTTACGTCGACTTCTAAGATGGCTTCGACAAGCTCTTCCTTCTGCATCGAGTTCATTTCGACGTTGCATCGACTTGACTTGATACTTTGACAGACAGTCTGAGTTACTTTGACTCTCAGTCAGAGTTGCGTCGACTTCTAGTCGAAGTTGCATCGACTACTATTCAACGCAAGTTTTAACTTAACTGAATTTGTGCTTATATTTACTTGGTCTTGACACTCTAAGGTGAGTGCGACATCCTAGGACATCTAATGACCATTTTACCATTTCTATACAATGTGGGTAATACAACCAAACTGATGAAATCACTAAAAGATAATTTGTTAGATAAATCAAGAGGGTCTTTCTCAACAATCTTCCCCAATTTATCTCAACAAATTTTACAAAATAAAATGAGTGATTTCAAACATGCTCAAACATAAAAATTGACATAAACAACTGTATAAAGAGAGTAGAATGAAAGATATGATAATCTGAGAAACATCTGATTGAAATAAGTAAATATTTTTCAGAGTTAGTTACCCAAGAAAAGATCTACTTTCTCTTTTTGAGAAAAGTATATGAGGCCTCATAGACCTTTCTGAATTTTCTTTCTTCATACTTGAAATTTGCAGGGATGGCCTTCTCTGGATTCTTCTGTATTTTGTCATGTCCTTTGAAAAGCTTCAACAGATCAGTTTCAGCTTCAGGATAGACATCATTTAGCTTTATCCCCAGACCAATGACTTTAGCAGATAACAAATTTATTTCATCTAGGTCTAGCTCTTATGCATCAAGGTCCAGTACAATAAATGTTGATTGTGGATTACCAGGGGTTGGAGCTGTCCTGAATACAATCTTCTTTTTCTTCTGAAGAGGCTCTTCTGCTTCAATTTCATCACACCCTAGACCTCCTCTGTGGAGTTTCCCTTTATTCTCAATAAGCTTTGCTTGAGGATTCCTGACAGCATATTCTGTAGAGTCAAAGAGTGTGCTTGGGATTTGAATTGCCTCCTTTAGTTATTCCTTTTCTACTGCATCCTTTGCCTTCTTTAGCCTTTCTATAAACAACTTTCTCTTTTCTTCTATCTCTCTTTGAGATGCTTCATACTCATATATATCCTTTTCTATGATTTCATCTAGAGCTTTATCAAGATTTGAATCAGTGTATGTTTCCATTTTATTCTCTGAGATTTCAACCTTCTCATAGGTTTTGTAATAGGACTTGTCTTTTTTGAATTGTTTCTTTTGTTCTTTTGTATATTTCTCCCAGATTGGTATCCTTCTTCTAGCTCCTCTTCCTCTGTAGTTCCCTCCATATTCCCTTCCTCTGAATGGAGGTCTTCCTTTGAAGACTGGTTCAGGGAAAACTAAGGTATGTGCTGATGTAGGATCAGGAAGGAGCTAATGTTGTAGTAGAGAAGATGGAGCAACTACAAGGACATGATCATCAGTCTTTAGTGGAGATGGTGTTGTTGTCGATTCTTCAGAAGAGATCCTGAATTCTTGTGCATCAGGGATAGATGGCTCAGTGCCCACATTGTACTCTTGCAAACTCTTCAGATAGCCATTATCATCTGAGAGTAAAGCAATCTCCCCCTGTTTTGATGACTCCCCCTGTGTTGAAGGCAGAATCCTTGGAGGAGAGAATGTTACTGAATCTTGAGGTAGCAGAAGAAGCTTGGAAGTGATGGTTGGATCTCCTTCAGAAATAAGAGACAAGGGGATAGCTGTGGTGTATACTGAATCTAGAGGTGGCATGCTGGCACACTTCTCCCCCTGTTTTATATCGTTGAGAAAGCATATAAAGACATCAACAAGCACTATTGACGACCTTACTTCTGTATCAACGACCTTTATTTGAGCAGTAAGATTCTGTAACCTTCTGTGTTGAGCACACAGCTTTCGATAGCAGTCTGTTGAGAAGTCAAGATATAGAGAGTTGAACTAAGAAAGCAGTATCTCTTAGGCTTGATCAACTGCTTCAACATGGTCTCTTTGATGATCTTGGAGAGACACCATTTATCACCTATGAGTACCTGCAAGAGAAGGTGGAAGAGAGAAGTAGAAAGGAAAATGGAAGAGAGCGGGAGAGAATTCGAAAGCACACGAAATTCAATGTCTAAGTTGCATACAAGAAGATGATTCATCGCAACTTAGGGTTATATTCAAAGCAACGTCGAGAAAGGAGGTGAAAATAGTGCGCCAAAACTTAGGCAATTCGTGTTTTTCATAGTCGACGTAGCGTCGAGTATAAGTCGACGCTACGTCGAGTGCTATTTGAATGAACTATCCCTGACAGCTCTCGAAGCTATCGTTGAATAGAAGTCGACGGTATGTCGATTTGAATTCGTCGCAGCTCTGAAAAAATAGTTGTATTTTTCTCAAAATTTTTGCTGTTTTTCCCAGCAATATCTTTCTATAGATATAAGTTTGAGTATATAGTAAGGTGTCCTAGAGAGATCCATCAAGCATTCCCAGTGCATTGATGAAGAACTTGTGGTTACTTTCATCAAGTGGATTAGTGAATATGTCAGCCCTTTGAATATCAGTGGAAATGCATTGAAGATTGATCTTACCCTTCTCAACATTGTCCCTGAGAATGTGGTGTCTTATCTCTATGTGCTTAGTTCTGCTATGGAGAACATGATTGGAAGCTATAGATATAGCACTAGATCTGTCACAGAATATTGTGGAATTGTCAAAAGAAAAGTTGTAGTCTAACAACTGATTTTGCATCCACAGTATTTGTGAGCAGCAGCTTCCTGTAGCTATATTCTCAGCTTCAGCTGTAGAAGTGGAGACTGAGGTTTGCTTTTTGTTAAACAATGAGATCAGTCTAGCATCCAGGAATTGACTAGTTCCTGAGGTGCTTTTTCTATCCAGACTACATCCAACATAGTCTGCATCTGAATAGCCAACTAAATCAAATCCAGATTCTGCTGGATACCACAAGCCAAGTTCAGTTGTACCTTTCAGATATCTGAGTATCCTTTTCACAGAACTCATGTGGGATTCTTTAAGGCCAACCTGAAACCTAGCATATATACAAGTAGCAAACATTATATATCTGGTCTGTTAGCTGTCAGATAGAGAAGAGAGCCAATGATTGCTCTATAAGTCTTCTGATCAAAGGACTTACACTTTTCATCTCTATCAAGAACAATATTAGTAGCCATAGGGGTTTTCATGAGAGAGGCATTTTCCATCCCAAGCCTGTGCACACACAATAAAAACTAAAGTATTATGCACTCAACTATACCAAAATAGAATAAAGTAAATGCAGTAAATATAAAACAGAAAACTGTAAAGAGGGACAACAAAGAAAATTCAATCCAGAAGACACATGAATTCTATAGTGGTTCCCCAAAATGTGGGTAGTCCACTCTTATGCCTCCATAGTAGGATTGCATTAACTGTGCTCGAGTCTTTTGATAAGGAGACTCTCAGAACCACTGAGTCTTTTGATAAGTATACTCTTAGAACCACTGAATCCTTTGAAAGAGGAATTAATAAAACTCTTTTACAGTTGATGAATAAAGAAGAAGGAAGAAAGAAAGAGGAGAATAATATTCTGCTTTCAGAATTTTTCAGAAGCTATTTCTTTTAAGATTGCTACTTCTATTTATCACTAGATCTGAATATAATGAACCCTTGCTTATGATTGTGATGATTGCAAGGGTTATTAGCTTGATCCTTAATCTCTGAGCACTTCTTGCAAACTTGCTGCTGTATGTGAAGAAGAAGTAGTAGCTCAGTTGTTTTTCCTGTGCAGAGAGTGATGTTGTTTTCTGTCTTAGGGTTGAAGGATCAAGAAGAAGAAATCCCTTTTTTAATAGCCAGAAAAATATGTGATCAAAATGTTGTCTTTCTTCTTCTCTCAATATACTTATTCTCCATGATTGTAATTTAAATTTCTTTCTTCTTTTGGGCTGTCCTGAGAAGGAATTTCCTATTGGACAATTGATTTCCCTTTCTTATTTTGTTCTCGACCTGCCCATCAGATTTGAATACATTCCAAGAATGTTTTTGTTGTCTCCTAGAATACTCCATTCCATTCTTGGCAATAAACGAGCCATTGGAGAGCTGTCTTCAGCATTGTGGACCTTCTGAAAAGGTATTAAAAGGACAACTGGAAAAGCTTCTATTTCAAACTGTATTCGACACTGCACCGACTTCATCATTCTTCATATCGACGCACCTCTGAGTTCATATAGAAGTAGCTTCGAATTCCTTCTTAGCTCTGGCTGAACTTAGATGTCGACGTTGCGTCGATTACTTATCGACGTAACCATCGAGTTGAAGACTTGGACTTGAACTATATCTTCTGCGTCGAATTGAAGTCGAAGTTGCATCAACTTCTGAGATGGCTTCGACAGGCACTTCCTTCTGCATCGAGTTCCTTTCGACATTATGTCGACTTAACTTATACTTCGACATGTTGATTGAGTTGCTTCGACTTTTAGTCAGAGTTACGTCGACATCTAGTCGAAGTTGCGTCGACTTCTATTCGACGCAAGTTTTAACTCAACTGAATTTATGTTTATCTTGACCTAGTCTTGACACTCTAAAGTGAGTGTGACATCCTAGGACATCTAATGACCATTTTACCCTTTCTATACAATGAGGGTAATATAACCTAACTGATGAAGTCACTTTAAGTAATTTGTTAGATAAATCACATGAGTTTTTCCCAACAATCTCCCCCTATTTATCATAACAAATTTTACATCATAAAGTAAGTGATTTCAAACATGTTTAGACATGAAATCAAATACAAACATCTATACATATACAATAAACTAAAGGTATGGTAAACTGAAAAACATTTGATTGATATAAGTAAATGTTTATCAGAGTTAGTTACCCAAGAAATAGTTTACTTTCTTCCTTTAATAAAAGTAGATAAGGCCTCATAGACCTTTATGAATTTCCTCTCCACATATTTGAAGTTTGCTAGGGTGGCATTCTCTCGATTCATCTGAATTCTTTCATGTCCCTTGAAGAGTTCTTCCAGATCAGCTTCTACTTCAGAATGAACATTTTTAAGTTTGAAACCTAGACCAAAGACTTTAGATGTCATCAAGTTGATTTCTTCCAAATCTAGGTCTTCTGCATCAGGATCTGGCATAATGAATGTTGGCTGTGGATTATCAAAAGTTGGAGCAGTCTTGAATACAATCTTCCTTTACTTTTGAACATGTTGCTCTGCTTCAACCAGATCACAACCAAGACCTCCTCTGTGAAGTTGCCCTCTATTTTCAAGAAGTTTTGCTTAAGGAATTGCTACAGTATACTTTGTAGAATCAAAAGTGTGCTTGGGATTTGGATTGCCTCCTTGAGTTGTTCTTTTTCCACAACATCCTTACCCTTCTTCAGCCTTTCAATGAACAAACCTTCTCTTTTCTTCAAGCTCTCTTTGAGAGGCTTCAAATTCATATTTATCTCTCTCTCTCTAATTTCATCTAGGGCACTGTCAAGCTTTGGATCAATATACTCCTTCATTGTATTTTCAGGGATTTTGACTTTCTCATAAGTTTTGTAATAGGATCTGTCCTTCTTGAATTGTTTCCTTTGTTCTTTTGTGTATTTCTCCCAGATTGGTATCCTTCCTCTAGCCCCTCTTCCTCTTCCTCTGTAGTTTCCTCCATATCCCCTTCTTCTGAATGAAGATCTTCCTTTGAAGACTGGTTCAGGGACAACTGAGGTATATGCTGATGTAAGATCAGGAAGGAGCTGATGTTGTAGTGGAAAAGATGGAGCAGCTATAAGGACATGATCATCAATCTTGAGTGTAGATGGTGCTATTGTCGATTCTTCAGAAGACATCCTAAATTCTTGTGCATCAGGAATAGATAACACATAACCATCATTTTAATCTTCCAAACTCTTTGGATAGCCATTATCATCTGAGAGTAAGATAATCTTACCCTGTGTTGACGGCTCCCCATGTGTTGAAGGCAGAACCCTTGGAGGAGAGAATGTTACTGCATCTTGAGGTAACAGAAGAAGCTTGGAAGTGATGGATAACTCTCCTTCTGAAACAAAAGACAAGGGGATAGATGTGGTGTATACTGAATCTTGAGGTGGCCTGCTGGCACACTTCTCCGCCTATTTTATCTCATTGAGAAAGGATATAAGAAACACCAGTAAACACCATTAACAACCTTACTTCTGTATCAATGGCCTTTATTTGAGCAGTAAGATTTTGTAGCCTTCTGTGTTGAGCACACAACTTTCGATAGCATTCTTTCGAGAAATCAAGATAGAGAGAAATGAATTGAGATATCAAAGTCTCAAGAGCTAGATCAACTGCTTCGACAATGTCTCTGTAATTTGGAGGAGACGTCATTAATGTCCTGTGAGTACCTGCATGGAAACAGAAAGAGAGACGAAGAAAGGAAAGTGGAGGAGAGCGAGAGGGAGCGAATTCAAAAAGCACAATAAAGTCGAATGCATGAGTTGCTTTGAGTAGATGAATCATCGCAACTTAGGGTTATATTCGAAGCAACGTCGAAAAGAGATGAATTCAATGCGCCAAAAAAGGTCGATGTCGCCGCTGGAAGCAGTCTGCGCGTGCTTTGTCAAGTCGATGTGGCGTCAAGTGGAAATCGACATGGCTTCGAATATAGTCAGCAACTATAATGTCGACGTAAGTGTTGAAACCAAGACTTGGTCTATTGTGGAGTTCAGGGTCCCCAAGGGGGTGACCTCATACCTAATTCTCTCAAGGGAGAGCGCTAGGCCGAAGACTTAAGGAACTAGGAATAGGACCGAGGGCTCAGCGAGGAGGTCCCACCACACACCCGGAAGATCTTAGAGCACTTCCCCTCCCAAGCCAATACTGAGCTTGGGCACCCTTGGAGGCACTCTTCCCCCCACCAAAGAAACCTAGGGGGAGAGTAGCCCAAAGAAAGTGATGCCTTCAAAGGTGCCCCCTGGTCGTATTTATAGATTTCTGAACTTGGTCTGCCAATAACTAGATTCTGGCCTAAGAGATTACGAAAATGCCCCCAGGTTTGGCATGCTAACAGCCAAATCCCGCTATTATGAGATGCTATACGCAGACCATCAGGTCCGGCTCCCCACTTTGGAACTGGGCAAGTGGGGGCAGGCCGTCTCCCCACTCACTCCCTTGGAGCTGGGCAAGTGGGGGCCGGCCGCCCCTCCACTCGCCCCCTTGGGGCTGGGCGAGTGGGGGCAGGCCGCCCCTCCACTCTCCCCCTTGGGGCTGGGCGAGTGGGAGCAGGCCGCCCTCCACTCTCCCCCTTGGGGCTGGGCGAGTGGGGGCAGGCTGCCCCTCCATTCGCCCCCTTGGGGCTGGGTGAGTGGGGGCAGGCCGACCCTCCACTCGCACACTTGGGGCTGGGAGAGTGGGGGCAGACCGCCCCTCCACTCGCCCCTTTACTGGGGCTGGGCGAGCAGGGGGTAGGCCGCCTCCCTCGCTCGCCCCCTTCCCTCCTGGGTCTGCCCAGAACCTCTCCCGCTCCTCTTCTTGCCTAGGGCAGTGCTAAAGAATATTGGGCCTAAAGACATCTTGGGCCCCGGGGATCCACTCAGTGAATACATGGTTGTAAAAAATCTCCGCTCTTTTCGAGCGGGTCATATGCTCGGAAAGAAAAGTTCAACCCTGTATATTCAGAGAGTGCCGCTGAGTGGAGTTGAGGAGGCTCCACGCCATCCTAGGAAAAATTTACTTAGACTCCCTGGGAGGTCCACCTACCCTGCCGTCTAGTGTGAGCCCGGTAAGCGGAACCATCCCGGGGGAAAAATTTAGTTAGCCTCCCTAGGAGCTCCACCTGCCCTGTCGGCTAGTGAAAGACCGGTCAGCGGAACCATCACGGTGGAAAAATTTACTTAGCCTCCCTGGGAGGTGCACCTGCCCTGCCGGCTAGTGAGAGCCTGGTCAGCAGAACCATCCCGGGGGAAAAATTTACTTAGCCTCCCTGGGAGGTCCACCCGCCCTACCAGCTAGTGAAAGCCCAATCAGCGGAACCTTCCCGGGGCTAAGTACTTTTGAAACCTCCAGCCACCGAGTGATCCTCGGCCCTGCCATCTTGGTGGGAGCTTGGTCAGCGGGCCAGCATCGAGGCTAAGTACTTTGAAAAATTCTGGCCACCGAGCGATCCTTGGCCCTGCCAGCTTAGTGGGAGCCTGGTCAGCGGACCAGCATCAGGGCTAAGTACTTTTGAAAATCTTCCGGCCTCCGAGTGATGCTCGGCTCTGCCAGCTTGGTGGGATCCTGTTCAGCGGGCCAGCATCGGGGCTAAGTACTTTGAAAAACTTCCGGCCACCGAGCGATCCTCGACCCTGCCAGCTTGGTGGGAGCCTGTTCAGCGGGCCAGCATCAGGGCTAAGTACTTTGAAAACTTTGGGCCACCGAGCGATCCTTGGCCCTGCCAGCTTGGTGGGAGCCTAGTCAGCGGGCAAGCATCGGGGCGAAGTACTTTGAAAACTTCCGGCCACCGAGCGATCCTCGGCCATGCCAGCTTGGTTGGAGCTTGGTCAGCGGGCCAGCATCGGGGCTAAGTACTTTGAAAAATTCCAGCCACCGAGCGATCCTCGGACCTGCTAGCTAGTGAGAGCCCAGTCAGCAGAACCTTACTAGGGCTAAGTACTTTTGAAACCTCCGGCCACCGAGCGATCCTCAGCCCTGCCAGCTTGGTGGGAGCTTGGTCAGCGGGCCAGCATCAGAGCTAAATACTTTGAAAACTTCCGGCCACCGAGCGATCCTCGGCCCTGCAAGCATAGGGGGAGCCTGGTCAGCGGGCCAGCATCGGGGCTAAGTACTTTTGAAAACTTCTGGCCATCGACCGATCCTCGGCCCTGCCAGCTTGGTGGGAGCCTGGTCAGCGGGCCAGCATCAGGGCTAAGTACTTTGAAAACTTCCTGCCACCGAGCAATCCTTGGCCCTGCCAGCTTGGTGGGAGCCTAGTAAGCGGGCCAACATTAGGGCTAGGTACTTTTGAAAACTTCCGGCCACCGAGCGATCCTCGGCCCTGCCAGCTTGGTGGGAGCCTGGTCAGCATCGGGGCTAAGTACTTTTGAAAAACTTTCGGCCTCCGAGCGATCCTTTGCACTGCCATCTTGGTGTGAGTCTGGCCAGCGGGCCAGCATCAGAGCTAAGTACTTTGAAAACTTCCGGCCACCGAGCGATCCTCGGCCCTGCCAGCTTGGTGGGAGCCTGGTCAGCGGGCCAACATCGAAGCTAAGTACTTTGAAAACTTCCGGCCACCGAGCGATCCTCGGCCCTGCCAGCTTGGGGGGAGCCTGGTCAGCGGGCCAGCATCGTGGCTAAGTATGTTTGAAAACTTTTATCACATTAGTTATTATATTACATGCAAGAAAAAAACTAAGTTTGAAAATAAACCATCGTTCTACATGAACTTAAGGGTAGAAACGTTCCTGGTCATCACCGCTTAGATCAGGACATTCTTTCTGCCTCTCATCTTCCTCCTACTCCTAGGCATGGTCCTCCTCGGCCACCACCGGTTGTTGCTGCTGCTGCATCAGATCCCTTGTATCCCTCATTTCCAAAAACGTAGGGCAGGCGGACGTCGTGTGACCTACCTCCTGATGGAAGTCACAGAAGGGTAACGCCACCCCATTCTTCTTTCTGCTTTTCTAGCTCTCCTCCTTCTTCCCCAGCCAATCACCATGGCGTGCTGAGGCGGGGGGGGGGGGGGGGGGGGAGGAGTGGTCTTGGGCCCTGCCTCCCCTGGCTCCGGATCTCTCAGCTCCTCCCTTTTCCTGACCTCTTGTGGTCTCGCCTCCGACTCACCCAGCTTCGCCAACCTTTTTGCGAACTCCGGGTTGGCCTCCTCTCCCTCAATCTTCTCTGCCGCCTTTCCATCAGCTCCTCGAAGGACAAGGGGGCCTTCCACTTCATGCTCATTTTGAAGAACCCCTCCCGCAGCCCCACTATGAAGGCAAGCTGGAGGGTGAATCCGGGCACCTCTTGGGTGAGCAGGACCTCTTCCTAGAACCTGTCAACGTAGCGAGCCAACGACTCTCTTGGATGTTACTTAATCTTGAAGAGTACCTCAACATCCTTCTTCCTCTTCTTCGAGGTCGAGAAGCGCAGCAGGAAGCTGCGACGTAGATCCTCAAAAGCGTAGATCGACCTCGAAGGCAAGCTGGAGGGTGGAACCAATCCCGGGCCTTCTCCTTCAAAGTGGTCGCGAAGAGTCGGCACTTGAAAGAGTTCGACATGGGCCTGATGGAGACCATGTACTCGAACCACTATAGGTGCTGAATGGGGTCATCCTTGTCGGTATACAACATCATGGCCGACTCCCTTAACCCCTCGGGGAGTGGTGCCGAGAGCACCAAATCACAGAATGGGCTCCCCCATTCACCCCCCTTCACCCCCTGACCTGCTCCACTCGACCCGTGAGCTCCCCAGGCGAGCCGGCTCCAAGCAACCTCACACTCGCCGAGGGACCACTCGCTGGGACCCCACTAGCCGGGATCCCACTCGCCTGGTCGGCACTCGCCGGGTTGGGAGAGAGCTCCCGCCCCGCAAGATCTCCCCATGGCGCCTCGGTGGTGGCCTCCTTGCCCGCCATCTCCACCGGGGCATTCTTGCCGACTCGGGATGGCGGGACCTCCTGAGGGAATGGGGCTACGAAACTGCCCTGCACCTAGGCCAATGTCGAATGGATGGTCTCGAGTACCTCCCTTTGGAGATCTGTTAGCATCTCCACCATCACCACAGAATCTGGCGGCTGCGAGTGACCCGGGTCGGATCCATCTCCTCCATCTCCAGCCATGGAGCTCAGCTTGAGATTTTCTATGTTGGTCACTCTCCACGCTCACCGCACCATAAATGTTGAAACCAAAACTTGGTCACTTGTGGAGTTCAGGGTCCCCAACAAAGGGGGTAACCTCACACCTACTTTTCTCAAGGGAGAGCGCTAGGACGAAGACTTAAGTAACTAGGAATGGGACCGAGGGATCAGCGAGAAGGTCCCACCACACACCCAGAAGATCTTAGAGTGCTTCCCCTCCTAAGCCAATACTGAGCTTGGGCACACTCGGAGGCACTCTTCCCCCCACCAAAGAAACCTGTGGGGAGAGTAGCCCAAAGAAAGTGATGCCTTCAAAAGTTCCCCCTTGGTCCTATTTATAGATTTCTGAACTTGGTCTGCCAGCCAGATTCTGGCCTAAGAGATTATGAAAATGCCGCAAGGTTTGGCATGCTAACAACCAAATCCCGATGTTCTGAAATGCTATACGCAGACCATCAGTTCCGCCTCCCCACTTTGGAACTGGGCGAGTGGGGGCAGGCCGCCTCCCCACTCGCCCCCTTGGAGCTGGGCGAGTGGGGGTAGGCCGCCACTCCACTCGCCCCCTTGGGGCTGGGAGAGTGGGGGTAGGCCACCACTCCACTCGCCCCCTTGGGGCTGGGCGAGTGGGGGCAGGCCGCCCCTCCACTCGCCCCCTTGGGGCTGGGCGAGTGGGGGCATGCCGCCCCTCCACTCGCCCCCTTGGGTCTGGGCGAGTGGGGGCAGACTGCCCCTCCACTCGCCCCCTTATTGGGGATGGGCGAGCAGGGGGCAGGCCGCCTCCCTCGCTCTCCCCTTCCCTACAGGGTCTGCCCAGAAACTCTCCCGCTCCTCTCCTTGGCTGGGGCGATGCTAAAAAATATATTGGGCCTAAGGACATCTTGGGCCCCGGGGACCCACTCGGCGAATACATGGTTGTACAGTAAGCATCGATATGTATTCAATGCTATATCGAGTGTCGTTCGAATGACCTATCCCAGGAGGCTCTTAAAGCTGACGTCGAGTAGAAGTCGACGGTATGTCAATTTATATTCGACGCAACTATGATTAAACAGTTATGTTTTTCTTAAAATTCTTACTGTTTTCCCATCAATAACTTTCTATAGAAATAGATCTTTGTACATAATAAGTGTGCCCTACAGTGCTGCATCAAGCATACCCAGTGCATTGATGAAGAACTTGTGCTTACTTTCATCAAGTGGCTTATTGAAGATGTCAGCCCTTTGAATATCAGTGGAAATGTATTGAAGATTGATCTTTATCCCTGAGAAAGTGGTGTCTTATCTCTATGTGCTTAGTTCTACCGTGGAGAACAGGATTGGAAGCTATAGAAATAGCACGAGAGCTGTCATAAAATATTGTGGAATTGTCAAGGGAAAAGTTGTAGTCTAACAACTGATTTTGCATCCACAATATTTGTGAGCAGCAGCTTCCTGCAGCTATATACTCAACTTCAGTTGTAGAAGTGGAGATAGTGGTTTACTTCTTGCTAAACCATGAGATCAGTCTAGCACCCAGGAATTGACATGTTCCTGAGGTACTTTTTCTATCCAGCCTATATCCAGCATAGTCTGCATCTGAATAGCCAACTAGATCATATCCAAAGTCTGCTGGATACCACAAGCCAAGTTCAGGTGTACCCTTTAGATATCTGAGTATCCTTTTTACATAACTCATGTGGCATTCCTTGGGGTCAACCTGAAACCTAGCACATATACAAGTAGCAAACATTATATCTGGTCTGTTGGCTGTCAGATAGAGAAGAGAGTCAATGGTTGCTCTGTAAGTCTTCTGATCAAAGGACTTACCCTTTTTATCTCTATCTAAAACAACATTAACATCCATAGGGGTTTTCATTATAGAGGCATTTTCCATCCCAAACCTCTTAATGAGTTCTCTGGTATGCTTGGATTGGGATATGAAGATGCCATCTACAGTCTGCCTAACTTGGAGGCCAAGGAAATATGATAATTCCCTCATGCTACTCATTTCAAATCTAGATTGCATTGGGTATGCACACCTTTTGCATAGTGATTGATCTATTGAACCAAATGTGATATCATCTACATATATCTGTACTAGTAATAGCTGATTTTATGTGCCCTTATGAAAAGTGTTTTATCTACCTTGCCTCTTTCAAAACAATATTCCAGAAGGAAGGTGGATAAGGTCTCATACCAAGCTCTTGGAGCTTGCTTGAGGACATAAAGTGCTTTATCTAATCTATATACAAAAGATGGAAAAGATGGATTGACAAAACCTGGGGGCTGCTCCACATACACTTCTTCCTGAAGAGTTCCATTTAGGAATGCACTCTTTACATCCATCTGATAGACTTTAATCTTCATGTGTGCAGCATATGAAAGAAACATTCTAATGGCCTCCAGTCTTGCTACTGGAGCAAATGTCTGGTTGCAGTCAATCCCCTCGCATATATCCTTGAGCCACAAGTCTGGCCTTATTCTTGACTACGACTCCTGTTGAATCCATCTTATTTTTGCCCATTTGGTTCCAATGACTGGGTAATTCCTTGGTTTCTCAACCAATGTCCAGACCTTGTTCCTCTCAAATTGAGTTAGCTCTTCTTCCATTGCAGATATCCAGTGAGAATCACTGTCTGCTTCTTTAAACTTCTTAGGTTCATATTGAGAGAGAAAACACTGCAACATTATTTCATTTGTTAGTTGCTTCCTTGTCTTGACTCTCATTGTCAAATCTCCTATAACTTGTGTTGAAGGATGATCCTTTATGGCCATCCTGGTTCTTGTTGAGTTATTAAGGGGATTCTCTTCTTTCTGAAGATCCACTTGCTCATTGACAGTGGGAACACCATCTTCACTCTCTAGAATGATCTCAGTGGCGGGTAGTTCAGGTGCTGTAAGTTCCTCTTCATCTGCTGCAGAGTCTTCATCTGAAATAGTGTCAACTTTCTGTTTTCCTTTGTCTTGACACTCTAATGAATGATTGATGATGCCGAGCCTTTCAACTTGATCTGCGAGTTGGTCTTCTTCCTACAGAATAGTGTTGTTGGAAGTTTCCTTCCCTTACAAAATATGTTAGCTTCATCAAAGACTACATGCACAGACTCCTCAATCTTGAGAGAGCTTTTATTATAGCACCTATAGGCCTTGCTTGATGAAGAATATCCCAAAAATATTCCATCATCAGCCTTCTTGTCAAATTTGGTAAGATGACTTTTCCCATTGTTTAGGATAAAGCAAGTACAACCAAAGATCCTAAAGTAAGTGACTATAGGTTTCTTTCCCTTCAATAACTCATAAGGAGTCTTCAACTTTGTCTTGTGGATGAGACTTCTATTCAGAACATAGTTAGTAGTATTCACTGCCTCAGCCCAAAAGGACAATGGCAAGTTGGATTCAACCAATAATGTCCTTCCTGATTCAATTAGGGTTCTATTTTTCCTTTCAGCCACCCCATTTTGTTGGGGGTTCTAGGAGCTGAAAAGTTGTCTTATCCCTTCATCCTCATAGAATATACACATTAACTGATTTTCAAACTCAGTGCCATGATCACTTCTGATCACATCAACCTGAGTATTGAATTCAGATTGAATCTGTCTAATGAAACTTGAGAGGATCTTGAAGGTGTCTGATTTAGCTTTTAGAAAGGTCACCCAGCTGAATCTAGAAAAGTCATTAACAATGACTAGGGTATAGGACTTGCCTACTAAGCTCTGAGTGGAGATATGACTAAATAGGTCCATGTGCAATATATATAGAATTCTGGTGGAATCATTCTTACCAATTGATTTGAATGATGGTTTGATCTGCTTTCTTAGTTGGCAGACTCTACAGGGATGGTCTTTATTAAACTTACCTGCTAGTAAGCCTCTTACTAGGTTGAGCTTAGAAAATTTAGCAATGGTCTTAAGATTAAGATGACTTAGTCTTCTATGCCACAAATCATTATTTTTTAACTGAGAGTTGAATAAGCAAATATCTGACTTAGTATACTCAAAGTCTACAACATAAACCTTACCGTTCCTAAGACCAGTCAATACAATTTGGTTAGTTACAAAACTAACTATATGATACAAAGACTTAGTGAATACGACTTTGTATTCACCATCAAACAGTTGACTAATACTAATTAGATTTTGTTGAAGTCCTTCAACATAAGCTACCTTAGAGAAAGAGACTTCCCCAATCCTGAGCAAACCATATCCTTTGGTTTGACCAGAGTGGGAATTCCCAAAAATTACCTTAGGCCCTTCCTTGGCCTTGTAGTTGTCCAACAGTTCTTTTGCTCCAGTCATATTCATAGAGCATCCACTATCCAGATACCACTGCTGGTTTGTGGTTGAACAGTCTCCGTAATGCACATGAAATCAAACATTAGTATAGACCCTCACTTGCTGGGGTCTCTTTCTTCTATCATCATATGGAGTTATGAAAGAATAAGATGGTCTTTCAGTATACCCCTTAAGATGAAGAAATGCTGCATTATTATGCCAGCAATGTTTGGTTATGTGCCCAATTCTAGAACAACAGAAACATCTAGGAATATAAGTAGAGAGAGATTTAGATGTCTGAAAATTTCTTGCTGGAAGCATGCGTCGATAAGAAATCAACGCATCTTTAGAGTTGCGTCGAGTGTAATTCGGTGTGTCTGCATAGTTACGTCGATAATAATTCGATGCAGAATATTGGTTACATCGAATAGAATTTGACGCACCCTCATACTTGCTTCGAGTTGATGTCGAAGCATATGCTGAACTCCAGCGAGTTGCTTTCGACGCATCTTTAAAATTGCGTCGAGTTCTAGTCGATGTATGATTCGTTTTAATAAGATTTTTATAATCTTTATTTGGCTTTTCTAAGGGGTGTTTACCTAGAATCCCTGTTTGATTAGTGATATTTACCCTGTTAAATATAGTGAGTTTATTAGGGTTATTATTTTGTTCTTCACATGATTCTAAGTTGTTATTAGGTTGATTCATGCTAGACCTAATGAATGCTACCAGATTTTCCCAAGCAAGTTTGCTAGGGATAAGTGTGCTAGTGGATGGTAGTTATTCTAAGATCAAGATGATTAAATCTCTTGGAGAGGTTTTGTGAGATATCTTTAAGCTTTTGACTCCTTCCATTGAGTGAGTCCTCAAAGGCTTTAGCTTTTGTAAGTTCTTTCTCTAAATCAGAATTTTCATTAACTAATGTGTATATTTCCTTTTCTTTTTTAAACACTTGACCTCTCATATCATAGTTAACTGAGTACAAAATGTATTTCCTAAGGTCTTTTAGTTTTATTCTGATTATGTTAAGTTCCTTTTGACTGAATTCTTTGAAACAATATTTAAAGTCTTCCGAGGAAAAGTCAAAGTCATCAAAAATGGTTACCTGATTTTCAGCAGTAGAGTCTCCCAGAGCCATTAAGCAGGCTTCTTCAATTCCACACTTTTCATCACTATCAGATGAGGAGGAGCTTAGCTCAGACTATGAATCACTATAGGTTTCAACAATGAAACCTTTCCCTCTTTTCTTTTCCTTCCTCATGAAGGATTTCTTCTTGTGCTCCTTCTTCTGCTTGTTGCTTTTGTTCTTTTCTTCTTCAGGACATTCAGTGGCAAAGTGCCCAGGCTTTCTGCATGAGAAGGAGATAATTTCCTGTTTAAGAGTTTTGTCATACCTTGGTTTGCTTGAACTCCTCTCTTTCCTTCTGGAGTTCTCTGTCTTGATCCATCTCTTGAATCTTTTAGCCAAGAGATTGAACATCTCTTCTTCAGAGGTGGAAGACTCTCCTTCAGCAGCCTTTAATGCAAGTGTCCTTTCTTTAGGAGTTGAGATTCTCTCCCGGGCTTCTGATTCAGCCCTACTTTTTAGTAAGAGCTCATAGGACTTGAGCTTGCCTAGCAGAGCATCAGTTGATATTTCTCTGAGGCCTCTAGATTTTTTGATAGCCTAGATTCTTGAGTCCCATGTTCTTGGGAAGCACATGAGGATCTTGTCGTTTATTTCTATCAGAGAAATTTCTTTGTAAAGTCCTTTCAGCTCATTTATGATGGAGCTGAACCTGTCATACATCTCAGCTACACTTTCTTCAGTTTTCTTTTGAAAGTTCTCATATTGGGATATGAGAAGGGACTTTCTGTCATTCCTTTCATCAGAGCTGCCCTCAACTAATCTGGAGAGAGATTCCCAGATTTCTGTAGCAGAGCTGCAGTCAGCAACTTTCTGGAATATGTCATCAGACATTATTGATAACAGAATATTCATGGCTTTGGCATCACATGCCTTCACCTTCTTTTCAGCATCAGTCCACTCCGCTCTAAGGACTAATTCCTGTGTAGCAGTCCCACTTGCATCTTTCCTGAATGAAACTGGGGGCCCTAAAATAATAACATTAAAAATATCTTCATTAATAAAGTTCATATATAGCTTTATTCCGGCCTTCCAGAGTGTAAACTTATTTAGGTTACACATTGGTAGTCTTGCTGATGCATAATCCTTAGAACTCATTTTTTTTGAGAAAATAGTCTTAATTAATTTAAAATAAAGAAATGAGAGTGAGGAGATCTTTTGATCAAGGTGTTAACCTTTTAATGATCAACCTAGCTCTGATAATAATTGAAAGTGCACAGTGTGCCTCTGAGTATTCTCTAGAGGGGGAGATGATAGAGATTTAAAATTTAATACCATAGATGTGCATACACAATAAAAACTACTAGTATTATGCACTCAACTATACCAAAATAGAATAAAGTAAATGCAGTAAATATAAAATAGAAAACTGTAAAGAGTGACAACACAGAAAATTCAATCCACAAGACACAGGATTTTTATAGTGGTTCCCCAAAATATGGGTAGTCCACTCTTCTACCTCCCTGGTAGGATTGCACTAACTGTGCCTGAGTCTTTTGATAAGGAGACTCTCAGAACCACTGAATTTTTTGATAAAGAGACTCTTAGAACCATTGAGTCTTTTGATAAGGATACTCTTAGAATCACTGAATCCTTTGAAAGTGGGATTAATTAAACTCTTTTACAGTTGATGAATAAATAAGAAGGAAGAAAGAAAGAGGAGAATAGAATTCTGCTTTCAGAATTCTTCAAAAGCTATTTCTTTTAAGATTGTTGCTTCTGTTTCTCACTGGATATGAATATAATGAACCCTTGCTCGTGATTTTGATGATTGCAAGGGTTATTGGCTTGATCCTTAATCTCTGAGCACTTCTTGTAAAATTGCTACTGTGTGAGAAGAAGAAGAAGCAGCTCAGTTGTATTTCCTGTGTAGAGAGAGATGTTATTTTCAGTCTTAGGGTTGAAGTATCAAGAAGAAGAAAACCCTTTTTAACAGCCAGAAAAATATGTGCTCAAAATGTTGTGTCTTTCTTCTTCTCTTAGCATACTTATTCTCTGTGATTGGAATTTGAATTTCTTTCTTCTTTTGGGCTATCCTGAGAAGGAATTTCCTATTGGACAATTGATTTCCCTTTCTTCTTTTGTTCTTGACCCATCCATCAGATTTGAATACATTCCACGAATGTTTTTGCTGTCTCCTGGAATACTCCATTCCATTCTTGGCAATAAACGAGTTGTTGGAGAACTGTCTTCAGCATTGTGGACCTTCTGAAAAGGTATTAAAAGGACAGCTGGAAAAGCTTCTATTTCAGGCTGTATTCGACACTGCGTCGACTTAATCATTCTTCATATCGACGCACCTCTGAGTTCTTATAGAAGTAGCTTCGAATTCCTTCTTAGCTCTGGCTGAACTCAGATGTCGACGTTGCGTCGATTACTTATCGATGTAAATGTCGAGTTGAAGACTTGGACTTGAAGTATATCTTCTGCGTTGAATTGAAGTTGAAGTTGCGTCGACTTCTGAGATGGCTTCGACAGGCTCTTCCATCTGCGTCGAGTTCCTTTCAACGTTACGTCGACTTAACTTATACTTTGACAGATTGATTGAGTTTCTTCAACTTTCAGTCAGAGTTACATCGACATTTAGTTGAAGTTGCGTCGACTTCTATTCGACACAAGTTTTAACTCAATTGAATTTATGTTTATCTTGACCTGGTCTTGACACTTTAAGGTGAGTGTGACTTCCTAGGACATCTAATGACCATTTTACCATTTCTATACAATTAGGGTAATATAACCTAACCGATGAAATCACTTTAACTAATTTGTTAGATAATTCACAAGGGTTTTGCCAAACATGAAGTAGTAGTCATCTCGCCAACCCATTGTCAGGAACACATTTACGGGGGAACCCCTCCCCCTATTTATAATAAAACGGAGAACTCTCAACTTGTTACTCCACAAAGACCAGTTGAGAGCTCACAAATAAGGTTGTAAGCTTCTTTCCAAGCTCTCTAAGAGCTCGTAAAGAGCGGAGATTGTGTACAACCAATATTCGTCGAGGATGGGCCGAGTCGACACACGTCAGCCAGCAAAATGACCCCCTCAGGCTTGATCTCTTTTAGAACTCACCCATAAGTGATATATCTTTAGTACTCACCCATATGCGAGATCTCTTTAGTACTCACCCATAGACGAGATCTATTTGGCACTCGTTCATAGGCAAGATCCTCATTAAACTCCCTCATAGGCGAGTCCCTCTATATCCCGGCAGAATGCACTTACGAGACCAATTCTCAATGGCGCGGTCCTTTTTACAGTAGCATCAACCATTTCGCTGATATTCTCTTACCCATCAGACGGACCATGTATTTTGTGGGGGCAGCTATTTGCATACCAATACCACCTAGATTGTCAAATAAGACCTCATGGGTGCAAGAAAAGCACGTTGACCCCCCTCATAACCCCTCTACTCTTCAAGTATGTGCCTTCCTTGTGCCTAGCTCAACTCTTGGCTTTGGAGGGGAAGATCTTTTTGAATTCTGGGTACGGGTTGGGACCTCCTCGTTGTAGCACTCAGGTCTTATTTGTAGACAATTATCCCTCTCTCTCTCTCTTGCTCATGTCATCAGATCTTTGTTGTGTTAGACCGCGTGATCAGTAACTTTGGGCTACCCCTTTGGTTCGATCTTTTCTAAAGGGTTTCCAAGTTCCAATAAGGTGTGTTGTTGTAAGAGGCTCGTGAAGGTTATGGGATGAATGCGATCCTTTTGGTTTGAATGAATGCTCTTTAACATGTATGATTGCTTGTACTGGCTTGATGGATCACGAGACATGATCCATGAATTTTATAGTTTTGTATATGGTTGATGTTGATAGTCCCTTATTTCAGAAAGTAGGTTTGGAGTGCCTAGTTGTGAACTATGAAACAAGGTGTTACCCCTATAGGGAGCCCAAGTGATGATTTCAAAATGTGTTTAGAATAACATATGAGAAAGAATGATCTTTGGGTGTAGGTAATACCCTGATAATATGGGTCCAACCGGACCCCCACAACATATAATTTCAACAAGATAAGTATTATGAGAAGGTAACAACACAACTTAACCATCATAGTAACTAATATATATATATATATATAGTGTGAAAGCGAATTAAACTTTACTATGAGAATTTCCATGACAACTAAAATCCAATATTATTTATACAATAATGTACAATACACAACACAGGGCGTGCATGCCCGATAAATTAACTGATAAGTACATAGATATGCAAGCAATAAATAAGCTTCCATACTTATTCTTTATTTGGTAGCAAAGCTTTCCAAGTGCGTGCACGACCCTGCAACAAAATACGAGTAAGCGAAAAATGATGGTCAGCTAGAGCAGACCACAAACTGTATAATGCTCTCTCTTTCCTCGGGTATCTTAACTGATCCCAAGGAGAACAAACCCTACAAATCATCATATCACAGTAAACAAAAAAATAGTAGAAAATCAATAAGGTGAGTTGTCGTAAGCATCAAGCGTGTCTCTACGTGAGTAGAAAATAAAGGGGGTCTACTATATAAACATCAAAAAGAGTAAGAATGTCTTATCCATGTATACATATATCATTAGATCCTTTATCATATGCCCATTCTCAATGCAAGAACCAACGTCCTTAGGATAATCACCAGCCCATGAGTGCTCTCATGGCACCCAAACCAATAGGGTCTACAGACCACCAAAGTACCAATGAGCATTTGCCTTAGGAGAGGAACATACTACTACCCTTGGTCTCTCCCATGATAAACGACATATTATCCCCTACTCATAACAAACTATATAGTGTGCGTATAGTGCAACCAGTTCCAGTTACTCATGTCACCATGTAAACGAAGTTTATCAAAGGGTCTATTTCTAGCCGAACTTAAATAATATAAGGTTTGAAGCTAAGCCACCTAGAGGGGGGGGGGGGGGGGGGGTGAATAGGTCTTTTAAATTTTACTTAATTAGCTTTAGCTATTTTCAGAGTTGGTTCAAGCAAATCAACAAACACAGAAAGCACACAATAATTTATAGTGGTTCCCCAAAGACAGTGTGTCTATGGGTAGTCCACTTCCCCCTCCACCCTTCTAACAGTGTGTTAGACAGGGCCAACTTCTCCAAACTCGGCTCAAAGAGCTTACAACACAAGTTCCTCAGAACTTCTCAGATCAAGAATGATCCTACCTCAGGACACAAGTCCCTACAACTCAGAGCTATCACCAGCTCCTACCTCAGGCACAACTGCCCTACAAACTCAGAGGATAACGCCTCCTACAGCTCAGACAATAATGTCCTACAACTCAGACCTCTCCCAGGTCCTACCACTCAGAGGACTCCTCCTCCTACAGCTCAGACCAGCTCCTGGTCCTACCTCAGGCTGTTAAGCCCTACCTCAGATCTGCTCCAGATCCTACACTCAGGCCTTCAGCCCTACATCATAGAACCCTCAGGCTCCTACAAACTCAGACCAAATGGTCTTATAGCTCAGGCAAGATGCCCTACAGATAAATGATTTAGAAATTTATACTACAGTAGAGGTACTCTCCTGTAGATACTGCACTGACTGTGCTTCCTGTTGCTGAAGATGTTGATTACAACAACTAACTTGATCTTCCTCTTCGACAGAGTGATGGAAGATCACCTTGCTCCTTCTTACAGAGGAGCTAACTTTCTTTCTCTGTTTTCTTCTTCTTCTTGTTCAGTGAGCAGGAGGAAGAAGACGAGAGCTTCAGCCATCAATGTAACAGTTGATCTCTTTCGAACATTGCCGAGAGTTTCAAATGTGCCCTAACTCTTCCTTTTATACATCTCTGATCTTCAACGGCTCTTAGCTGATCTGCTGAGAGGTATGGGAGAAGCTGGTGGACCCCACACAGCTTTTCTGCAACTAGTACTAGCCGCAGGACCCGCTGCCCTACTTTTCCGTAGAGAAGGACTGCGCTCGACGAACGTGGAACACTCTGCGTTCGACGAACCAGCTATCCCCTGCGTTCGACGATCTTGCCAGCTCAGCGCTCGACAAACTTGCCTTGTGTGTCTTCTCAGCGGCTCCGCTGAGACGGCTCCTCGTATCAGCGTTTGTCGAACGGCTTTCAGCGTTCGACGATCTTGCCTAGTGTGTCTTCTCAGCGGCTTCAGCTTTGATCTCATCTCAGCGGTTTCTGCTTTGACCTCGTCTCAGCGGTCGACGAATGGCGTACAACGTTCGACGAATGTCGAGCCCAGTTCGACGAACACGCTGATTCTCAGCGTATAATGAACTTCTCAGCGGAGGCACCTTCTTCTCAGCGGATACGCTGAGATGGCTCCTCGTCTCAGCGGTTTTGCCCCCTTGTCTCAGCGGTTCGGCTGACAGAAAACTTCATCTTTTGGAAGATTATTTCTCCACATCTAAGGGCATATTTGGCCCTTCCTTTTGAGTCATCTGCACCTGTATATCTTACACAAGTATAGCTCATCAAATATAATATGTCCTTAGCATTGAGAGTGATGCCTCTTCAAATCAAGGTACTATTGAGGACAATATTGTCACAACCCGCATTTTTCCCAAAAATATAATACGTAATATCAGAGCAAGGGAAAAATACGCGTCGTTTTGCTTAGTTTACTTGCTGATGCTGTTGCTAGCTTCCTTTACTGCTACTTGGTTATTTTGTGATTATACACTCTGGGAAAAGCTTATTTTGATGTATATTATAGCAGTTTCTTTTAGCATTATAAAAAGTTGATCTTGTAACTGTTTGTTGCATTTACTATTAAGTATCACATATTTGCAAAACGTAAACCAAAATAAAATGATACTTCTTTATTATATACTAAATTTAGACCGGCGATCGCCCTGGAGACGTCTCTAGTCTTTAGCGCCGTTAAGGATAAAGTGAACTTATTTTCTTCCGTTGCGAATGCTTGTCTTTTATAAGGTGCGGCTAGGTAAACCGCAGGGCCGAGGGACACGACTTCCTAATCCAATGAAAATAATCTTAAAAGATAATTCTTTTATTAATTCACATCTTTTCTCGTGAAAAAGTTCGTTTGATTGCTCGCCTGAGCGTCCGTAGTTGTCCCCTACTGGGCGTGGCATCACGACGCGTGTTTTCCCCCTTTACTCTGATATTATAATTTATGTCGGGAAAATACGGGTTGTGACAAATATACCCAACAATCTCCCCCTATTTGAAGAAGGCAGAACATCCCCAATGCTAAGGTACATTAATAACAAAAATCATATCACAGAAAAATGATCTGTGTAGCATATGCCCTATCTCCCTCTTGCTAATATCCTAAGCATAGGTTCTTACTTAGCAATGGCTCGTTCTCCCCCTTTCTGGTTTCTTCAACTATTTATCCCGTTAGAGATTGGGAGGCAACATCTATAGATCCCTTTGGATCAACTTATAGGTCAACCTATACAATCTTGGCATTTTCCATCTCCCCCTCAACCTGAGCAGGGAATTTGCTCCCCCTTAATTGGTGAGCAATTTCTGTAATCACTGAACCTGTTCAAATTGAACATCCCATTCTAGCTCCCCCTCAATGTGAGTACTAGTCTACACTCAACATCCCTAGTTCTATCTTGAAAGCATTAAACTTGGCCTCATCCAATGGCTTAGTGAAGATATTAGCTACTTGATTGCTTATAGGGACATATTCAAGTTTGATATTTTCACACTCTACATGATCCCTAATAAAATGATACCTAGTTTCTATGTGCTTGGTCCTGCTATGGGAAACAGAATTTTTAGCAATAGAAATTGCACTGGATGAGTCACACAGCAGGGGAGAATGTCTTACCTTGATGTTGTAGTCTTCCAACTGATGTTGGATCCACAGAATTTGAGCACAGCAGATACTGTGGATATGGCCACACTGGTTTGCTTTTTGCTGCTCTATGAGACCAGCCTCCTCCCTAGGAATTGACAGGTGCCACTTGTGCTTTTCCTGTCCTCTCTGCATCCTGCAAAATCTGCATCTGAGTAGCCTATCAGTTCAAAATCATTGTTTCTAGGGTACCAAAGGCCATGATTCAGGCTTCCCTTGAGGTATCTCAAGATCCTTCTTACAGAGGTGTAGTGAGACTCCTTAGGACAGGCCTGATACCTAGCACAAACACATGTAGAATACATAATGTCTGGCCTACTCGCAGTTAAGTACAACAGGGATTCAATGATACACCTGTACATGGACTCATCAAAGGCCTTCCACTTTTCATCCTTGTCTAATGATACATTAGATCCCATGGGTGTTCTCATGGTGGAAGAAGATTCCATCCCAAATTTCTTGATGAGCTCCTTGGTGTACTTAGTTTGGGAAATGAAGATTCCATCCTCAGACTGTTTCACCTGGAGCCCAAGGAAATATTTGAGCTCACCCATACTGCTCATCTCAAACTCCCCATGCATTAGATTAGCAAATCTCTTGCAGAGGTTGTCATCAGTAGACCCAAAAATTATGTCATCAACATATATTTGGACTAGGAGAATCTTGCCCCTTGTTTCCCTAAGAAACAATGTGCTATCTATCTTCCCCTCAAGAACTTGTTCTTGATGAGAAAGCTAGACAATGTCTCATACCAAGCCCTTGGGGCTTGCTTAAGACCATACAGGGCTTTCTTAAGAAAATAGACATGAGAAGTGAGAGTAGGATGGACAAAACCTGATGGCTGCTCTACATATACTTTCTCTTTCAGATTTCCATTTAGGAATGCTGACTTGACATCCATCTGATATACTTTGAAGCCTTTGTGGGCTGCATGTGCAAGGAAGAACCTTATAGCCTCCAACCTTGCAACTGGGGCAAAAGTTTGATCAAAGTCAATCCCTTCCTCTTGCTTGTATCCCTTTGCAACAAGCCTTGCCTTGTTCTTGATGATAGTTCCATTCTCATCCATCTTATTTCTGAAGATCCATTTGGTGCCAATGATGTTGTGTCCTTGTGGTCTTGGCACCAATTTCCATACTTTGCATCTTTTGAATTGCAACAGTTCTTCCTGCATTGCCTGGATCCAGAATGGATCCATATTGGCCTCTTCAAACTTCTTAGGCTCTACCTGTGACAAAAAACTGAGGAACAGGGCCTCATTATGATCTCTGCTTCTGGTTGTCGCACCTTGCTGGACATTTCCAATAATCTGTTCTAAGGGATGATCCCTTAGATGTCTTGTAGCTGTAGGAAATCTGTGCTCAACTTGTTGAACTTCTTCAACTGGTTCAACAACTTCTTCAGCATCTTCAGCATCTTGCACCTCTGCTTCTTCTTGAACTTCTGCATCAGGATTTGCTTTATTGCTGCTGGAAGGTTCTTGTATGGATAGTTCTTCCATTGCATCTTCACTTCCTGTCCAAACAGAAGAACTGGGCCAGCCCTTGTAGATTAGGCTGCACTCATCAAATACTACATGCATGGACTCTTCCAGAACATGAGTTTTCTTGTTATATACCCTATAGGCTCTACTATGTGAGCTATATCCAACAAGAATCCCCATGTTGCATTTTTCAGCAAACTTGGTTAACTGAGCTTTTCCATTGTTTAGAATGTAGCAATTAGATCTAAAGATCCTAAAGTATGAAATTGTTGGTTGTTTGCCTTTCAAAATCTCATAATGGGTAATTCCATGATCTTTATTGATGGAAGCTCTATTGAGAACATAACAGGCAGTATTGACTGCTTCAGCCCAGAAATATTCTGGGAGTGAAGAGTCACTAAGCAATGTTCTCCCAGCTTCTATCAATGATCTATTCCTCCTCTCAGCCACCCCATTTTGTTGTGGGGTCCTTGGAGAGGAAAATTCTTGAATGATACCTAGTTCTTGATAGAACCTTGTCATAGCTTCAGATTGAAACTCTGTGCCATGGTCAGACTTAGTTCTGACCACAGTACATTGCAAGTCATTCTGAATGGCCTTGACATGGCTTATGAAGACATTTAGAGTATCAGATTTCTTCCTAAGGAAAAATACCCATGTATATCTTGAGTGATCATCAATAATCACTAAGGTATACAACTTCCCTCCTAAGCTTTGAATTGGCATAGGACCAAACAAGTCCATGTGCAATAGATAAAGACATCTCTTAGTGTCTTTGGAGCCAATACTTTTAAAAGTGGCCCTTGTTTGCTTACCCATTTGGCAAGCATGACATGGGCCATTTTTAACACATTTTAAATTAGGACTATTTCTAACCAAGTTCTTAGAGAATAGTCTATGCATTATCTTGTAGTTGATGTGGGCAGGTCTCTTGTGCCATTGAACACATAGAGACTCACTCTCATCTGCTACAAGACATACAGGAGAGGAAAAAGATTTGCAGAAGAAATCTAAACAATAAACATTTCCACTCCTAGTGCCTGAAAGAATGATCTCCAAGTCATCAGACCTTTTGATGAGGCACTTATCATTGTGAAATTCAATGGCATGACCAAGATCACACGGTTGGATTATGCTGACAAGGTTGTGTTGCAACCCTTCAACATAAGCTACTTTTGTGAAAGAGACTATGTCATTAGTGATCATACCATAACCTCTGGTGACTCCCTTTTCTGACCCCCCCAAAGATGACTTTGGGTCCATTCATCACAGGCTTGTAATCCTGTAGAAGACTCCTAGTTCCTGTCAAGTGCCTTGAGCACCAACTGTCCAAGTACCATATTTGATTGAGTCTGGTACTTGAACTACCCAGCAAAGAAGGATTTAGTTATCCTTAGGATCCCAAAGAGTTTTGGGTCCTAGGTCCCTGTTAGTTTGATGAGATACTCTCACACTAGCTACCCTCCTAGCAGGAAAGCTCTTCTTTGCAATAGGTACATTGGGGTTGTACCAATAATCTATGGCAAAGTGTCCCACCTTGCCACAACACCAACAATCATGAATATTGTATCTCCTTTTCTGAGCATTTTTCTGAATAAGTACATCACTGTGCACATGTTCAGCAGAGGAGACTGCATCATTCTTCCTGTTTCTTTCAGCAATAATCTGACTAAAGGATAATTTGTGGACAATCTTGCTGCTATTTGTCCTGATGGCCTCAGCTTGTTTTGGCTTAGCAGCCATACTAGGTCTGAGGGAATCAGACACTGAGCAGCAGGCCTTGTCAACAGATTTGACAGTAGTCTTGCTTTTTGCTGAGGTAGATTTGGAAGTGCTTGCTTCCTTGTTCTTGACTGAAGGTGCTGAAGCACCAAAAATAAATGGTCCAGATTGGGCCATTTGTATTTCCTCATGGGGAGCTTTCATTGCTCTCAAACCCATGCCCTCTCTTTCACTATGGGAAGGAGCATTTCCCTTGCTATAGTAACTCCCAATCTTCCAGTGACCATGAATGCCTTCATGGTCATACCTGTTGGAAGGAAGCATCACCTTTTGAGAGGTGGGTTGAGGCTTAGCCTTCGTCTTGCTCTTTATTCCACTCCCTTCTCCTACTTCCATCTTGTTGAATCCAGGTCCTCTCCTATTGGTTTGAGAGGAGAAGGTGTCAATAAGGGGAAGCACAGATTTGGGCTTGGAGAGTTGAGCCACCAGGCTCTTCTCCTTCTCAAGCTTTTCTTCAAGGTCCTTGATGACCTTGTTCTTCAGGGAAATAGTGCTTAATTGCACAATATTTAACCCTTAAAGATGGCTAATCTGTCTACTCATCTGAGCCACCAGTGTGGTAGGTTCAGTGTTGACATCCTTAGTCATCTTGAGGGAAACAATTTCCTGGGCTTGCCTCTTGGCAAGCTTCTTGCTCTTCTTCAGAGCTTCCAAAAGAATACCATACTTATCAATCAGTTGATTGAATTCTTCCTCAGCATCCTTGCCCCTTCCATCAATTGATGGAGGTGCATCAGATTCTGGACTAGTCTCATAATCAGAAGAGGATATGGAATGAATTAATACCTGCTTATGTTCAGAATTATTGTGGCTGTCCTCATCTTTAGTTAGAGCCATCAGCCCATGGTCATTGTGAATGACCTCATCCTCCTCTACATCACTGTCTGAATGTGATAGAGGGGCCCTGACTGCCATCCTCCCAACAACAGTTTCTTCAACAGCAACCAGCCCAATGAGGGCTTCTTCCATTTCAGATTCTGATGAGCTAGAGTCTGATTCACTCCAGCTCTTCTTCTTCTTCTTAGCTAGAAAGGATTTCTCTCATTTCTTGCTCCTTGAATGATGAGCCTTCCTCTCATCCTTCTCTCTTATCTTCACAGGGCAGTCAGCAATGACATGCCCAGGCTTGCTGCAGCAATAGCAAACAAGTTTCGAAGAATTATGTTTTGAGTTAGACTCATACCTGTCACTTCTGGAGTGATGCTTTGACTCCTTGCTGTCCTCCTTGTTGTGATGTGAGGAGGAAGGCTTGTTCTTCCATTGCTTCCTCCTCAATAGCTTTCTGAAGTGCCTTGTAAGAACAGCAATTTCTTCATCAGAAGAAGAGGAGCTTGATGAGCTAGGCTCAGAATCTTCTGGTTCAGCAGATCTTCTGGGAGGTGAGTGAGCCTTCTCTCTCCCTCTTCTTGAGCTTTCAGCCTTGAAGGCCAGGGAATTCTCCCTGGTATCACCCTTTGCCTTCTGCTCTTCTTCCTTCCTAGAAGTCAGCTGCATTTCATAGGAGAGCAGCTTTCCATAGAGAGTTTGGGGAGGAGTTTCAGTCAGCTTAGCCACCTCCCTTATGGCACAAATTTTTGTGTCCCAATCTCTTGTTAGAGATCTGAGGAACTTATCATTCAGCTCATAATTTGTGAACACTCTCTCATAGGTTCTTAGTTCATTTATTATTCTAAAGAACCTTTCATAACACATGGAGATGCTCTCCTGCCCTTGCTGCCTGAAAGCTTCATATTCCTGATTGAGGAGTGACTTCCTGTCATTCCTCACATCTCCAGTCCCTTCCATGTACACAATCAGTGTATCCCACATCTCCTTAGCAGATGCACAGTGCACTAAATTTTGAAAAGTTGAGCCATCAATAGCATTGACTATGATATTTTGAGCCCTCTTATCCATAGTAGCCAATGCTATCTCATCCTTGGTCATTTCAGTGTATGGTTTGCCTACTTGCCTGCCTAGGATCAATAGTGGAGGGTTTTGTAATAATAAAGGGGCCTTCCTGAACAGTAATGTAGATTCTAGGGTCTGAGGATTCCATGTACAGCCTAACCCTCTGCTTCCATATGCCAAAGTTGGCTTTGTTACATATGGGCAGTTTCATTAAGCTCATCTCCTTCTGCATTACATTGGAGGCCATTGGGATTTGACTAGACTAAACCTTTTAGGATCTGGTCAGACTATTAAGTCCTTTTTGACCAACCTATCTCTGATACCACTTGAAAGAATATAAGGTTTGAAGTCTAAGTCACCTAGAGGGGGGGGGGGGGGGGTGAATAGGTCTCTTAAATTTTACTTGATTAGCTTTAGCTGTTTTCAGAGTTGGTTCAAGCAAATCAGCAAACACAGAAAGCACACAATAATTTATAGTGGTTCCCCAAAGACAGTGTGTCTATGGGTAGTCCACTTTCCCCCTCCACCCTTCTAACAGTGTGTTAGACATGGCCAACTTCTCTAAACTCGGCTCAAAGAGCTTACAGCACAAGTTCCTCAGAACTTCTCAGATCAAGAATGATCCTACCTCAGGACACAAGTCCTTACAACTCAGAGCTATCACCAGCTCCTACCTCAGGCATAGCTGCCCTACAAACTCAGAGGATAACGCCTCCTACAGCTCAGACAATAATGTCCTACAACTCAGACCTCTCCCAGGTCCTACCACTCATAGGACTCCTCCTCCTACAGCTCAGACCAGCTCCTGGTCCTACCTCAGGCTGTTAAGCCCTACCTCAGATCTGCTCCAGATCCTACACTCAGGCCTTCAGCCCTACAGCACAGAACCCTCAGGTTCCTACAAACTCATACCAAATGGTCTTACAGCTCAGGCAAGATGCTCTGCAGATAAATGATTTAGAAATTTATTCTACAGTAGAGGTACTCTCCTGTAGATCCTGCACTGACTGTGCTTCCTGTTGCTGAAGATGTTGATTACAACAACTAACTTGATCTTCCTCTTCGACAGAGTGATGGAAGATCACCTTGCTCCTTGCAGAGGGCCTAACTTTCTTTCTCTGTTTTCTTCTTCTTGTTGTTCAGTGAGCAGGAGGAAGAAGACGAGAGCTTCAGCCGTCAATGTTACAGTTGATCTCTTTCGCACGTCGCCGAGAGTTTCAAATGTGCACTAACTCTTCCGTTTATACATCTCTGATCTTCAACGGTTCTTAGCTGATCTGCTGAGAGGTATGGGAGAAGCTGGTGGACCCACAAAGCTTTTCTGCAACTAGTCCTAGCCGCAGGACCCGCTGCCCTACTTTTCCGTAGAGAAGGACTGCCAGCTCAGCACTCGACAAACTTGGAACATTCTGTGTTCGATGAACCAGCTGTCCCCTACGTCGACGATCTTGCCAGCTCAGCGCTCGACAAACTTGCCTTGTGTGTCTTCTCAGCGGCTCCGCTGAGACGGCTCCTCGTCTTAGCATTTGTCGAACGGCGTTCAACGTTCGACGATCTTGCCTAGTGTGTCTTCTCAGCGGCTTCAGCTTTGATCTCGTCTCAGCGGTTTCTGCTTCGACCTCGTCTCAGCGGTCGACGAACGGCGTCTCAGCGTTCGACGAATGTCGAGCCCAGTTCGACGACCACGCTGATTCTCAGCGTATAATGAACTTCTCAGCGGAGGCACCTTCTTCTCAACGGATACGCTGAGACGGCTCCTCATCTCAGCGGTTTTTCCCCCCTCATCCCAGCGGTTCGGCTGAGACAAAACTTCATCTTTTGGAAGATGATTTCTCCACATCTAAGGGCATGTTTGGCCCTTCCTTTTGAGTCATCTGCACCTGTATATCTTACACAAGTATAGCTCATCAAATACAATATGTCCTTAGCATTGAGAGTGATGCCTCTTCAAATCAAGGTACTATTGAGGGCAATATACCCAACACGAACTATATGATGT
Organism: Dactylorhiza incarnata; assembly: GCA_033032865.1. Taxonomy (NCBI): domain Eukaryota; kingdom Viridiplantae; phylum Streptophyta; class Magnoliopsida; order Asparagales; family Orchidaceae; genus Dactylorhiza; species Dactylorhiza incarnata. Next base: position 2,044,416 of record JAWHQI010000363.1, read on the forward strand.
GAGAACGACTACCTTTTCTTGATCTCCTCTTTGTCAACATCATGGCTTGTCATTTTCACCGCCTCTCCCATGTGCACAATTTATCATCTCAAACTATATGGTGCGGGCCGGTCTGTTCCCATTCTCAATCACCATGAAAATGGAGGTCCATACCAAAGAGTCATTTTCCATGATGAATTACCTGATGCTGGTGCGGCGCGTCCTATTTCCCATTTCTCATCAATTACAAACAGATTCACAAGTAAATCCTTCTTCAAACATGCTACACATCTAGCTCATCACAAACAAACATAGATATTGCGTCCTTTAGCCATCAACCGCATTCAAAACTATTCAAACCCAACCTTGACAAGTTTAGGTTAGCATCTCATTATTCGTATTCATAAAATCACCTAGGATTCATAATCCACATATAGATTCATTCCACCTCACGATATTCCTCGTGATTCCATATTTAAAACTCTTATCACAAGGTTATTACTCCACCACTGAGACATTGTCTCGCATCAAGAATAAAACTAATATCATAACCTCAAAACCATTATTCATAGTGATCGTATTCTACTACGGAGAGTATATTAATAATCGAAGTTATTAATCATGTTTAGCGATCCATAACCATTACAATCATGACATCATATTCCTCTACTATGGATCCATTCCAAGTTAAATCTATACTTTGTCATCATCAAATCAATCCACCATTTCTGAGTGACTAATAGTTTATAGTGGTATAAACCCGCACATCTTATACTGCACTATCTCTTACAAAATTCAACATAAAATCTCCACATTGTTTTATCAAACAAGATGAATTAGTCATCCTCAACATACATGGCTAATTTACTAATGAAGGCTATTACTTATGTAATGGGTTACAAAACACAAGGAGATACATATTCATACTATTTGTGGTGTGCACTATATCATGATGTGAATAACCAAATCAGCTACTATAATCCATCTCTAAATCCTCTAAAAAATTTGAACGTCCAAGGGACTTGTCCAGATCTTACTCCCCAAGAAAATACAACTACAAATAAGTGGATAATTATTTGTTAGTGCATCTAGACTTCTCCTAAACGAACACTATAAGTAATCATCACTGAATTCGTAAAAAAGACTTCACAACTTCACCATAATGCCTTAATGCTCAAAATAAAACATTAAGCTTATGTAATCTACGCATGACGAGGTCCCAGTTCTATGCCTCATTGCTCTGAAGATCTTGAACCTATATCGTCCACTAATTAGTGATAATGAGGTGCCAAAAATCCTAAGGTCAATTATAGAAGAAATCGAACAATAAAACCTTGGGAGAAGAGGACTGTTACCTTTGTTCCTTCCTTTCCTCTCTTGGAAGCCTCAAGAAAATTATTGGGAATGAGCACTGAGAGATTCCCCACTATGTTGGCAGCAACTTATTGACGATCAGAGATCGCAAGCACTATCAATGGCGGGAAGAAGCTTCTCCAAGCTCTATCTTATCCTCCTCCTCTCTCCAACCCTCAACCAAAAGCCCTAAATTAGCCTCTTCTAGTCCTAAATTGATTAAAGATTTCTTATGGTTAATACAAGGCCGTTGGATTAGAAATCCCAAAGATCCTTGACCTAAAATGATTCAAAAATCGTCTTGAGGATCTCATGCATTCCCTGGGACATGGTCGTGTACTGGTTGTAACCCGCCTTGTATCCCCAAGGCTTCTCCCAGCTCCGATTCCTGAGCCATTCATAGCTTAATACATGGTCTGGGGCAGGTCATATACTGAGTCGTGTCCCCGGCAAGGCGCGGCCAGGCGCACAGCCTCTCCAGGCAGCGTAGGGTACAAGATATAAGTTGTTCAATTGTGGAGCTCCATGTTTAGGTACATGGTCGTGTATGATGGAAAACACCTCCAAAATGCTCTATAACTCGCCACAAGAATACACTACCTCCTTCTAGCCATCAAACACGCATCCAAAGCATCACAAGAGGAAAACTATGGTGTTATGGTATATACCATAGAATCCTAGTCTTGGAAATACCACAATAATACACTACCTCCTTCTAGCCATCAAACACGCATCCAACACATCACAAGAGGAAAACTATGGTGTTATGGTATATACCATAGAACCCTAGTCTTAGATAGATCTATATGTGTGTGTGTGTGTGTGTGTGTGAGAGAGAGAGAGAGAGAGATAGCTTGGGGTACACCTTCTTGGAGGTCCTCTTGTGGAAGAACTTGGGAGAGTGGGTTCATTGCACGCTTTGACTGACCCACATTTTGCTTCTTAATGATTTGTGGATGTAGCATTATGGAGTGTCAATGCTTGAGCTCGAAACCATTGTTATCCGCTTAATGCTTAAATAAATCAACATGTGTTTTAGTGCTTTTTCATAGGTAATGTATTATCATGGATATTATTCAGTCATGTAGATCATTCATAATGTATTAATTGAATGTATAAATGGCCTGTATAAACTTGTTATATATTGTATAGTCATTGTGATTTGCTCTGTGATGTTTAGCTTGTGATGTATGTTTCCGATGTGTATATCTTCATTAGTATTTAGATTATTATGTTTTTCTTTCCGTACCATTTTATAATGTGCTATCTTTTGAGGTTTCAATTCGCGGGGACTGGCCTGATTCATGTTTTAAGTCTATATTGGGATAAGGTGTTATAAAGTCCAAGATACTTGGGGTTGGTTAAATTGATGGAGCGCATTGGCGGTAAACCTTACTGAATTGCGCTATTGAATAAACTTAGAGGACTGCACGATGTATTTCATATATTTGTGATTAGAAAGGTTGTACGGGAACCTGGGAAAGTGATTGAGACCTACAATGTGACAGTGGATAGTGGATTATCGACTGAAATCAAACTTGTTTACTTTAAAAACATGAAATCCCGTCAGTTGCGAAATAATGAGATTAAAATGGTGAAGGTCTGTTAGATTAATTATGGTCATGAGGAACTATCCTGGGAGAGAGAACTCTCTATACACGAGGAGTATCCCGAACTCTTTACCCTGGTATGCTTAATTTTGTTGTTATGATACTTTAATTTCGAGATGAAATTCTTTTAAGTATATGAGAATTATAACACCCCAAAAATAGCCTTTGAATACGTGTTTCCATGTTTTTGACCTACCCTCAAGGTTATAGAATCTTACTATAAGGAAACAAGAGCGAAACAAATATTTTCAAGACATTTTAGGCTGCTCACACCAATACACATGACCGTGTGATTTGGTGCACGACCACAAATAGAACTTTTTATTTTCAGAAACCTGAGAAATCGAGAATGCATGCCCTGACACACGACCATGGGTGAAAATACACGCTAGTGCATAGAGACGCACACCTGTGCTATCCATTCAATGTTCGTTGAATATTGGGTTGTGTGTCAATTTTAGGAGTTGTGCGTTTATTTCAAGATTTAGTGCACGCCTGTGTGTGGAAACACGTGCTCCTGCATGGAACTATGCATTAGGTTGTATGACTGTGAGTATGGTGCATGCCGAATCTGGGGGACTCATTTTTGATAGATGCACACCCGTGCGGTCGAGCGCATGCTCTCGTGCGTCGAATGAGAATTTGTTTACTCAAGTTTATTTTGAGCTGTGGTTCTTATTCCTTTGGATCCGACATCCAGGGATCATCCTCATGCGTGTTTAGGTTGTGGATTAGGGTTGATGACCTCATTAGTTCTACCTTTTGGTTTGGAGAGAAGGAGGAGGAGATAAGAGGGATTCTAGGTTGTTGGATCTTGAGGCGCCCTTAGAGGGGGGGGGGGGGGGGGTGAATAAGGGTATTAAAAACTTTAAACTTTAATATTAAACTTTTGATATTTTATGTTGAAGTAAGTTAAATCAAGAGTAAAAAGATTGGAATAATGAAATCAATTTTATTCAACATGAAAAGGCATGATTATCATTAATGAACTTGATTACAAAATTTGATTTCAATGATGTTATAAATCAAAGTGAATAATGAAAGACTCTTTTCATTTTCTATACCGACTCGTATCCCCATGAATCGGTTGGCTTTAGCCGATCTCTCCCCAGATACGGCATCAAGCCGCTCTAGCCAATCTATCACCAAAAAGGCCTCGAGCACCCCCTAGATCTACTCCCTAGACCTAGTCGCCAACACGAGGCGAATTCCTCCCTAAGTCCTACCCAGACCTAGTTGCCAACACGCGGCGAATTCACGAACTGATTACAAAGATGAAATAAAGGACAAAATACAAAATACAAATATAAAACTCCCTATGAGGTAATCTGAAGGAGACGCCGAAGAATCGCTGCAGATCGTTGAAGTCCAAGCGTGCGTTCTTCGCGTTGAGTTAGCGTGTTGATCCAAGCCTCCTTTGATTCCTCCTTTTGAAATATGAGTGGGAGATGTGTTTGTCTAGAAATACGACCCTCACAAAGTTTCTGTAGTGCTGGAATAGGGCTCTTGGCAATCCGTAGTAAGAGACATCGAAATCATCCAATTTATAGACATTGAGCTAACGTCGGCGTTAAGTGCTAACGCCGGGCGTTGACCATGTATAGCAACATATTGATGGCTTAGATCGTCAGAAGAGGAAGGAGATTCTGCACTTTAGGAAATGTTTTATTTTAGGCAATACTAACGTCGGCGTTAAGGCTAACGCGGGGCGTTGGACAAATCTCTCCTAAAGTTCCTCCTGCAATCACGGCTGCTTTCTCCTTACCAAATTCGTCGATCGGATAGCGCCCAGCGTTAAGTCTAACGCCTGGCATTGAGTTTCTTTCTTTAATCAGCTGGCACGCCAATTCGTCGAATAGAAAATTTCGTCGAACGGGTTCTTCTTTCGTCGAACACAGTTTAGTTGAACGCAGATCGTCGAACGCGCTTTCCATTTCATCAACCAGAGCTTCCGTTCTCAGTGGTTTCATTTCGTCGAACGCCAGTTCGTCGAACGCAGCTTTCAGTTCGTCGAACGCAGCTTTCATTTCGTCGAACGCAGCTTCCGTTCTCAGCGCTTTCATTTCGTTGATCGCCAGTTTGTCGAACGCAGCTTCCAGTTCATCGAACGCTTCTTTCATTTCGTCAAACGCAACTTTCATTTAGCGCTAACGCCCAGCGTTAAGCTTAACGCCTGGCGTTAAACATCTTTCAATCCTTCAGCTTGTGGTTAGTGCCAGACCATTGTTTAAGCAACCTGGTGTCATAACTATCCAAACCTGCATGCTAAAAACACAATGACAACAAGATCAAATATAAGTAGGATTTGTTATTCTCAAATCAAAGGGATGCGGAAAACCATGTTCCAACAATCTCCCCCGTTTGATAATAACAAATCCAATATAGATAAATCAGATTCATAGATAAAGAATTTGTGTTTATATAAGGATATATGACACTATTAATTATAAGATAATGATAAGAATTATAGATATTTAAAAAGTTCATTTAAAAGTGCTCCCCCTACAAAAATGCTCCCCCTTAGTGTATACTCCCATAAACTAGATACACGCTCCCCATTAATCTAGTGAATCCTACTCCGTTAATCAATATGATTTAGCATTTTATTCTCCCCCTTTGTTATTAGCAAAAGAAGGTGGAGTGAAATAAAACTAGAATAAAGAAGACAAAAGTTGGGACATAACTAAGAGAGGAATAAGAGTTTTGTGTAAACCAAAAGTAAGTCATGATCGAGCTAAGGGAGAGAGTAGCACAGCGGAAAAATATATGATAAGCGTGAAAGAACATCATTCAAAGATTATACCAAAGGAATGTAATCATTTGCTTTTTAAATTTATTTTAAGAGTGATTCTACTTGTTAAGATAGATGCAAGTTTGTTTGAAAAAGCAGAAGTGAAGAAAGACCAAAGAAGTGAGCATGATAAACCATGATAAACTAAGTACATGATCAAAAGAGAAATGCGGAAAACCACAAACAAAACAAATAAGAGTAGTATTTTTGTTATAGTTTGACCATTCCAACAATATGTCTAGACTTTTCACGTTTGAGCATTTTAACTTTGAAATTTTTTATAACAAATAGGCAAGCATGAATTAACATATTCAAAAAGATAATAACTACAATGTAACCAATTCGTATTTCAAGTAAAGAAAACATTGTAGAAATCATGCATTGCAATCTAGTGCTTTTACTTGAGTTTGTAGAGAATTATGTAATTTTTGCATTAGGATCCAATTCTCATGAGTAGAAGCTTTATGAAAATCAATGATGTGTGCATTAGGTATTTTGATAAAAGTATACAAGTGAAATAATCAAAACACATGACATATGTAGTGAAATAGTAACAACAACAATAAGATTGTAATCATATAATTACTTTCACATATCACATATAGAATAAAATTTCAAAACACATAACATGCGTACAACTACCAAGGTGCTTCGCCCACACAATGCTCATTAAGACTTATCAGGGAGCGGAGTATTGCTTGGGGGATCACATAAGCATTTTTTTTATAAAATTTTATTTTTAGTGATCCAGTGTACAAATAGAAGTGATAAAAAGAAATATGTTTGCACAAGACATTTTACAATTCTTTTCAAGGTGCTCAACCTCACAATGCTCATTAAGACTTATCAGGAGGGTGAGTAGTGCTTGGTGGAGTTATCTTTGACATATTATTTCATTATTTTTTGTTTGGGCCAAAGGTCTCCGAATTCACTTGTTGTTGCAAACAATAATATTATTGAAATAACACATCTATATTGTGCATGAAATTTATTTTTAAAGACTATGTAGGTAATTTAGACATATAACTTAATATGTTAAAACTATTACACTACACAATCATGCAAGACTAAGATTATGAGCACATGTAGATTACCAAAATAGTGAGTGTATAATTCATTGATTAACATAAAGCATTACTCATACTTAGAGACATGCTAGGAAATCATACACAATTATCTATAGACTATTTCATTGCACATAATCAGATTAAGGTCAAGGCATGAAGATAAAACAATGTTTAGGAAATTTGAAATTAAAATTAGACATTGAAGGCTATCTTTAAGTTTATGCCAAAAACAATTTTGACCTTTTGAAACAAAAATAACTAAGAGGTTTGCTCTTATGAAATTTTATAGTCAAACTAAAATTTTGTAAAGAGTGAAAGCAAAAACAAATAACAAAAACATATTTTTGATCATTTTGAATTATTTGATTTTTTTTTTTGTATTTTGGGAGAAAACAACAAAATTAATAACAAAATAATTTGAAATCAGACACAAAAAAATGAGAAAAATCATTAGAAAAATATCAGAAAGATACTAGTGAACCCAGAATTTTCATCTGGAGAAAATGGCTAACGCTTGGCATTAAGTAGTTAACGTCGAAACAGTACTCGTTTTTTGAGGTTTTTGAAAAAACTTTTCTATAGCATAGATAGTATGTACATAGACCTTCTTAGGGTAGAAATTTCAGAGAAAGTTGATATGTTTTGAAGGCTAAATTAAGCTTTTTTTTGGTGGTTTTAAAATATTTTTATATTTTATATTATATAATATTTTTTATTTTTCTTTTCATGAAAGAGTAAATAAGGTGAAGTCATAATGGTAGATAGATAGATGACTAGCAGAGAAATTTGCAATTATGTAAGAAAAGAGGATAACGTGTGGCGTTGAATTCAACGCTGACGTTGTGTTCGCTTTATATAAAAAGCCCTAAATCCGATTTCTTTTCTTTTCTCATCATTTCAGGTCGTGGCTTCTCCAGATTTCGCCGTCAGCACTCTCAGATCTAGGTAAAATTGATGTTTTTCTTCTCATATTTTTTGATTAAATCATTTCTCTACCCCTAAATTGAAATCCTTTAAAGTATTGAAGTGTTTTGATATGGTATATGATAGATCTATGGTAGTGAGATCTAGGGTTTTCAGGTTTTGAGTTGAGGAAAGTGTTTTTGAGATTTTTAAAGAACAAAATCTTTTCATTACCTCTTTTGGTTGTTTTTGAGTTATGTTGGTAATTTTCCAATTATCCCAATCATTTTACAAATTTTTTGATTTATAAGTGTTTCTGAGGGCAGTCATTGTGTACTGGTAGTAATAGGAAATTACAGAGCATGCGCCAGGTGTTGACAATAATGCCTGACGTTGATAAGAGACATTTTTGTTGATGGTTTGTTGTGTGTAGGTTTATGGCATCTTCCAGTGGTCATGGAGTTCGTGCCAGAAAGTCATCAGCCTATCCTCCACCAGAGTCTTATCAATCATTTGTGGGGAATGAAAAGGCGACTGTTGGTGTAGGCATGGTGTTGCACATAGACCTCCCACGTCATGCACATATTCAGAATCTCCTAGCAGCATTAGGAGTGTTGTCAGTGATTTCTGATGATTGCTTTTCTACGGATTTTGTTCGGGAGTTTTATAACAATTTTTATGATCCGTCAAAAATGGAGCTTCATGGAGGAGTGATGTCAATGATCCAGTCTGAAGTTATTCAAGTCACACATGATGATCTTCGGAATGAGTTTGGGTTAATAGAGAATGATTATCGTTTAGATGTGGTAGAAAAGTATAGAGCTGAGCGGGATTGGACACCAGTAAATCTGGTATTGCACGGGAAGGAGACAAAAGATCAGAGTACGAATGTTTCTTCACTTAGGCAGGAAGCATTTTTAATTCAGGATATTTTACGACATACAAGGCGGTTTGAGCATAGTGACATATCATATTATGCAGGAAGTACTTTTTGATGTGGCAGATCTTATCCTTTCTCAGATTCGTTATACTTTCAAGTTGAAGGATCCAAGACGGTTTCGACTCAACACTCTTCCCTTAGGAGGACTTATACAACGGGTGGTGATGGGGAAGTATGAGTATATAATCAAGAGTAGCTACATTAATGATCTTGTTCTTGAACTTTATTCTACTTCAACCCTTCGAGTCCCTCGACCACGAGATATACCATCATCTTCACGGCCACCCCTACTACGAGGTGTTTCACTCTGAGAGACGAATCAGGAGCATCAGGAGTCGTTTGAAGAATTCAAAGAGAATGTGACACGAAGAATGTCACGGATCGAGAAAATGATGTGATACATGATCAGGGCCCTGAAGTTGAAACCAACACCTGCAGAAGAAAGGGATTGGGAGGTTCCCGTGGAGGATCCGCCACATCGCTCGACTCACGGTACTCGAAGGTCAAGGGAACAAGGCAGTTCAACTACTGGAGATTCAGACTCACTTTGTGAAAGTAGACAATTTTAAGGTGGTTTTCAGTTCTGTAATAACAGTGCTTAGTTATTTGGACAATATTATCTAACGCCTGGCGTTACTGCTTGCGCCCAGCGTTAGCTATTATCATGTTTTTCTTTTTATTTTTGTTTTTATCTATTCTGTGAACTGTTTCTGTGGTGTGTTCTAATATTTTTCTTATGATTTTGTATTAGGGTTTCAGCAACACTCCTAATTAATTTTTGAGTTTTGAACAATCAATTAATATTATAGGATACTCATGTCTCATGTGATAATAGATTGCTCATTTAAGAGATAGAAACTTGACCTTTAATTTGATTTAATTTGTAAAAATAAAAATGGTTCAACTTTCAAATATTAAACAAGAAACTTAAAGTATATCATGAAGTAGATAGTTGCACATTAAAAAAAATGTTCTACTTCATGCATTTGATGATTCTTAATGAATTTGAGATTTAGGTATCCTAAGAGGACCGGGTGTGACAGTTCCTTTGGGTACCCAAATACATCGTGTTTGCTTTTAGAGAGATAGTGATGAATGGGCCCTTTTGATTTGAGTTTGTGTTTCATCTTTAACTTTGGGCCGCCATTCAAATATTGGTTTAATATTATTTTTATTTGTCAAATTTCTATGATGATTTTGCGAAACATTATTTATAGGAAATTTGATTGTGTTTAAGTTTATGTTGGGAGAAAGATGTTGTTGTAAATGATAATGATTTAGAATTTCATTTTCACGCATTTGATATTTTTCATTTCCTTTGTTAGGCTTAGACATATTATGAAAATTCACATTTAACTTGCTTTTGGAATTTGAAATTGTTGATTTATGTGTGGAGAATTTTTCTTTATAATTTCTTTAAGCAAGTTGACTTTAGTTTCCAATTCATAATTCTTAACTTTAAGATTATGCCTTGCTTTAGTATAGGCTATTGTGCTATTTTTAAGAGTGGATACGATAGACTCAATATGATTGTTATATTCATTTCTAAAGTCATCAAAAGTTTCATCCATCTCTTTAATTTCAATTTTATAGTCCTTACACTTAGCACAATCATTTTTCAAGGATGAATTTTCTAAACATAATCTTTGATTTTGTTCTTTTATAAAGAGAAGTTCCTTTTCAAGTTTCTTGTGTTTTTCTTTTAATTCATTATATTCTACATAAGGTGTAGTGTTTTCAACTAAGGAGCCATTGATAGAACTAGATAAATTTGAATTTGATTCTTCATTAATTTTTGCCTTTAAATTTTTATTTTCTAAGCGCAAATGTTTATTTGCATTTTTTAATTTCTTAATTTTGCGCTTTGTAATTTGAAGCAATTGTAATGTAGAAATAGAAGTACAAAAAATGGAATTTGATTTTCTTACATTGCGTTCGGGAGAGGCACGATTTAAACATATAGTTTCTTTGACATCTTTTCGGCACTCCTCTTCCGAAGATAGTATTTCTTCTTCTCTTTCATTTGATGTGCACTTTATGGAGCCGTCATGAGAGGAGCTTTCTTGAATATTTGTGCAAGCTTGTATGTTCTCCAATTCTTGTGTTTGTTGCATACCTATAAGAGAAAAATCATACATTTCTTCAAGAAATTCCATACTTTGTATGCACTAGAAAAACAATATATTAATTTGAAGATATCTTGAGATGAAGCACAAAAAATACAATTCAAAGCTTTTGCATTTAGGTGACGCTCTTGTTTATTTGATTCGTCTGCTGGTCTTGTTATTGTTATATCTCATGCGTTGATATCTAATGGTTTAATAAACCTCTCCATTAACAATTTCCACCCTTTATAATTTCTTCCTTCGAATAAAGGTGGTGCAAGAGATTGTTCTTCTTCATAAAAATTTCCCCCACTAATAGAAGCGAGATCATGTGACGCCATTATTCCCGGTTGTTAAGCCGATTTGGAATAACCTAGCTCTGATACCACTTGTTGGATCTTGAGGCGCCCTTAGAGGGGGGGGGGGGTGAATAAGGGTTTTAAAAACTGTAAACTTTAATAGAAAACTTTTGATATTTTATGTTGAAGTAAGTTAAATCAAGAGTAAAGAGATTGGAATAATGAAATCAATTTTATTCAACATGAAAAGGCATGATTATCATTAATGAACATGATTACAAAATTTGATTTTAATGACGCTAGAAATCAAAGCAAATAATGAAAGACTCTTTTCGTTTTCTATACCGACTCTTTTCCCCACGAATCGGTTGGCTTTAGCCGATCTCTCCCCAGATACGTCCTCAAGCCGCTCTAGCCAATCTATCACCAGAAAGGCCTCGAGCACCCCCAAGATCTACTACCTATACCTAGTCGCCAACACTAGGCGAATTCCTCCCTAAGTCCTACCCAGACCTAGTGGCCAACACGTGGCGAATTCACGAACCGATTACATAAAACTCCCTATGAGGTAATCTAAAGGAGACGCCAAAGAATCGGTGTAGATCGTTGAAGTCCAAGCGTGCCTTCTTCGCGTTGAGTTAGCGTGTTGATCCAAGTCTCCTTTGATTCCTCCTTTCTGAAGTGCCGGAATAGGGCTCTTGGCAATCTGTAGTAAGAGACATCAAAATCATCCAATTTATAGACATTGAGCTAACGCCGGCGTTAAGTGCTAACGCCGGGCGTTGACCATGTATAGCAACATATTGATGGCTCGGATCGTCAGAAGAGGAAGGAGATTCTGCACTTTAGAAAATGTTTTATTTTAGGCAATACTAACGTCGGCGTTAAGGCTAACGCGGGGCGTTGGGCAAATCTTTCCTAAAGTTCCTCCTGCAATCACGACTGCTTTCTCCTTGCCAAATTCGTCGATCGGATAGCGCCCAATGTTAAGTCTAACGCCTGGCGTTGAGTTTCTTTCTTTAATCAGCTGGCACGCCAATTCGTTGAACAGAAAATTTCGTCGAACACATTTCGTCGAACGGGTTCTTCTTTCGTCGAACACAGTTTCGTCGAACGCAGATAGTCGAACGCAGTTTCCATTTCGTCGACCAGAGCTTCCGTTCTCAGTGATTTCATTTCGTCGAATGCCAATTCGTTGAACGCAGCTTTCAGTTCGTCGAACGCAGCTTTCATTTCGTCGAACGCAGCTTCCGTTCTCAGCGGTTTCATTTCGTCGATCGCCAGTTCGTCGAACTCATCTTCCAGTTCGTCGAACGCATCTTTCATTTCGTCGAACGCAACTTTCATTTAGCGCTAACGCCCAACGTAAAGCTTAACGCCTGGCGTTAAACAGCTTTCAATCCTTCAGCTTGTGGTTAGTGCCAGACCATTGTTTCAGCAACCTGGTGTCATAACTGTCCAAACCTGCATGCTAAAAACACAATGGCAACAAGATCAAATACAAGTAGGATTTGTTATTCTCAAATCAATGGGATGCGGAAAACTATGTTCCAACATAGGTTTTCTTTGAGAAAGAATCCCTTGTTGATATGTTTTGATTTCTTGCATTTGGTGAGTTCCCTCTCACTAATTATGGGAGGCACGATCACCTTTGGTTCGTTAGAACCAAGGGGCGTGGAATTGCGTTCTCGGCATATTTTGTATTAAAAATTTTACATTTCATTTTAAATTAGGCTTGATGTGTGAAACATATTCGTGGTCATATGTCTGAATCAATAATGTTGTATGACGAATGCATTTATGGCTTAACTTAGTTTCGTTATTGGAGAACTTTCTAATTTATCGTCGTAACTTATACAAGATCATAGACGTAGGGCAAGTGTTGGCATCCCTTTTGTGTTTGCATGTTTCATGATTCGATGTGGCATGTTAAGCCGCCATGACATGGAGGAGTCTAAGCAGTAGATGATTTCCGCTTTGTGAGATAATGATTTCTTGTTTGTCGAACGGGCTTTAAACGTATATAGCAGTGGAAGATAGCCTGATGGGCTTTGAAGGCATGTCAGACGGGCTTAATTAAACTCTCGTTGGATGGGCTTTAAACGCCCTTCGAACGGTCTTTAAACATAGTAGTGGAAGATAGCCAGACATGCATGCTTTAAACCCACGCCGAACGGGCTTTAAATGCATGCCACAAAGGATTTGAATAACATGTATAAAAGATTATTAACCCGAGCATAGATGCTTTGTAATGGACAAATGTGCGATCATGAGTACCCTCTACGTTAATGATGTTTGATGTTATGCTAGAATCATGCAGTGTTGTGATAGGGGTTGGGGTGAATCTCTGGACGAACACAACTATTATTCATTATTCATACTAGGACGCCTTTTACTTTATTTACTCAACGTATAACTTGTATGATCGATGTCTGGGACATAAATCTTTGTAGTATAGTTGTCTCACTTATGTGAGACAACTTTGTAGTTGTCTTTGTAGTTATACTTGTGGGATACTTGCGGGACATAAATCTTTGTAGTTATACTAAACGTATAACTTGTATTACATTTGTGCTCCGCTATGTATATAGACGCGCACAAATGAGTATGTATGTATATATGTGACTAATATATAAGCATGCATATATATGATCAATGAATGAATGACTGAAAAACAAAAAAATCTTGCCAAAAATATATATATGGATTGTGATGTCATATTATGTCTTTATCCTAAACTCTACTCTGAACATTAAAGATGCCTTAAAAAGGAGTTAATGAGTAGTTGACTTATTGGTAGAATTTAGATACGGTTATAATTAAGAGGTGGCACTTTTTAAAAACGATCATTGCTTTTTGACTTTAAAATAATTGTCTTTACCCTAAATTATGACTTTAAAATAATTGCTTTTTGAATTTTGGTGAAGGTTTAGATTTGAGAGTGATTGATTCTTATATTGATTTATGAGCTCTTGGATGCTCGAAAAGTCGAGTAATTTTTAGGTAAAAGTAGTCTGTACAGAGCTGTGCACGCTACTTAACAGTTACAACCGTAATTATGTAAATTACGGCTGTAACCTGAAATTACGGCTGTAACCTGAAATTACGGCTGTAACTGTTAAGTAGCGTGCACAGCTCTGTGCACGCTACTTGTACCTAAAAATTACTCCGAAAAGTCGGGCAAATTTTTGGGTTGAGTCTTGTCTTCAGATTTGAAGACCGGGCCGTTGAGATGATAATATGTTGCGCAAATTTAATATAGAAATCATAATTTTCCTGAGCTATGAGAAGCCAGTCTCTTAAAAAGAGATGTTACGTTTACTTTCTCATTTGAAATTGCACCTTTTAAAAACGATCTCCAAAAGATCATTTATGCACACCCGAATATCATTTATGATCTGCCGGATATCATTTATGATCTCCCTGATATCATTTATGATCTCCCGGATATCACAAAGTTAACACATGGTGATCAAAATGTGAACGCAAAATAATAAAAAATGATCGCAAGATAATAAAAAGTGGATTTATTTTTACACTTGTGGTTGCGCAAATATTTCTCCTCGCAAGTGAAACATTGTCCTTTCTCATGTCTTACGTGCTTCTATTTCATCTGAACTTAAAATGTTTAATAATCATACGATCAGTCTGGGTATTTATAGCAAAAGATGAATTTGCAAAAAAATTTGATCGACTATACCAAGGTTTGTGAAATTTATTATGACCATAGTATTGATCTTCAAATAAACGCACGAAATCTACAACCTTGAACTCATTATCGACGTCATGGGCAAAGTTATATCCATACGTACGTACAACATATGATTGCAAAGTGTGCAAAATATGATCCCAAAATTAGCATAATATACTCACTGGGATATATATCAATTTTTGATACCTTGAAAATTATAGATGATATCCGGGAGATCATAAATGATCTTCAACCTTGAACTGGTTATCGACGTCATAGACAAAGTAATATTCGTGCGTACGACATATGAAAGTGTGCAAAATATGATCCCAAAATAGCATAATATATTCACCGGGATATCAATTTTTGATATCCTGCAAATTATAAATGATATCGAGGAGATCATAAATGATATCATGAAGATCATAAATGATATTCGGTGTGCATAAATGATCTTTGAAGATCATTTTTAAAAAATGCAATTTCAAATGAAAAAGTAAACACCACATCTCCTTTTAAAATGCTAGCTTCAAAGCTCCAAAACATTATGTTTTCTATATTAAATTTGCACCGCATGTCAATATCTCAGCGGTCCCGTCTTCAAATATGGAGACAGGGCCTGGACCCAAAAATTTGCCCGAAAAGCCGAGGATGGTAAATTTGCCCGAAAAGCCGAGCATGGTAAATATATATATATATTATATATTAGTCAAAAATATAAAATTAATTTAATTTTTAAACCTATAAATCAGGTCTTATACTTGAAATTATGTAGGACTATCTTGTAAAAAAACGTGGACTCCTTTGAAAATTAGGTAAGAATTTAGGGACTATTTCATATTTTTTTCTCATTTTGTACAAGTTAATAATTTTTTAAAATATTTTGTATAATGTTTTTTCATAATATAATAATTAAATATTAGAAATAATTACTTGTACCTCCCCTGTAAGTTTGCATTATTACTGAGAGCACCCCTCTTATTTTCGAAATTACAAAAACCTCCCCTGAACTTTTCATTTCATAACATCATGAACAAAAATTTGGGATTTTTTTGTAATGAAATTGTACACCGATGAGATTTTTTGTAACGAAATTAAAACTTCAAGGGAAGTTTTTGTAATTATGCTAACTTATAGGGGAGTTTTTTGTAATTTTGAAAATAAGAGGGGTGCTCTCAATAATTTAGCAAAATTAGAGGGGAGGTCCGGTAAATGGCCCTAAATATTATTGGTAATATCATGAAATCACTAGTTAAAACAATAAAATTCAAAAGTATTGTAAAGAGCACAGAACTTCATAGTTAGAAATACATTATTATTCATGAATAAGGCTCCAAACGGTACCTTAGTGTATGCGATAAACAAGCATAAACGGTAGTTTTAGAACTAAAGGGATCCATAACGATGCAACTCTTAAAAACGGGGTTCAACGAAATATTAGTCAACGACTAGTGAATTCCTCAATCCTTTTCAAAATCTTAAGACTTGGAGACAAGAGCAAATCTCTACAAGAGATTTATAATATTTGATGAAGAGCAGCCTTTGTTCTTCTGATTTGGGGGAGAGCAGTTCTTGAGTCACTGTCTTTTAGGGTTCCAGGAGGAAGAAGAAGAAGGAGGAAGCCCTAATCGACAACAATAGAAAATTGTGTTGAATGCTCTAATTTCTTTTCTGTCATCTTCTTATTTATTGTCCATCCTTTAATTTGAATTCCTTTCCTTTTTTAGAGTGTGCTGAAAAGGTATTGGCCTGGACAATTTCTCTTCCGTTCCTCATTTGTTCTTGACCCGTCTGCCAACTGTCTTGATCCTTTCCAAGAAAGCTTTTGTTGTCTTCTTTATTTCTCCTTTCTATTCTAGGCAATAAATGAGTCGTTGTAGAACGGTCTTCAGTACTGTGGGCCTTGAGAGAGAGTTCCAAAATGACAGCTGAAAATGTTTCTTTTTCAGACTGTATTCGACGGTACGTCGTTTTCTCTTTCTCTCTTATCGACGTACCTTCGAGTTCTTGCAAAAGCAGCTTCGAATTCATTCTTGCTCTGATTGAACTCTGTTGTCGACGTTGCGTCGATTACTTATCGACGTAACCATCGAGTTGAAGGTTTGGCTCTGAACTTCATCATCTACGTTGAATTGTAATCGACGCTGCGTCTACTTCAGATGGCTGCGACAGATTCTTTCTTCTGCGTTGAGTTGAAGTCAAAGCTGCGTCGACTTCAAAGACATCTTCGACATGCTTCTTTATCTACGTCGATATTCTTTCGACGTAGTGTCGACTTGATCTACTTCGACAGAGAAGTTGAGTTGTTTGGACTTCTAGTTTAAGTTACGTCGACATGAAGTCGAAGTTGCATCGAATACTATTCGACGCAATTGTTAACTCAACCAAGTTTGTGCTTGTCTTGTTTGGTCTTTACACTTAAATTGTGTGTGATATCCTAAGACATCTAATGACCAAATTACCATCACTATACAATGGGTAATTAAAACCTAAGAGTTAAAATCACTTTAGATATTTTGTTAAGTTAAATCCAAGGGGTTTTTCCCAACAATCTCCCCATATTTATCTTAACAAATTTTACAGATTGTTTAATGTGATTTTACAGATTCCTTTTATGTAAACAAAAATACAAACAAGACAATATAGACCCACCGAGATGCTAACACTCAAGAGCAAGTCCTAAGTTTGAGCAATCTACTGGGCTCCCACACTCCCTAGTTTCTTAGAGTCGTCAATCTTCGCTCCCACACTCCCTAGTTTCTTAGAGTCGTCAATCTTCCCTTGCTGGTACCAACAGCTAATGGACACAACCGACCTGCCACAACAATCACCCCAGGTTGCATATATATATGATAAGAAGCATTATTTTTGCAAGAAATGAATCTGGTGCATAAGCTAGTAATACAATATTTTGGACGCTTACCCTTACCAAGCATACTATTTAATTTGGGCAAGCGCTTATGACATTGAACTCGATCGCATTACTTTGGTTTCTTGAAATATAACAATATGTGTGTCGATCGAGGTAGAACAACATTATTTAGGGTTAATCTTGGAGGAATGTCTCATCTCCCGATTAACTATAAAAGGGTAAATAAAAGAAGCAATCTATTTGGTTATGTAATAGTTCATGAATATCAATCATACTACTACAGTCTGACAATCCAGTAATTATGGAGTGTCGAGACATTCTTATAGTTTCATTCAATTCTGACACTTCATAAATTTCTAGTGTTCCCTGCGTCCATTGCAGATCAAGTCTTGTGTTCACCTCCGCAAGGGCATACAGTTCTCATCCTTGGGGGGTAAGGCGAGAAAAGTTCTTATTTGTAGCTCATTCGAGATGACGAGAGCTTTTATCTCCATTTCGAGGAGGCAATATCTTAAAGTCTTAAATATTCAGGTCCAATTAATTTAACGAGGGTTCATAGATCAAGAAACGAATTTTTTTAATGAGGAACAAAATTTTGTTTGATTTTAAGTAGACTAAGCCCGATAGTTTTTATATTTTTAATATAGCCATGTTATGTCAAATAAACAATTATCCTAAGGTGTTATGGGTTTATTAGGCAACGTTTAATTATTTTGAATTGTTTGGAGAAAATGGTGAGGTATAATTGACCCGAGGAGTTTAAATCTTCCAAGTTAAGCCCTATAATTTTCATATATTTTATATAGATTTGTTATATAAAAATACACAATTCTCCTTTATAGGGTCAGGGGCTGAATTTGCCTATTTGAATTCTATAATTGCTTTAAGCTAAATATCAATTATTTTTGAAATAATACTCAATGTTTTGATTATTACAACTAGTAAATAATTTTCTAAAAATTAACAGAAAATAGATTCAGATTGCTTGTATACTTTCACACAACTTTCGTGTAAGAAATTTTTTAATGAAAGGTCATTAAGACCATTAATTAAATTAGAGAAATTTTTGTTTATACGAACCCTTGCACAGATTCTGAAGCAGAGTTCACGACTGAGATAGTGCCGGACAGATTTCATGTTGCGGCGCCACAACAGATCAGATGTTGATCCACTATGGGGCCAATGATTGGTTAGCATTATTTAAGAATATCAGGGCCGTTGAATCTCTATAATGAGATCCAATGTCACTTGTACATCGGCGGTGGTCGAAATCTTACGGGCTTCCTCCACCGTCGGTCGTCCACCAGTTGGCTGCACCACCGCCTCTGGTGGGTTCGCTAGAGGCAGGCGCATCCCCTCGCGGTGCTCAGGCGAACTAGTGCACCGGCGATCGTTGGGGGAGGCAAACAGAGCCTAAAATTATCGGGCACCACCGAAGCTCTATTTTTCGTCAGTGTCGCTGCCTCTAAGTTCCCCGGAGGGGTCGTCGAACCTGCTCCGACCTCGTAGAGCTCTCCAACAAGCCTAAAAGTGGCCGATATACCATTGCATCTATTGGCCATGCCCGAACTCAAATAGAGCTCAGGTGGGTGGCCGTGGCAGCGGCGCTTCGACGGTCGGAGGCCGCATGTAGCTCACCGAAAAGTTCAAGGAGGATGGTAGGAGAAGGAAAACCACCTCATGTGGGGCCCTCCTGAGGGGTCTGGGTCAGGATGGCATCGCCGGAGACAGGAGGTGGTGGAACTCTCCGCTCCCTCTTCTTCAGCGCCGGCAAGGCTCCGGAAGCGGCTCTAGGGTTTCGAAAGGGAGGAGTGTGGAAGTGTGTCCTCGGCAGGGGGATTTGATGACCTCTCTCTCTCTCTTTCGGCTGGGCACAATTCCGACCAGGTGGGCAGGTGTGAGGGGGCAGGTGGCACCATGAGAGCGGGTTGTTGTACTTTGGGGAGGGCAGCATTGCATGGTTAGAGGGAACAATGGTTAAATAGGTGGGGGAGGTGGGGTTAAGCTTAGTGGAAAGCTTAATTGGTTGGGGTTCATTTGAAATCCATTAACCTATTTCACTGCATTGGGAAAGTGTGTATTATGGACACTCACCTCTAGGACGGGCCTTTCTTCCTCCATAATATTCTCCCCCTTCTTAACCTTGCTTGCAAGAGAGGTTAACAATTTCTTGGTCACCCTAAACCCTCTGATACCAATTGAAAGTGCATAGTATGCCTCTGAGAATCCTCTAGAGGAGGGTGAATAGAGATTTAAAAACATTTCTATCCTATCAGTGCAGTCAATAAAACTAACTAAGGTATTATGCTCACAAACAACACAACAGGCAGAATAAATATTGTTGGAAATAAAATGCAGAAAAGATAAATGGACAGCAAAAAAAAATCACAGCACAGACACAAAGATATTTATAGAGATTCCCCAAAATATGGGTACTCCCCTCCTCTACCACCTGGTAGGAAAGCACACCTGTGCCCGAGTCTTTTGATTAGGAGACTCTTGAACCAAAGATCTTTTGATAAGGAGATCTTGAACCACAGATCTTTTGATAAGGAGATCTTGAACCACGAATCTTTTGATAAGGAGATCTTGAACCACTGAATCCTTTGGAAGATGGATTCTAAGAACTCTTTTATAGATGAAGGAAAGGTGAAGGAAAGGAGGAAGAAGTAAGGAGAAGAATTCTGCTATCAGAATTCTAATGAAGCCTTCTGCTTCAGTTTTCTCTCTTCCGGATCTGCAAATGATGAACTCCTGCTTTTGATAGAGATGATTTGTAGAGGTTATGAGCTTCAGATCCTATATCTTTCTTGTATTGAAATCTGGCTGCTATATAATATTTGATGAAGAGCAGCCTTTGTTTTTCTGATATGATAGAGAGCAGTTCTTGAGTCACTGTCTTTTAGGGTTCTAGGAGGAAGAAGAAGAAGAAGGAAGACCTAATCGGCAACAGCAGAAAATTGTGTTGAATGCTCTAATTTCTTCTCTGTCATCTTCTTATTTATTGTCCTTCCTTTAATTTGAATTCCTTTCCTCTTTTAGAGTGTGTTGAAAAGATATTGGCTTGGAAAATTTCTCTTCCTTTCCTCATTTGTTCTCGACCCATCTGCCAACTGTCTTGATCCTTTCCAAGAAAGCTTTTGTTGTCTTTTTTTATTTCTCCTTTGTATTCTAGGCAATAAATGAGTCGCTGTAGAATGGTCTTCAGTACTGTGGGCCTTGAGAGAGAGTTCCAAAATGATAGCTGAAAAGGTTTCCTTTTCAGACTGTATTCGATGTTGCGTCGATTTCTATTTCTCTCTTATCGACACACCTTCGAGTTATTGTAAAAGCAGTTTTTGAATTCATTCTTGCTCTGATTGAACTCTGTTGTCGACATTGCGTCAATTACTTATCAACGTAACCGTCGAGTTGAAGGTTTGGCTCTGAACTTCATCATGTACGTCGAATTGTAATCGACGTTACGTCGACTTCAGATGGCTTTGACAGATTCTTTCTTCTGCGTTGAGTTGAAGTCAAAGTTGCGTCAACTTCAAAGACATCTTCGACATGCTTCTTTATCTACGTCGATATCCTTTCGACGTAGCGTCGACTTGATCTACTTCAACAGAGAAGTTGAGTTGCTTGGACTTCTTGTTTAAGTTACATCGACATGAAGTCGAAGTTGCGTTGAATACTATTCGACGCAATTGTTAACTCAACCAAGTTTGCGCTTGTCTTGTTCTGGTCTTTACACTCCAAGTTGTGTGTGATATCCTAAGACATCTAATGACCAAATTATCATCACTATACAATGGGTAATTAAAACCTAAGAGTTAAAGTCACTTTAGATAATTTGTTAAGTTAAATCCAAGGGGTTTTTCCCAACAATCTCCCCCTATTTATCTTAACAAATTTTACATATTGTTTAAAGTAATTTTACACATTCCTTTTATGTAAACAAAAATACAAACAAGACAATATAGACAATATAATATGACAGACTGAAATCATAAGATATTTCATTCATTTGTCAAGAAATTATATTGATCTCCATAGCTGTTTGTTTTCAGGAAGTATAATAGTTATAGAATACCTGAGCCTCATTGCTCCTTCTCATGAGTTTTTCTTTTTCTTGAGAAAACGTTTGGAATAATCTTCCTTGGGGCAATCTGCAGAGGCTCATCATCTTCAGGGGACATCACTGATTCTTTAGCAATATTGTCATTGAGAAGCTCCCCCTGAATCTGTGCATTCAACTCAGCATCATCATCAGCTTCCTTGGCAATCTTTGCCACCTCATCCAGCAATTCTTCTGCATGGTGCTCCCCCTGGACCACTGTTGTACCTATAACAATCATTGCTCCATCTGGCTGTTGGGTTAGTTCTTGAGGCGTTCTAGGGAGCTCCCCCTCATTTGCCAGGTATTGATGTACCTCTTCCATATCTTTTTCAAACAGCTCCCCTTGATCAGCAGGATCCCCCTGAAGTGATGGAAGCTCCCCCTGGTTGTCTGTAGTTATTTCCTCTTGAGTTTTTGGAGCTGGCTCCCCTTGGACATTTGGATTTTGAAGATGGTCACTTTATCAGGAACTACAACATCATTCCCCTTATTATGGCCACTCACATCTAGGACAGGCCTTTCTTACTCCATAATATTCCCCCCCCCCCTTCTTAACCTTGCTGGCAAGAGAGGTTAAGAATTTCTTGGCCACTAGGGAGGCAGACATGTAGTTCTTGAGGCCCTGGAGGGATATTTTGGAGACTAGCAGTTCAACCTCCATTTGGGAGTATTTTATGTCAAACTTTCTGACTTGGGTGGCTAATTGATCAGCAAATGTAGTGGAGGCCAAGCCAACTGTCTTAGAGATTACCTGCTCAAGGTTAATTGGAGGGATATGTGTGGTAGATGGAGGAGGTGATGGTGGGAATTCTTCTTGGATAGGAGATAGTGCCTGGTAGGTTTCTGGGGAGATATGGATTGATGGCGGTGGTGGTGGAGTAGACTGAATGTCTGAAAGTAATGGTTGTTGCTGTGGTTGAAGTGGAATGTGGGTGATTGAGGTGTTGGTTGTGGGACTGTAGTAGATGTGATGTATTGGAGGTTTTGTTATTGTTGTGCTGGAATAGCATCCTGATGGAGATCTGGAACAGTGTCCTGTGGAGTTGGAGATTGAGGAGGAGAAGAAACAACTTGACCAGGCTTAAGGATCTGCCTGGTCCACTTAGAGAAGAAACTTATATTCAGCCTTTTTCCTGGAGGAATGGGCACTCCCTTGGGTTTGCACACACTAAGATAGTGGTGAAAGAGCACTTGGCTCGTGATTCTCATGTGAGCATTTTCTGTGTGGGCATATTTGTGCCCAATCATTCTTAGGAGGCATCTCCCCCAATTTATCTTCTTCTGAATGACCAGAATACCCATAATCTGCAGTTGCTGCTTGGGAATAGCATCATGGGCTGAGATTTTGCATAGCAGTACCTTGCCTACTATGTCAGCCAAGAAGATGTAGTCCTCTCTATGATCCATCTTATTTAAGTTGATGGTGTTGTAACATGCATTCCACATCTCTTGGTTTGACAATAACAAATTCTATTGTATTTGATCTTGCTTGTGTTTATAGTGTGCAGGTACTATAGTTATATAACCCTATGAACAGGATGATGATTGATGATGATTCTCTGAAAAAAGAGCTACCGCTCGTGTTAGTTGTTAACGCCCCGCGTTAACAACCGCTGAGATGGAAACCGCTGAGAAGGAAACCGCTGAGAACGGAACTAGCGTTCGACGAAATGAAAACTGCGTTCGACGAACTAGCATTCGACGAAATTGCGTTCGACGAACTACATGCTCTACCGCGGCGTTCGACGAACTGCATGCTCTACCGCGGTGCTCGACGAAATGCATGCTTTACCGTGGAGCGTTAGCATTACCGTTGGCGCTAGTGTTCGTTCGATGAAATGAAAGCAGTGCTCGACTTAATGTGAGGCAGTTCGACGAAGATGCGTCTGACAAAAAGAGATGTGCTCTACCGTGGAGCGTTAGCACTACCGCTAGCGCTAGCATTTGTAAGATCTTTTTTCTCAAAACCCGTTCGGGTACATGAAAACTCGAACCTCTCCCGCATCGCACGGTTGAGGTGGATCTTCGCCCAGAATCACTGCCTTGCGGTGTCACCAACACCCGGGTTGGCTAACCCCGCTCAGCACCGACTCTGCCGGCTATATGATCATAAGTAAATATATATGCCAAAAGTAAGTACAGAATTAAAGGTATGTCCACATGTCACAACATCTTATAGATATATAATGAAACTGAAATATCCAAAAAGAGACATTACAAGCAAAAGGGGCTTAAGCCCGATACATAACCAAAATGAGTACTCTCTCTCTCTCTCTACAATATGCGGAAACTACAAAACTCTCAAATACTAAAATCTAACTATCTAATCATCAACCTGTGGCGTCGTGGTAGTACGCTGCATTCGCTGCTCAGGTCCTGCCATCTCGTCCAGCTGCGCGCAGGACAACTCCGTCTCCTTGGACTCCTGCGGTCACAACCGACCGTTAGTCATAAATACTAAGTCGTTTTGTCCACGTCTCCCTCCACGACTCCTAGGAACCGAGCGGGAGGAAGAGGAGGACAACAAGGGGTAAACAAGGAAAGATGTGACATGGCACTAATCTAGCAAGTATAGGAAAAGCAGTAAAACTAGCTAGCAGTATAGTGCAAATAAATGACAGTAAAGTAGAGCATGAAGTAAACCAGTAATAAAAATGCGGTGCAGTAAGTAAAACTAATCTATCACAGATTCGTACCTTAACTTATATGAACGCCCATACGACATATAAGTTAAGATGTCCAGGTAACCCATCATATAAAAGAGCACATACTATTTTATATGATGGGGGTATGCTAATGTGTATGTTGTGCTATGCTATGCTTATGATGACTTAATGTGTTTATGCAATGTGACTCACCCACACGACTCTATGCGCACAGACCTTTATAGTTCCCAATTTGTTAGAAAGGAAGCCAACCTTTCAGGTACCAACCGTCATGGCTCACGGTGGCAGTGGATCGGGCACTCCACATCCTAGGCGGGTATGCTCACTACCAAGCCTAGACCTCACGTACGCCTCAACGCTAAGAACACAACAGCGGAGCTCCTGCGTACTCTTGCTGGAATCCACCAGACTTTAAGGTCGGGGTGGGTTATTAGGGATTGTCCTCCAGACCGCGGTACTCAAACTTACCGGCCCTCTAAACCTCACCCTCACCTGAGTCAACGTACTACCGTCGGTGACACGACTAGCCTAGTACCGAAGACTCGCCACTATTTGCATAAGTAACAGGTGTTATTAAGTCTACCCGAGCCTCCGGCTCAGGGACTAACACACAAGTTGATCCAACCCATCTCCTCCTCGAACGAGATCCATACTAGTTTGCTGACCTAATTAGGCTACTCTTATCTACAATTTAGTTAGTATTATATTTAGGATGAATCTTGGACTTCCCGCGGTATACCCCATAAAGGGGCCCCCAACGGTACTAAGGATTTATAGGGCTCAATCCCACCGTCCTCTTTCTCAAGACAATTACTTTAGTTGGTGATTAACCTTTAGTTCACCCCTCATTATTTCATGTAATTAAAGTAACTTAGTTCAACACCCGTCCCACCCAATTGGGTTGGACGTACCTCCACCCTCATGCACTAACCCTAGCACAATCTCACTGCTAACCCTAGGTTTGACCCTCCTTGAATCATTGCGAGCTATAACTCAAATACTGAATGGTTATAACTTCTAAATACTACTTAGGGGTCTGAATTGTCTAAAATTCAAAATTCTGTTTTTACTAATCGCAGACCACTAAGTTGAACTAACCTCAAACCTCATAAGGGAATCCTTCTAAAAACTCATCACCAAGGTCTGGTATAATTATCCTAGGCTCCCACTGACCTTAATAAGGTATGTTCCAATTTTCATTATTTTCCATATTAATTTGGCATTTATTATTATTTAAAGTAGTTAAGGCCTTAAGTCAAATTACACGTGATCTATCCTCAAAATGCTTCTACATGCTACATGAAAATTATCAGTAAGGTAATGTTCCATATCAAGGTGGTTTACTGAGTTTCAAGACCATAGGATGTCATGTGGCCTACTAAATCATCATAGTTGTATAATTACCAAAATGCCACTATAATTAGGAAAAATAGTATTTCACAACTGAAAATTCTACAAAAATTACCAAGTGTCCAAATGGGGGTCTAAAGTCCTCTGCCAAATATTTATATCATTACCATATGATTTGACTAATTAAAATAATTTAACATCCAAGTGTAGTAAATACCAATTTCCACATGATGTACATGAAATACAAATCCACAGCTTCCAAATAATTATCAAAATATGACAGATAACCAAGTTTCATAATTTTTCCCAATGATTTGACATTTTCATAATTAAATTCCTCTAAGCTAGTAAGCACTTAAAAATTCCTCCACAAGAAATAACACTTCAATAAATTCTACTAAAATTATCATAGCCTATTTTCATCCCAATTCAGCCACTGATAAAATATCATAACCATACAAGGACATCTGACCATGCATTTTATTTATTTGAGGAAATAGTGGCAATTTAATTTAATAAGGGAGAAATACATAATTGACTCAAAATATTCCCAATAAATTATCTAAGCCAGTTTATTCTCTTTAAAACACGACTACAAAGTTCAGAGCTAAGGCAAGGACATTTGGTCCTATGTCCTTCACAAACCCTAAATTGCAACCTTAAGGGTTTACCCTTAGGGTTTTAGGACACACCACCCTAATGGCTCCAAATGCTCCATTAGGGGGTGTCACATGCATTTATATATCAATACCTACATAATCATCCAGATTGGAGGAGGCCAACTCACTCAACTCCTCATATGGCCTAAACCCTAATTTGCCCCTTAAGGGCCCTCATTAGGGTTTCCCATTTTCCATATCAAATCAACTCCAAATGGAGTGAAAATTTAGGCAGGTACTACTCATGTACTAAGGAGCATGCCACCATAATTTGGTGTCATTTGGACTTCATATGCTCCAAAAATCAACATTATTCAAATATCTTAAATACCACAAGAACTATAGGTAAAAGTGCCCGTAAAGGGCTGATCTTTGGGCAGAGGGTGGCCCTCGGGTATACCTACCCATGGTTAAAATATCAGCTTCAGAGCTTGAGGGGTTTAGGCTAGGTAATTATTTTAGTGGACTGACCTAGTGTAGGACCAGTCCTAGTAAAACAGCTCCCTAGAGAGCTGTGGGTCACCAAATGACTTGAACTAAATCCCTAATGAAAGTCAAGACCAAGGCCTACAACTTTCATTTTGGGCACTTTTTCTAATTCAGTCATTAAGAGGCCCTAAATAATTTTTGAAGTGGACTGATAAATAGAGGCAGAAATTCTAAAGCATTGAACTAATTTAATTAAAGAAATAGGGATGCACACGAATCTTGAAGCACATCTAGCGGCAGCCGGCTCATCTTCCTCCTCCAGCCAACGACTAAGATTCAACCGCTTTGGGTGATTTTGCGAGGGAGATTGCCGGCGATCCAGCCACCACCACCGCCGGCAAACACCACCGACACCTTCGTGGTGGTCGGGGCTACCGTCAGCCGGCGACTAGTGGCCGGAGGAGGCAGTTTCCGGCGATCCCAACCTTCCCATTTCAAGCCAAAATCCATGGAATTGAGGAGTGTATTAGGGCTCAATTGAGCCTGATTCTTCTTCGTTTTATGATAGGAAGCTAGCGTGGGGGCAGGGGAGGAGAAACGAACTGTGATTGGGGAGTGGCGGCGGCTCCGACGACGGTTCACCATGGATATGCCTTGCTCCGGCGACCCTACTCCCGAACTCGTTTCTCCAGTAATAGCTCTGCTCCAGATGCCGTTCCCGACTGCTCTCTCCCTCCTGAAGGTGATGGTGTGGCTAGAATGAGGTGAGGAGGCCTCCACAGCCGGTTTTGAATTCAAGCCTCCTCGGGCATGCTCCTTGCTGCCACCCTCCTGCACCAGCTGGCCCCTGCTCCCTCTGGGTCAAGCCCAGACCCACAACAATCAGGGTTGGCCCCTAGGCTGATTGGAGGTGGAGTGTAGGGGGGGGGGGGTGTTAGCTTTTGCTTTTCACTTTAGCTTTATGCCTTTTTAATCAACTTTTGGTCCCCCTCTCCCTTGGGTTAATCAAACCTAATGTTTGGGTTCAGTCCAAGGCTGATGATGGGAAAGACCTAAGTCCATGAATAATGATTAATTGATGGGTGTTGGGTACCACTCAATTTAGGCTTGGAATTCACCTTAAAGGGCTAGGTTGACCATGGTTGACTTTGGTCAACCAGGTGAGTGGGTTGACCCCACTTGGGGGGTCATGGGTCCCTTAACATCACCCAACATTGGTTGGTCCATGGTGGGGCCCCAATTGGTTCAATTTAATCAAAGGGTGTAGATTTGACCAAAATTGGGTAAAGTTTGACTTTGGTCAATTTCATGCAATTGGGTCCCACCCAAGTGCAATTTCCATCCTATTGGTCTCCCTTAGTGGTTAGAGCATCACATGTGAGGTCAATTTGGACAATTGAGGGTCAATTGACCTAGTTGAGGGGCTTAGGGTTAGGTTGGTTTTTGAGCTTTGGTGTGCACTTAGCAATTTCTACCTTAGCCTAAGGCCCTTGTGACCACTCCTCTCACCACTATGCCCTAACATTTCCAATGGGTCTAGCAGGATTGGGGATGTTACAGCATAAATGGAAACATTTGACGAGAAGGAAACAATGGAGAAAAAGGAAGGTCGACGGGACGCTATTTTAGCAAGTACTATCGCGGCACGTTAAGGACTAAAGCCCGGCGGTAGCTTTTGGAATCCTCCCATCTGCATGTGATTGAGGAGCAAATATGGAAGGAGATATTGGCTGAAGGAAGGTTATCTCGCTATCGCGGAGCGTTAGCGTCACCGCGGTGCGCTAGTCGGAGCTCAAAGTTTGGCGCTCAAAAGTTGCCTAAGATGCCACGATCCGCGTGCTTGATCATTGCCTAATGTGTCTACAGCGGGGTGGTAGTACTACCGTAGGCGGTAGTGGTTGAGTCTATTTAAAGACGTGCACCTCCTCTGTTGTTTCTTGCCGAAAAGAGAAGGAATAGAAGCCACATATTCAGAGGACTCGTGAGAGCCTTCTCCAAGCAGCCCGAAGAACTCCGTCAACGTTCGTGAACGCAAAGAACTTGAAGACCAATACGATCGCATCTACATCGACATCAAGTTCTACTTTTGAGGGAGTTTTTAGTTTGTGTTTTGTTTTATTTTCTAATTGTACCTTTTAAATCTTTTGGTCGGTAGAGGAACTCGCCACACGACGACTAGGGCCTTGCGGGGACTAGGGGAAATTCGCCTTGCGTTGGCGACTAGGTTTTGTGGGGCTTAGGGAGGAATTTGCCACACGGTGACTAGGTCTAGTGATTAGATCTAGGGGGTGCTCGAGGCCTTTCTGGGGAGAGAAAGGCTAGAGCGGCTTGAGGCCTTATCTAGGGAGAGATAGGCTAAAGCCAACCGGTCCTTGGTAGAAGGGTCGGTATAGAAAACCAAAAGAGTTTTCATTGGTCGCCTCTTTCCAAGCGTCATTGGGAAAAGTTTTTTTTATAATCATAACTATTTCAATTTAATATTAATAAAAATATGTTGGTTCCTTCATCTCTGATTCGCGCTCTCTGATTTTCATTGGTAGCAACAGAGAATTATTTTCTTTAATAATCAGAAAAAGTCAAAAACCCTTATTCACTCCCCCCCCCCCCCCCCCGCGCCATCTAAGGGTGCCTACAGATCCAACAAGTGGTATCAGAGCGTGGTTATTCCAATTCGGTCTAACAACCAGGAATAATGGCGCTCCGTGACCTCGCTTTCTATGAGGGGCAGGGAATAAGTAGACCTCTACTCTTTACTGGAACTGATTATAATTACTGGAGAACGCGTATGCGTTGTTTTTTGATAAACTTAGATTTAGATGTATGGGCATGTGTTGAAACTCCATACACTTCTCCTACATATATTGTTGGAGAATTAACCATGGAAAAACCTATGGATAAATGGGATGATGGAGATAAGGCTAGGTGTAAGAATAATGCGAAAGCGATGAATGCTTTGTTCTGTGCTCTTGATAGGACTGAATTTAATAGAGTAAGTGCATGTGAAACTGCTTATGATATTTGGAATTTATTAGAAATAACACATGAAGGTACCTCGCAGGTCAAAGACTCAAAACTATTCCAACTGGAATCTGAATTCGAGAGGTTCAGGATGGATCCGAATGAGGACGTCGACACCATGTACACTCGTTTCACCAAAATCGTCAATGCCTCAAAAATTCTTGGAAAACCAGTTTCAAACGGTGACTTGGTGAGAAAGCTTCTTCGATCACTCCCACCAAATTTCAATCCAAAGGTGACGACGATTTCCGAATCGCATGATCTTAAGCGGCTCCAAATTGAGAGCCTCATTGGGAACCTCAAAACCCATGAGGTAGAACTCAAGATTCAAGAAGAAGAGTACAACAAGGAGCCAAAGAAGAAAGCCTTGTCACTGAAGTCAAGAAAAGAAGATGACGACGAGGAATATGATGAGGAGAGTCTCTTTGTGAAGAACTTCACTAAGTTCATGAAGAATCCGGAAAGGAGGAACACCTTCCGGAAATTTTTCGGAAAGGGCTCCTAATCAAAAAGAGAGAAGAAGGAGAAGTCTAGCGACGACGACGATGAGCGGCCACCTCCCGTGTGCTTCCACTGTAGGAAGACCGGGCATATTAGAAGTCAATGCCCAAAATTCTTAAAGGAGCAAAAAGAAAAACATCTTAAAGAAAAGGAGAAGAAGAAGGTCTTAAAAGCTGCAACATGGGATGACTCTTCCTCCAGGTGCTCAAGTAAATCAAGCTCAAGCGATGATGATGAGGCAAACTTGTGCCTTATGGGGAAAAGAAATGAATCAACCGACGACGAGTGCAGTGTCCAAAGCGACACTGAGGTAATCCCTTCTAACTATGATGATCTTTATTCCGAATACTTAAAAACTTGTAAATCTTTTGGCAAAACTTTAAAAGATCTTGATCTACTTAAAACTGAAAATAAAATCCTTTTAAAACAAATTAAAAAATAAACAAGGAAGTACTTGCCTTGGGAAAGGAGATGGAGTCTTGTCGAAAGAATGATGATCTTTTGGCAAGGACTAGCGAACTTGAAATTGATATTTCTAACGCTCTCTCCAATATCGAATCACTCTCGAAACAAAAGAGAGACTTAGAAAGAAATTTTAAACTCTCACTTTCTAATGTTGAAAATGAAAAGAAAAAACTTTGCAAATAGATGCGAAATTTAGTTAGTGAAAATTTTGCATTAAAAGCCCAAATCCATGACCTTAAATTAGCCATAGAAAAATTTGGTGTTGGCGAGAAAAGTCTTGATATGATTTTGGCCAACCAAAGGCATAGTAGTTGTACAACCCCGGTATTCGCCAAGAGGGGGACGCAAGCCAGAGTGTCAAAGGTCGCCCGCAGAAAAGATGGGCGAGCCGGGCACTTGCCGACCGCTCGCAAGAAGGCGGGCGAGACGGGCGCTCGCCGGCCAGTCGCGAGGAAGGCGGGCGAGCCAGCACCTCGCGGGCCGCTTACAGTGGTTCTGAGTTCGACGAAATCTTCTGAGATAGGCGAAGTCCGTTCGACGAAATCTCTTCCGCGTTCGACGAAATCTTCCGAGATCGGTGAAGTCTGTTCGACGAAATCCGTCTGACGGAGTCCTCTGCGCCCGACGATCTCCACCATACAAGGATTTTTATAGGGCCAGGGCGGGCTCGCAGGAAAGTACGCGAGATCGGATCTCGGAAGATGTCGCCAAAAGGGGGCGCGAGCGAGGTCTTCGCCGCGCACTCGCCTGAGAAGTATCTCACGAGCCAGATTCGCGAAGATATTTGCGAGAGCTTGTAAGCAGCCTCCTCACAGGGCAATTGCCCATAGGCTAGTAAGGCGAAATTACTTATCAGTCCCTGGTGGACTGCTAATAGCCTCTCAAAACAGCAGAGTTTGGCTGTTTGTAGGCCAAATTGGGGTGCGTATAGTAAAATCAAAGGGCGGAATTCCGCTATCAGCAGACCAATTCAGAAAAACTATAAATAAGACCCAAAGGGCACCTTTGGAGAGGATTTTTCTTTTGGAGCTTCTCTCTCCTCAGGTCATTCTTGGTTCGCATTTTCAGAGCTCTCCAAGGTGCCCGGGCTTCAGCTTTGGCTTGGGAGGGGAAGCTCTCTATAGATCTTCCGGGAGTGTGGTGGGTCCTCCTTGCTGAATCCAGTGATCTGTGTCTAGCTCCTAGGCTTCGGTCTGTCAAATCCAAGGGGTTAGTAAGTGCTAGCTGCCCCCAACCTTTGGGGGCCCCGAACTCCACAAGAGACCATTTATTGGTTTCAAAATTCTTGGTGCGGTGAGCGTAGAGAGCAGCTGGTTCAAGAAAATCTCTAGGAGAAAACATGGCAAGAGATAATGAGCGGGATGCGGACTTCGGAGCCTCGCCACCCCCAGGAGTGCCAGCCACAGTGGAGATGCTGGCAGACCTTAGGCGGGATCTTCTCGGAGCCTTCCAGAATGCTCTCGTCATGGCTCTCGGGGGACTCGCGACCCCAGCCCCCCAGGTGGTCCCTCCACCTGGAGTCGGCGAGAACACCCCAGCTCTGCGAGCTGGAAAGGAGGCGGCAACCCAGGGGACAGGGCGAGATTTTGCTGGGCGGGAGCTCTTCCCCAGCCCGGCAGGGGAAAGCGAGAACCCGACGAGGGTCGTTCTAGCAGAAGGGTCCCTGGTTGGTGGGGCCCCGACGAGTGGTCCTTTGGTGAGTCCGAGGTCGGCGGGAGCAGGGTCGCCAGGGGAGCTCACAGGAAGGGTAGAGCGGGTCTAGAGGGTGAGCGGGGGAAGTCCATTTTGCGAGTTGGTGCTCTCGGCACCACTCCCCGAGGGGTTCAGGGAGCCAGCCATGATGCTATATACCAGCAAGGATGACCCCGTCCAACACTTACAGTGGTTCGAAGACATGGTCTCGATCAGACCTATGTCGGACGCCTTCAAGTGTCGACTCTTCGCTACTACCCTAAAGGAGAAGGCGAAGGACTGGTTCCACCAACTTCCCTCCGGGTCAATCTATGCCTTCGAGGACTTGCGTCGGGGTTTTCTCTTGCGCTTCTCCACCTCGAAGAAAAGGAAGAAGGATCCTGAGTCGCTTTTTAATATCAAGCAGAGGTCGGGGGAGTCTTTAGCTCACTATCTGGAGTGGTTCAGGGAGGAGGCTCTCCTCGTCGAAGAAGTGCCAGGGTACACCCTCCAGCTTGCCTTCACGTTGGGGTTGCGGTAGGGTTTCTTCAAGATGGATCTAAAAAGGAGGGTTCCTCTGTCCTATGAGGAGTTGATGGAGAGAGCAGCGGATGAAGTGGACGGGGAGGCAGCAAATCCCGAGTTCACAAAGAGGCTAGCGCGGCTGAGCGAGCCGGAAGGCAAGCAACCAGAGCCGAGAAGGAGAGAAGAAGAGAGAGCTCCGGAGTTGGGGTGGAGGTACCAAGGAGGGGGAATGCAGGGCCCAGGAAGGGGCTTCCCCCACGGATGAGGCAACTTCCAAGGAGGGCAGGGAAGGCCTCATCAGCTGGGGTGGAGGCAAGGCCCGAGGCCACCTCCCCTCCCGCCTCAGCAGACAATGGAGATAGGATGAGGGAGAAGAGGAAGAGGAAGAGGGGTGGGAGCCTGTCCCAGAAGAAGGAACATGGGAGTAGGAGGCGAGGGGAGGGGAGTGGCATTGTCGTACTATGACTTCCATCAGGAGGAAGGTCACGCAACGACCACCTGCCCAGAGTTCTTAGAAGTTAGGTGGGCAGGGGTCCCAGCGCCGCAGCCGCAACAGCGACCGGTGAGGATAGAGGAGGTTCCACCCCAGGAGGATGAAGATGAGAGGTGTGAGGACAGGGTGGACGTAGGAACCCGAGGAGGGATCAGATTGATCCATGTGGGAGTAGGGATCGAGGCAACCCGAAAGGAGAGCCTCCATGCCATGTACCATCGAAGCATGGCTTTGACATCCCAAGCCACACCCCTAGCAGAGAAGGTTACCTTCTCCCAGAAGGACATGCCAGGTCACACAGACCTGTTCTGCGATGCGCTGGTCATCCAGACGGCCATCGATAACTTCACCGTTTCTCGAATCCTGGTGGACAACGGGAGCTCGGTCAACGTAATTTTCAAGAGAGCGTTTGATGAGATGAAGGTGGAGGCCAGAAGGGTGTTGGCCTCGGATGGTCCTCTGTTTGGGTTCTTGGGGGAGAGGAAGGAAGTGGAAGGTGGAGTGGGGCTCCATGTGACCCTGGGAGGGCAGTCCCGTAACTGCCGCTTTGTGATAGTGGATGCCCCTAGCAGCTACAGCGCCATCTTCAGACGGCCTCTTATCAGCGCATTCCGATGTGTCCCATCCACATTCCACCAATGCCTCAAGTTCAGCATAGGTGGAATCCAGATCCAGGTCCGGGGGGATCCCAAGATGGCGAGGCAGTGTTATGTGACTGTCGTCAACACTATCTCCTGGATAGGAGAAGCAGAGGAGTGGAACAAGGTGATGGAGGAGGCGGCCGAGGTGGAAGAGGAGGGGGAGTTAGAAGGAAAGATGTATGAAGGAGGAGTTCAGGCCCAGGAAGGGGTCGTTGAAGGACCCAGGGCGGAGGGGGGAGAAGAGTGAGAGAAGGGAGGGAAGGTCCAGGAAGGAGTGGCAGAGGAGTTGATGATAGTGGGGGAGGAGGAGATGGAGGAAGGAGCCAAAGCGCTCGCTTGTGGCGGGGAGGAGGAGAGCGCTTGGGGGGAACGATCCAGGCTGGAGGCCATGGAAGAAGTAGTGGAGGTGGAGGTCACCACCAAAGCTGGGACAATTGAGAAGATCAAGATCAGCGGGGAGCTCAGCCTCGAGGACCAGAGGAGGATCTCAGCTTATGTCTAGGATAACGTGGATGTCTTCGCATGGAGTGCCGCGGAAATGCCCGGGATCGATGCTGATGTGTCATGCCATCGCCTCAACCTCGACCCCAGCACTCGCCCTATCCGCCAAAAGAAGAGATCCATCGCGGACAAGTTGGAGGTACCCATCCGGGAGGAGGTGAGCAAACTCATCAGGGTCGGCTTTGTATCGGAGATCCAGTACCCAGGCTGGGTCTCCAATGTAGTGATGGTAAAGAATAGGTATGGTAGTTGGAGGATGTGTGTTGATTTTTCTTTGCTTAATAAATCATGCCCCAAAGATTGTTACCCCTTGCTTAGAATCGACGCGCTGGTTGACTCAGCCGTCAGTTTCTCTGTGATGTCTTTTTTAGATGCTTTTTCAGGTTATCACCAAATCTGCATGCACCCCCCGGACATTAAGGATGTATCCTTCATCACCGGGGATGGGTGCTATTGCTACAAAATGATGTCATTTGGCTTAAAGAATGCGCGGGGGGGGGGGGGGGGGGGGGGGGGGGGGGGCGACATACTAACGAATGATGGATAGAGTATTTCGCGAGCAGAAGGGCAGGAACTTGGAGGTCTACGTGGATGACCTGATGATCAAAAGTCGGGACCTCGAGTTCCACCTCAGGGACCTCGAGGAGACCTTTGGGACTTTGAGGAAATTTAAAATGAAGCTTAACCCCCTAAAGTGTGTCTTCGGGGCCAGTCGGGGGAAGTTCTTGGGTCATTTACTTACCCCCCTCGGGGTAGAGCCTAACCCGGACAAGGTAAGGGCAATCCTCGAGTTGGGGTCTCCGCGGAATTCGAAGGAGGTTCAGCGTCTAACAAGGAAGCTGGCCGGGCTGAGTAGGTTCCTTTCCAAGGCAGGAGAAAAATGTTCTCCTTTCTTCAGGGTGTTGCGGGGAAACCAGAAGTTCGAGTGGACCCCCGAGTGCGAGAAAGCTTTTCAAGCATTGAAGGAGCAGCTGACCCAGGCCCCGCTGCTGCAAGCCTGAGGCAAGGGGAGGACCTACAATATACTTGGGGGTAGGGTCAGAAGCAGTCAGTTCGGTGTTGGTTCGAGAAGAAGGGAAGAAACAACTCCCCATCAATTATGTAAGCAGGGTGTTGAGGAAGGCCGAGCTTAGGTACCCTATCTTGGAGAAGTTAGCTTTTGCCTCGGTGGTGACAACTAGAAAGATCAGGCCCTACTTCCAAGCACACTCCATCAAGGTAGTGACCGACCACCCCCTTCACAGCATCATGGAAGGGGTGGAGCACTCCGGAAGATTGGCCAAGTGGTCAGTGGAGCTAAGTGAGTTTAATATCTCCTACGTACCCAGGGTGTCCATAAAGGCGCAAGTGGTGGCAGATTTCATGGCTGATTACGTGACCGAGTTGGAAGAGTCTGAACTACCCCACCTAGAGGCCTGGAAGATGCTTGTGGATGGCGCGTCAGGCAAGCACTCCTTCGGGGGAGGAGTGGTGTTGGTGAGCCCCCAAGGCACCAGAATTGAGCAAGCAATCAACGTTCATTTCCCCCTCACCAATAATCAAGCTGAGTATGAGGCTATGATATCAGGCCTCCGCCTAGTTCAGGAGTTAGGAGTACAAGACGTGGAGGTCTCAACGGACTCCATGGTAGTGGCTTGACAGATCAAGGGGGAGTTCGAAGTCAAGGAGCCAACCCTCCAGCGGTACCTGGAAAAGGTCAAGGGGGTCATCGGGCAATTTCACACTTTCTCCATCAAGCACGTCCCGAGAGAGAAGAGCACCCAGGCGGACCTCCTGGGCAAGTTCGGTCCCCGGCAGGGGGGCGGTGTCGGAAATATTCCGTCCTTCTATCGAGGAGGGAGAGCTGATGGAGGTGGATTAGTGGGTGTCTTGGATGGATCCCTTCATCACTTTCTTGATGACAGGGAAGTTCCCCGAGGAGGGGATGGATAAGCGACGACTCAGGTATAAGTCAGCATACTATTCCTTGCATGCAGGGGTGTTGTATCGCAAAACTCTCTCAGGTGATGTGTTTCGGAGGAGGAAGCCCCAAGGGTCCTAGAGGAGATTCACTTGGGGGAGTGTGGCAGTCACTCGGGAGGCGGGACCTTGGAGGGAAGGGTGTTGAGGCAGGGTTACTTCTGGCCCACCCTCAGCAAAGACCAAATTCTCTAAGAGGTGCTCCAAGAGTCAGCTCTACGCCCCTCTCCAGCTCCTTCCATCTCAGAGGCTCCGGACAATCACAGCCCCCTGGCCATTTGCGATATGGGGTTTGGATCTGGTGGGACCTTTCCCCCAGGCAAGCGGCCAAAGGAAGTTCCTATTGGTGATGATAGACTACTTCTCCAAATGGATCGAGGTAAAGGCGATGGCTAAGGTAACGTCCCAGGTAGTGAGGAATTTTGTTTGGGGTGAAATAATTTGCAGGCATGGGCTCCCTCTAGCCATAATCACGGACAACGGGCCATAGTTCGCCAGCGATGAGTTCGTCAGCTTCTGCACCCAACTCGGCATAGATCTTCGGTTCACGTCAGTCCACCACCCTAGGAGTAATGGGCAAGTGGAAGCAGCAAAGAAGATCATTGTGAACTTGTTGAAGAAGAAGGTCGAGAATCTTTGAGGGAACTGGGTAGAGCAGTTACCTTCGGTCCTCTGGGCCCTGAGAAACACTACAAACACGGCCACATGGGAGACTCCTTTCAGGCTCTCTCACGGGTCCGAGGCTGCTCCCAGTTGAATTCGAGGTTAAGTCTCCTAGGGTGATCGCCACATGGGAAGGAGATTTAGAATGACAAGTGGACAATGAAGAAGGGCAAAGGTTATCCTTGGACCTGGTGGAGGAGCTCCAGGACTTGGCCACCGTTCGACAGGAAGAAATCAAACGGTGGATGGCTCGGTATTTCGACAAGTATATCTGGGTAAAGCATTTCCAGAAGGGGGATCTGGTCTTGAAGAAGGTCGATGCGGCCAGGAGAGGGGCCGCGGTGGGTAAGCTTAACCCCAATTGGGAGGGGCCATATATTGTAAGTGAAGTGCTCAAGTCGGGCGGGTACCAACTCCGGGATGTGGAAGGGGTGCCTCTCGGCCGAGCCAGGAGTGGGGATGACTTGAAGCGATTCTATCCTTAAGAAGTTTTTATCATTTCACCTATTGAATGTCTTATTTTCCGTACGATAATCATAGCTATTTGGTAGAGGGTGGCAAGTTTCTCATGCTAGATTGCCCCGGATGATTCCGCTGCCGGGATCTCACTAGCCGGTGGGTCAGGTTGATCTCGCGGAGAGGCTGTCAAGGTTGGCAAGTTTCTCATGCTGGATTGCCCCGGATGATTCCGCTGCCGGGCTCTCACTAGTCGGTGGGTCAGGTTGATCTCGTGGAGAGGCTGGCAAGGTTGGCAAATTTCTCATGATGGATTGCCCCGGATGATACCGCTGTCGGGCTCTCACTAGCCGGTGGGTCAGGTTGATCTCGCGGAGAGGCTGGCAAGGTTGGCAAGTTTCTCATGCTGGATTGCCTCAGATGATTCCGCTGCCGGGCTCTCACTAGCGGGTGGGTAAGGTTGATCTCGCGGAGAGGCTGGCAAGGTTGGCAAATTTCTCATGCTGGATTGCCCCGGATGATTCCGCTGCCGGGCTCTCACTAGCCGGTGGGTCAGGTCGATCTCGCGGAGAGGCTGGCAAGGTTGGCAAGTTTCTCATGCTGGATTGCCCCGGATGATTCCGCTATCGGGCTCTCACTAGCCGGTGGGTCAGGTTGATCTCGCGGAGAGGCTGGCAAGGTTGGCAAATTTCTCATGCTGGATTGCCCCGGATGATTCCGCTGCCGGGCTCTCACTAGCCGGTGGGTCAGGTTGATCTCGCGGAGAGGCTGGCAAGGTTGGCAAATTTCTCATGTTGGATTGCCCTGGATGATTCCGCTGCCGGGCTCTCACTAGCCGGTGGGTCAGGTTGATCTCGCGGAGAGGTTGGCAAGGTTGGCAAATTTCTCATGCTGGATTGCCCCGGATGATTCCGCTGTAGGGCTCTCGTTAGCCGGTGGGTCAGGTTGATCTCACGGAGAGGCTGGCAAGGTCGACAAATTTTTCATGCTGGATTGCCTTGGATGATTCCGCTGCCGGGCTCTCGCTAGCCGGTGGGTCAGGTTGATCTCGCGGAGAGGCTGGCAAGGTTGGCAAGTCTCTGGTTGACAAGTCCTTGGTGTTGACTAGGGGCCTTCTCTCTCGGCGAGAAGGAGCGATCTCGCATGACAAGAGGGGGAAGGGCGAGAACTCATCCCACACGCCCTCAGCATGAAGTGCCAGGTAGAGAGCGCTCGCTGGCCCAGAGAGGCAGGCAAGCACCCAATGGCATGGAACAGGGCGAGGATTCCTGCAAGAGGTAGTGCTCACAAAAGGCCATGAGGGGTAGGAAGAGGGGTCGCTTCTCGCGAGATCGAGATGAAAGGGTGGCCCCAAAACCTACGGCCCTAAGGTAAACAAGAAAAAGCGAAGGCAGACAAAAACACGTCCTATACCAAAGCTACTCGATTGCATAGTGTGCGAGAATGAATACCGCGAGTACACTAAGAGTATGCGAGAAAGAGATATGAACATAGAAAAATAACAAGGCAGAAAGGATGAACACAGTAAGCAAGGCAAAAAATCTACATTTACATTTCGCTATCTGATTACAGAGCGCGGCGATCTCGCCAGCCAAAAGATATTGAAAAATAAAATGAAACTACAATCTTTTAGGGGTCATCCGCAAACTCCTCATCATCGCTATCCGCAGCCGGCGGGACCGGGATGAAAAGCTCGGGGACGATGTCCTCGATGGTCAAGTCAGCCGCATCGGCGGATAGGAGGCCGACCCCCTGCATCGATTTGAAAATATAGCGCGCCGCATTGGTAGACTCCACTCGGCATTCCTCTTCTCGGGCTCACCGCTCTTCCTTTAGACGACGACGAGAGGGGGGGGGGGGGGGACGGCCGCGCGGGCCAGCTCGCGGTTGTGGGCCTTCAGGCTGACAACCTTGCCCTCCAAGCTAAGGATGCAGGCTTCAGACCTCCTGGCCGTCTCGGTATCCTATAATGGAAAAGGAGGATAAGCAAAGAAAAGCGGGAAGAAAAGCAGGTAGCGAGGGCTAGAAAACTCACCACACCACCATCAGATGCGAGCAGCTTGTCTTTTAACTGGGCGATCTCGCCAAGGGAGCTTTGGTAAGCTTTGGCGAGCTCTTCATTTTGGTGCTCCAGTTGCAAGCATCGCCGCCGCGTCATATGGGCAAGCTCTAGGGAGCGCAGTTGAGACCTCACACTCTCGTAGGCCAGAGTCCTCGCGGTCTCCTCTTTATAGACCAAGGCGTCCTCGCGGCCATAAAGGCCAAAGGAGAGCGAGAAGGCATGTCCGCTGATGGTCGACTTCTCCACCCAATAGGGTAGGAGGGTGGAGATCTCGGCCTTATTGATCTCGTGCTTCCAGTTTAGCAGGAGCTCGTCGAACTCATCCCTGTGCCTCTGACCAAGGCCAAAGTTCTAGTGATTGACGGGAACTGGTGGGGGAGAGGTTCTGACGGCCTCCTCGGTCGGCTCCTCGGCCTCCCTCTCCTCAGGGGGGATGGTAAGGTCGATCTCATCAAGAGCGATCTCGGCGTGACCCTTTGCCTTTGCGGAGGGGAGCGAGCTCTT
The DNA here is from genome assembly GCA_033032865.1 of Dactylorhiza incarnata. Taxonomy (NCBI): domain Eukaryota; kingdom Viridiplantae; phylum Streptophyta; class Magnoliopsida; order Asparagales; family Orchidaceae; genus Dactylorhiza; species Dactylorhiza incarnata. Next base: position 2,084,691 of record JAWHQI010000363.1, read on the forward strand.
GGTCTTTTTCTGCTTCCTCTTTGGCAAGGACGACGGGGGTGGGTTCTTGCTGCTGGAGGCCTCCGGTCTTTTCCGGGAAGACGGCGGAGCCGGAGTGTTGGTCTCGCGGCAGGCCTCTGCTCCCATCGTCGTGAGGGCAAGGGTGCTGGCGTGCTTCCTATTGCTCGCGTAAGGGGGTTGAGGGGAAGATCCCGCTCGCCTGGAAAGGTGACAGTGGTGGTCAGATAGTTATTGAAAAAGGTTAAAAGAATGCAAGTTAGCAAGCAAGATTATTACCCTCCCCAGGAAGTACCGGAAGCAGCGAGTCGAGGTTTCGGCGAAGGTGAACCACCTCGAAGTTCTTCTTGCAGAAGAACTGATACAAGGCAGCGTCGTGACTGCCGAGAGCAGGCTGGCGGTAGGTGGTCTCGCCATGTTGAACCGGCGAGAATGGAATGTTTCCAAAGTTTCCCTTCACAAGGAGTAACTTCTGGGCCCAGTAGTGGGTCTTGTTAACGGTCTCGACGACCTTGAACCCGAACCCTACGAAGTAGGCGGTGCCATCCTTGTATGCCCGGAAAGAGAACAGCTTCTAGAAGACCGGTAGGATGAACTCGATGTGCTCTTCTCGCATATAGCAAGCGAACGCGACGATCATGGCGACGACGTTGGGGGTGAGCTGACCTGGAACGACGCCAAAGTAATTGAACACCTGGCGAGCAGTATAAAGAGAGGTTAATATATTGCGAACGAGGTTCAACTCGGCAAAAGGAAAGGTAAGCAAGACTAGCCGATACCTGGCGGATCTCGGGCCACAGGGACAGGCGCAGACCTACCCCGAAATGGGCCGTGGAGATGGCGAGCTCATCGGCCCGGAGAGTGTTGATCAAGTCGTCCTCGTTATGGCGGCGTGCCGAGAACCCGGGGGGGTGTTGGGGAAATGATTTATCTTAACCCCTAAAAATGAGTAGAATATAAATTCTAAGAATGAAAAATTAGTCTAAGTAAATATGCGTCGAATAGTATTCGACACATAGACGTAAGACACCACTTCATTAGGGATCACATCAAAAAAGAACACGTTCATGTAAACTTCATTGGAACTGAATCGCAAATTGCGGACATCTTTACCAAGCCTCTATCCGATTCACGATTTGCTCTACTTTGACTAGAACTAAGGGTCTTGGACATTCATACTTAATCGTGCAAAATCCACATTTTTATGACCACACATATCTGATTTCTGCACTGAATCACCGTGTCACCAACCTGTACAAACCTTCTGAAACAAAAAATTCTGAAAAATTTCACGTTTTCCCAAAAAATTCGAGCTCTGTCACTATCGTCCGACGATAGCTGGTTACCGCTGGCGGTAGTGGATATTTTCTGAATTTCCAGTTTTTTTTTTCATATTTTATTTTTCAGTTCCTGTTATTTTAAAAATTCTAAAAAAAAACTATAAAACAAATCAAAATCCAACCAAAAAAACATGCTTTGTGTTTCTATATATCAAAAACAACTACAAATTTGAAAAACCAATTAAAATAACAAAAACATGCTTTTTATTTGTTTTATTCTTTGTTTTTGAAAAACTTAAAATTTATAAAAACTGATGTAATTTTCAATGTTTCAAGGATGATGTGGTTTATCTTGCCAAGTTTAGAATACAATGTTTCATTCTCTATTTCAAGTATCTTAATAACATTGTTTTATATCATGCCTTGATCATTATCTTATGTGTGCTTTGAAATTGATTATAGAAATCATGTGTAGTATTGCATAGCATGCCTCTATGTATGAGTAAATGGTTTATATTTGATAATGATTTATTCACTCACATTTTTGATAAACTACATATGAATTTAATCTACTCTTACATGATTGTGTAGTGTAACAACATAATATTATTGTTATGCATGCTTAGTTTTACCTACACCACAAGTAAAAATCTGTTTCATGCACCTATTTTTGAAGAAGTGTGTCTTTTCAACAATCTTTTGTTTGCACATACAAGTGAATTCGGAGACCTTTGTCGTTAAGCAAAAATTCACATTTTTGATAACTCCACCAAGCACTACTCACCCTCCTGATAAGTCTTAATGAGCATTGTGAGGTTTAGCACCTTGGAGAGAATTGTAAAGTACCTTGTTGCAAATATTTTGTTTACTACTTCTTCTTGTACACCGGATCACAAATAACTAAAATTCAAAATAATAATTGTGATTCCCCAAACACTACTTTGCACCCTGATAAGTCTTAATAAGCACTGTGTGTGCAGAGCACCTTGGTAGTTGTACTACTTTTCTATGTGCATTGTACAATTTATATAGCTTTGTGGGTAGAAGTAACTCTAAAAACGCATTTTCAATAATATTGTGTTTATTCCATTATACATGTCATGTGTTTTGATTAACTCATATGTATACTTTTATCAAAAACACTATTTTGTACACATCATTCTCACTTGTAAGCCTTCTACTCATGAGAATTGGAGTCTATTGCATATCTGCATGTATTCTCTAAATTCTTAAGTAAATGCACTAGATAGCTTCGCATGATCATTACAATGTATAAGTGTACTTGATTTCTCAATTTAAGACAATGTATTCTTCTATCTTGACTTGATATGTTGTATCATACTTACATATTTTTTTCCGCTACGCCATGTGTACTCTTTATTGCTTACCTTTCAAAACAAGTGTATGGTTATGTTGCAACTGAAATCTTTTTGTGTACTTAAATTGCTACAACATCTATTTTTTGTCTAAAAACTCTTAATTATCCACTATGCTTCACCATTCTTATATAGATGTTCACTTCAAAAATATATTTCTTCATGTTTTCCACCTCTTTACTACTTGTACGCTTGATCATGAATACGTCTTTCCAACAAGTGATTTCCTTCTGACAATTTCTTCACATTCTTTTTTCACTCCTATATATTGTATTTCTCCTAAGCGTTTAACTCTTTATCATGTTCATTCCCTCTCTACACATTTATTGCACACATTAACGTTTGAACTTCTCTCCACCCTCTTTTGATAATACCAAAAGGGGGAGAATAAATTTGAAAGAAATTCACATGTTTGGGGAAGTCAAGTTCATAGGAAGTTTTGTTGTAGGGGGAGCAATTCACTTAGGGGGAGCATTCATTTAGGGGAGCATATGCACATGCCTTAAATTTCATGCTTATCCTTTTTAATAAACACAATTCCTATCTTTTGAACTATTTCTTTCTAAATGGATTTGTTATTATCAAAAAGGGAAGTTTGTTGGAACATGCTTTCCGCATCTCTTGGTTTAACAATAACAAATCCTATTGTATTTGATCTTGCTTGTGTTTATAGTGTGCAGGTACTATAGTTATATAATCTTATGAACAGGATGCTGATTGATGACGATTCATTGAAAAAAGAGCTACCGCTTGCATTAGTTATTAACGCCCTGCGTTAACAACCGCTGAGATGGAAACCATTGAGAAGGAAACCGCTGAGAACGGAACTGGCATTCGACGAAATGAAAACTGCGTTCGACGAACTGGTGTTCGACGAAATTGCGTTCGACGAACTACATGCTCTACCGCGGCGTTCGACGAACTGCATGCTCTACCATGGCGCTCGACGAAATGCATGCTTTACCGCGGAGCGTTAGCACTACCGTTGGCGCTAGTGTTCGTTCGACGAAATGAAAGTAGCACTCGACGAAATGTGAGGCAGTTCGACGAAGATGCGTCCGACGAAAAGAGATGTGCTCTACCGCGGAGCGTTAGCAATCCCGTTGGCGCTAGCATAAATGGAAACATTTGATGAGAAGGAAACAGTGGAGAAAAAGGAAGGTCGACGGGATGCTATTTTAGCAAGTACTATCGCGGCGTATTAAGTACTATCGCGGCGCGTTAAGGACTAACGCCCAATGGTAGCTTTTGGAATCCTCCCATCTGTATGTGATTGATAATCAAATATGGAAGGAGATATTGGCTGAAGGAAGGTTATCTCGCTATCGCGGAGCGTTAGCGTTACCGCGGCGCGCTAGTCGGAGGTCAAAGTTTGGCGCTCAAAAGTTGCCTAAGATGCCATGATCCGCGTGCTTGATCATTGTCTAATGTGGCTACCGCGGGTCGGTAGTACAACCGCAGGCGGTAGTGGCTGACTCTATTTAAAGACGCGCGCTTCCTCAATTGTTGTTTGCCGAAAAGAGAAGGAATAGAAGCCACATATTCAGAGGACTCGTGAGAGCCTTCTCCAAGCAGCCTGAAGAACTCTGTCAACATTCGTGAACGCAAAGAACTTGAATACCAATACGATCACATCTACATCGACATCAAGTTCTACTTTTGAGGGAGTTTTTAGTTTGTGTTTTGTTTTATTTTCTAATTATAACCTTTAAATATTTTGGTCCGTAGAGGAACTCGCCACACGACGACTAGGGCCTTGCGGGGACTAGGGGAAATTCGCCTCGCGTTGGCGACTAGGTCTTGTGGGGATTAGGGAGTAATTCTCCACACGGCGACTAGATCTTGTTAGGTCTAGGGAGTAGATCTAGGGGGTTCTCGAGGCCTTTCTGGGGAGAGAAAGGCTAGAGCGGCTTGAGGCCTTATCTGGGAGAGATAGGCTAAAGCCAACCGGTCCTTGGGAGACGGGGCGGTATAGAAAACCAAAAGAGTTTTTATTGGTCGCCTCTTTCCAAGCGTCATTGGGAAAAGTTTATTTGCAATCATAACTATTTCAATTTAATATTAATGAAAAATATGTTGGTTCCTTCATCTCTAATTCATGCTCTCTGATTTTCATTGGTTTAACCTAAATGTAATTTCTCTGTCACTAACGCCGAGCGGTAACACTACCGCTGGCGGTAGCAACATAGAATTATTTTCTTTAATAATCAGAAAAAGTTTAAAACCCTTTTTCACCCCCCCCCCCCCCCCCCTCTAAGGGCGCCTACAGATCCAACAGATGGCCCTATCTTTCTTGAGCTGCATTATCTCTAGGACCCTTTTGATCTCTTCCCTTGTTAGTTCATCTGAGTCATTTCCACTTGTAAGATCAAATGTCTGATTGAGCAGCTCCTCTATGATTTGTATATCTATTTCAGAAATTTTCCCATTAAGGGAGTCATCATCTCCTATATGCGCGCTCTCTTTGAATTCTGCCAGCTCTAAATCAAGTATCTTGCTCCTCATGGAAATCACCTTTGTTTTGCGACTGATAAGAATCAGCGGAGGAGTTGTGGGGTTAGGAGTGAAATGCCACTCGAACCCAGAGCTAGCTGGTTCTCCCCGAAATGCGTTTAGGCGCAGCAGTTGTCTAGACATCTAAGGGTCCTGGGGCCGCGAGAGCTCCTGCTTTGTGAAATAGGTCAAGGTTGTCCTTGAAGCTTTCTACAGCATTGAAGGAATCAACATCCACATCAAAGCCTGAATTGATCTTTGGAGGAGCCATTGATTTGGAGGCACCTGCAAAGAAGATAGAGAGAAAAAGAGAGAAAGAGAGAGAGAGAGACTGGGGTGCAAGAGAGCTAGGGAAGAAACGAGCAAGAAATCAAGGAGAGGAGAATTCTAAAGCGTAAATAATTTAACGCTGAAGTTGCTTAAAAGAAGATGATTATGTTGGACATGTGTGCCACATCCCTTTATTTGAGAATAACAAATCTCATATTGTATTTGATCTTGCTTGTCGTGTGTTTATAGTGTGCAGGAACTATAGGTGCAATACTCCACAGGTAGAAAGTAGCTTGGAACCAAAAAACTGAACTAAAGCACTACCGCCAGCGCTAGGGGTTACCGCAGGCGCTAGCGCTACAGCCTGGCACTAGCTCAAGTTCGTGCACAATGCCACACCGCAACGGTTTCGTAACTGCTTCTACACGAACACTACTGTAGGCGCTAGCTCCAAGATCTATAAAATGGAGATTTCTCTCTCATTTTGGCTATCCATCCCTGAGAGCATACAAGTGCCAAAATTCCATTGCTATTATGCTGCCGAAGATGGATCTCCCACAAAAAGCTTAAGGAGAATTCTGGAGGAGGACTACGTCACGCTACGTCCGAAGGTCGATCACTTCGACCTCGCTCATACTACAGTGATCGTTCATCTCCAACTTCAAAAGATCTCATATAGGGAATTTTTATTGTTGTTATCATTATTTCTATTTCATTCCATTTTGCAACCGTATAGAGAATTCGCCTTGTGTTGGCGACTAGGTCCTTGCACGGCTTATGGGGTAATTCATCGCGTGAGTTGGCGACTAGGTCTAGGAGATTAGATCTAGGGGGTGCTCGAGGCCATATACGGGGTTTGGATTGGCTAGAGCGGCTTGAGGCCATATCAAGGGAAGGATAGGCTAAAGCCAACCGGTTCGTGGGGATACGAGTCGGAATAGAAAAGGAAAAATTATTTACATATTTGTCACCTCCGATTTCTAGCGTTATTGAAATCAAGTATTTGTGAACACTTTTAAATATATATAATCATGTCTCTATTTGTGTTTACTTGATTTCTCTCTTTTGGCATAATCTCTACTATATTGGTTACTAAGCTTTCAATTCGTGTAACTTTATCTAAATTGTTTATTTCAATCTCTTTCATCATAAAACAATTTAGCACTTGTTTCTAAATCTAAAATTGCAAATTGTAATATTCTCTTTCTTTAATTAAATTGTTATTTCGCTCTCGTTTATTTTAAAACAATTTAGTAATTTTGCCTAAACTTATAAAAAGAATTTTTATTCCCTTATTCACACCCCCCCCCCTCTAAGGGCGCCTATCGATCCAACAAGTGGTATCAGAGCGAAGGTTATTCCAATACGGCTTCACAACCGAGAATATTGGCGCTTCATGATCTCGCATCCACTAGAAGGGGAAGTTTTTATGAAAATGAAAAATCCTTATGTCCACCATTATTTATGGGTGAAAATTATAATGGGTGGAAAATTCTTATGAAAAAATTTCTTTAATCTTTGGATATTGAAGTTTGGAATATTACAATTAAAATGCCCCCAAGTATTTTATATAAAAATGAAATGTTTTTAAATGCCAAATCAATGAATAGTTTATATTGTGCACTAGATCAAAATATTTTCAAACTTATTTATACACTTCCTACTGCTTATGAAGTTTAGAAATTTCTTGAGAATTCTTATAGTCTTCCTTCCACAAATGATGAACAAGAGCAATTCCTTATGGATCCAAGAGAAGAAATCGATGAGGACTTATGCTTGGAGGAAGATCTATCTAAGAAAGAAAAATGCAACGTCATAATATTGGACTCAAATGATGACAACACATCAAGAAAAAGAGAAGACGGAAATTCAACTATGGAAGAGGAATGCGAAGAAGATGTCAAAGGAACCCTTGGTTCAAATCTTGCCTCATCCCATAGCAATGTAAGAAAATTAAAAAATTCTCTTTTTGTAACAAATTCTATTTCTACATCTCGTATGCTTAAAATTGCTAAACGTAAAATTTTAAAATTGAAAATTGCTAATTCTAAATTACGTTTAGAAAATAAATCTTTAAAAGCAAATGATAAAGTAGAATCAAATATTGATGTGTTAAATTCTCTTTCATGCTCTTTAGTTAAAATTCATACTCCTTGTTTAGATTGCAATCTATTAAAAGAAAAATTGAAGGATATTGAAAAAGGGCTCATAGTTTCTAAAGAACATAATGAAAATTTGATAATTGAAAATGATGCTTTAACTTGTAAGTTAAGACAATTAAAATCTTTTGTTGAAAAAGTTCTAATTTCTAGTAATGTCATTCATCATAAGATTTCGAATAACAAAGATAAATTAACTTACAAAATCATTTCTAAAAAGGACCATTTTCACACATCAACTCAAAAGGAGTTTAGTTTCAAAAGGAATTATGATCCTCACAAAATTCTTATGAGTCACTATTATAAGTCTCAATATAATTTCAATCATGACTCAAATTTAAAAACTCATTTTCATGAAAATTAAACTATAAAATATTTTCCTTCACATTATAATAGTATGTCTATAAGAAAGAGTGGAAGTGAAAATCATCAAAATAAGAACCAATCATTTAACACATATTGTAACCCACTCTATCAACAATCACTTCTAAAGAAAGACAATCAGTTTATAAACTTTCAAAGAATCCATATAATAAAATTCATTATGATTATCAACATCAATCTATTTTGAAAAATAATTTGAATCAACATAAATCCCAAATGAATTATTTTTCAAATAACTACAATCATATAAAGATGTCACATAATCATTATATGGATTTGAGTGATAAACAACCAAGGTATGAATGGAGACCCATAAAGAAAAATGACACATCAACTTTAATTGAAAGGGCCCATTCATCATTGTCTCCCCAAAAGCCAATATGATGTATTTGGGTACCCAAAAGAACCATCCCACTTGGTCCCCTTTGGATACCTAAATCTCTCATTCATTAGTATCCAATCATTTGCATGAAGTAGAAACAATTAAAAATGAAATATCATTTCTCTACTTCATGATACGCTTAATTTCTTTTTCTTTGTTGCTTTTTATTATTTATTTTTACTTAAGCTAACATGCCTTGGTCACCTCATAAATATTTAAAATATGACTTTATCATTTAAAGCTTTATAACGTATAAATCAAATTGAATAAAATTGAATAAAAAGTCATATGTGTTTAAAAGTGACATATCTCTCATCTTTTTAGATTTTATCCTTTTTAAATCCTTTACCCAAAAATGTCTTGAATTTTCATTATAAATTGAATATTGAAATGATTATCAAGACTAATGAAATTATTTTAAAGAATGGATTTAAATAGCTTATTTAGGTGTCTTAGGCTAAAAATATTAAATGCCCAACTTATTGTATATTTGTCTAATTTCTTTGTTGCATATGATAGCCCCTATATTGAAAAATCATAATCGAGAAAAATCGGAATCAAATGATATAAAAAAACCATGTGTTCTTTAATCAAAAATTGTAACTCAAAATTGTAAATAAAAACCATGAGTTGCTAACACCAGGCATTATCATTAACGCAGTCGGTTGCCTATTTTCCTAAATTCTAATTATTATTTTCTGAAAAATTATTTTACTATGTTAAGTATCGTTATCTTCTACTTTCAGATACCTTGTATTAAAATCAAAAAGAAAATTTACAAAACAATTCAAAATAACCAAAACATTTTTTTGTCCTTTATATATATGCAGTATAATATTCACTTTACAAGCAGTCACTACATATTAAAAAGGATGAATATGAACTATATAATCACCACCATGATATATTAATATCATATGCTTAAATTCACTATAATTACATATCATAATTCATGATCTAACAAGAATTATCTTAGATCAACTAATTATATCAACCTTAGGAATTATGAAATATGTGATGGCTATTAGTATTATAGTTTCACATCTTGTTTTGTGTGTGATATGCATCTCTATTGTTTGCATGTATTTAGACCTTAGAATCATCTTGTATCATTAAGTTCAAATCAAAAGTTTAATCATTCCTTTCTAGGTCTAAAGAAAATTAATTTAAAATCTTCTCATATTACATGCAACATTATCTCCATTAAATCATATATAATAACATTGCATTCAAACTCATCATCCAAGCATAACTTCTTAGCTTATGCTTAAATTTATATGCTAGGTATAACATCTACAATGTTATTCAAATTTTTGATAACTATGTGATTTGAAATTATAATAGAATACTAAAATTCCAACAAACACATAGTTTATGGATTAATCATTAGAATATATATGAATATTGTATCATGAATCATATATTATCATGCAAAAAGAAAGATCAATAAATTCAATTATTGAATGCAATTTTATTATAAATTTCAAAACTTTATATATGTGATCTTTGTCTTTAATACGATTGCATGATCATCATTTTCTAGACTTACAAATCAAACTTGCTCATTCAAAAGAAAATCACCAAATCATATTGCCATAAGTCTAGAAGGAATATAATTCACATACATCATGATGATCTAACATATATTCTTTGCAAAGTTATCTAAAATCATAAATCATAATTCATGTTCTAATCAAGAAATATCTCAAATCAATAATATCTATCACCTAGGAATTACGAATCTTATGATAAAAATATGAATAATGTTTTCTTTACAATATTTGTTGTATTGATATACTTTGCTATTGATTGCATGCATCTCACATATACGTAGACTCTAGAATCAACTTTGTAATAATAAGAATAAATCAAACTAAATCATCACTTTATTCTAGATCTATAATTTGAAACTCTATTTTGGAATACATGCAATATTAATGTTAATCTTATGACGTGACATTAAACCCAAAACTCATCATACTAGCATTATCACTTATTGAATATTAGTAATTGTGTTAGTTATCTCATATCGTCGTCTCATAAAAGTAGAGAAACTATACAGCTTTATATTTTTCTATAACTCTTCACATTAAACAAAAACCATAGTTTATAAATCAACCCATAGTTTAAATACATGGGTTGTCCAAAGATTATTCACCTATGACTTCATATCTCACAATAGCGGGGGCGTAGGATTGGATGCATTAGAGACCTAACCTCTAAGTCATGTATTTTCCTTAACCGGGGAGGGTTCTAGTGGGGCCTTGATGGAAAATTTCAAAGCACTAAACTAACAATACAATATGATAAGCAGTTTAAGATTGAAGTTGATATTGTGCAACAAAATTACAAGTAATAAAAACCGCAAGTGCACGGTGTACAAATGTAATAACAATGCAAGTATGGGTCGATCCATAGAGAAGTTCAATTTCACTCTAATCCAGGCGAATTATAAATAAAAGGTTGGATTGATTTATTTAAAAATGAGATTTTAATTTGAGGAAAATAATCTTTGATAATTATGTTTCGGGTGCAATTTTATTAAAATATTTAATATATGATCAAATGAATAAGAACTCATCGTGATATAATAATGATATATAGAAGTTGGGGTGCGCATGAAAATCTTGTTATTTTATAATTCACAAAAATATTTTTATATTAATCGCTTTCCACATATTACATCAAAATTTCTTAAGCATGTGATATATGCGAGCGAACTAAGACAAAAAAATTAAGTGATAAAACATGATTGAGAGCTACAAGAACGAGTCCGAAAGTTTGCTTAAATCACTAAGAATATTTTGTATGCACTCGCGCTATATAGCATCAAACTTTCGGAAGAATGCGGTATGCGCAGTAGGCTACACAAAATATCAAAGCTTCATATTAAAATTTCTGGATATAAGTATGATTGAGCGATGAGTAATTATAATAATCACATAATTAAATAAGTAATTATATTGCACCGGAAACAAAATGAAACTACTTACGCATGATTTGTTTTACAAAAATTATAAGAGAGATCATCATAGAAGAAAATAGAAGCAAGAAATAATTTTATTGATTCAAAAATAAAAAACTTACAAATTTGCGCGAAGCGCATACATAAGCTTCCTCAAAATCTCCTTCTTCTCATACAATATCTCTCAAAAACTCACAAATAAATGCTAGTAATCTCCTACTTTCAGCTCTTATCGGTGTCCTTTTTCATCACTAAGGAACATCAATTTATAGAAAAATTTCGGGATTCAACTAAAAAGTTTGAGCGGGAAAATATGTAACTCCAAAATAAAAAAAAAGAATAATATTAATTAGGCTCCCATGAGGGGCGCTGAATTGATTTCAGCATTCATGTGGAGGCTGATTTGATTTTGGCATTACATATTGGCGTTGACAAAGTCAACACCCAAGGCTGGTTAATTAACATTTGGTGTTGAAATGAATTCAGCATGGGGACCGCTGAATTCATTTCAGCCCCCTTTGTGTTGACTCCAGTCAACACCCAGGTTAGGTGTTATATTTTAGGCTAGGTCCATTGTGGCCGTGTGCGGTCTTCTGCGCTTCGACCATTTTTCTTTCTTTTCCATTCGAAATCTTTATTGTGCGTTGACCTCTTTAGAATTTATTTTAACGCCTGCAATTACACAAACGAAAATACAGTGAAAAGTATCATTTTAAATATAACAAAAGAAACTATGAAATAAATATATAAACTGCGCGTACCAATAAACAAAAATATCGTGAAAAGCATAGTTTTATAAATAAAATAACATAAAATATTATAAATTAAATGCATTTTGGTGATTTCATCACCCCTCCACACTTAACGTTTTGCTCGTCCCGAGCAAAAGTAAATAGATAAATATTCTTTTCGTAGAATATACGATTACACTTAGCATGTGCAACAAGCCTTTAAACCCCTAGGTTACCTTAGTGGACGAGTTGTGTCTCGTGAGGGTTTTCAGTGAATTATACCCACAAAATTCAAATCTCAGTTTACAAGCACGTGAATATATAAATATTTCATAAGAGAACATTGAAATTCATAAACAAACATGGACAAATAATTTTATTTTTAAGGCTTTTAGATCTAAACACACTTTGATAAACACACAATCAAATTTTCTCACCCTTTAAACAAATATTAATTAAATATATATCTTAGATATTATGTCCACAATCCTATGTGAGAGAGCAATTTTTATAACATTAGTGATTCACTTTTAACTCAATTGTTTTTTATTCAATCTTATAATCTAGAGGTTATAAATAAAGACGATTTATGAGAAAAATAACCAAAATTAGTGCAAAAGACAAAATTGTAAAGACATGTTAAAAAAAATTCTCTTAATATTGAAATCGTAGAATAAGTATATTAAAGTCATAGAGACGATCACTTTATCACGTGAGCTTCATGAAGACATTAACATAAGCTATGATTCCAGAAAAAACTAAAAGCAAAATGTTCACCAATAATAGTATAAGAAAGCTCCCTAGGTGCCTCAACATACAATGCCCATTATGTCTTATCAGACACTGAGGTAGAGCTAGTGAAGGAGTAAACCAAATAGTTCTTATAACATTTATTTAAGTTTTCAAAAATAATTCCTAGGTGCCATAACCCACAATGCCTATTAGGGCTTATCAGGGACTAGAGTAGTGCTAGGGGAGATCTTTTAATTACCTAGGTGCCATAGCCCACAATGCCTATCAGGGCTTATCAGGGACCATGGTAGTGTTAGGACTTTATCAATTTTTTTTTTGATCTCATATTATATTGAATACCACAGATGAAAAACAATTATAAGGAAACAAAAAGCCAAAGAAATTATTTAACTGGGATAGCTAACTAATGTAGTTGTGGAGTCAAGTGACAAGTTGTTATCTTTATGAAGAAAATATAATTATTCTCTTAATCAATCTTAAGTGAATTAATCAACACGATTTAATATCTTCGTCTTAAACAATAACCGGGATTACACAACTCATAAAAAGAATTCAAATACGGGCCTGCTAGAAGTAAAAAGAAATCATAATATTCAATTGATTATTTCACTCAAAATCTTCTAATGTGGGCTCTTCTTAACTAAGAATTAAGTACACATAAATGAGATACATACTCTACTAATACCTGATTGCTGATGATTATTGTTGACTATATATTTACTCAAGTGTTAATAAATCTAGTTGTAAGGATAAGAATCATTGTGCATGAATATTTGAAATCAAAACTCTTTGTTTTTTTTGTTTTTTTTAAATCATAGGGGACAAATGATAATAATTTTTTAGAGAAAAGTATGAAATGAATCTACCCCTCCACACTTATTTGCATGCTCGTCCTCGAGCAATATAGCAATTAAGCCACAAAATTGAAATCTTTTTTTGGAATTTTTTTATTTCAAACAAACAGAAAGAAAGAAAAGAAAAGAAAAGAAAAGAAAAACAATAATAAACTTAGTACAAGCTAATCAAGAAGACTAAAAATTTAGTAGAGGTAAGCAGGCTCATGAAGATTCATGAGTTCGAATGTCTCAATATTCTCATAATCTAAAAAAAATTTTAATCTATGACCATTAACGTTAAAGCTTTTTTCTTTATTTAAACCCTCAATTTCAATAGCACCATTTGCAAATATATTCTTTACTAAGTAAGGTCCGGTCCATCTAGTTTTTAATTTCCCAGGAAACAGATGTAATCTAGAATTATAAAGTAACACTTTATCTCCAATATTAAATGTTTTCCTAGAGATAAATTTATCGTGGAATTGTTTGGTCTTCTCCTTATAAATTCTAGAGTTTTCATAAGCATCATTTCGTAATTCATCTAATTCTGATAATTGAAACTTCCTTTGTGCTCCAATCTCATTTTCATCAAAATTTAATTTTTTAATTGCCCACATTGCACGATGTTCTAATTCAACAGGTAAGTGGCAAGCTTTTCCATACACAATCCGATCAAGTGACATACCCAAATTCGTTTTGAATGCAGTCAGATAAGCCCATAAAGCATCAACTAATTTCAATGTCCAATCCTTTCGATTTGCGCTTATCGTCTTTTCTAGGATTTGCTTAATTTGTCTATTTGACACTTCCACTTGACCACAAGTTTGTGGCTGATAAGGTGTGGACAACTTATGTTTAATTCCATATTTTTTCATTAAAGCCTCAAAGGAATGATTACAAAAATGTGTTCCATTATCACTAATAATAGCTCTTGGAGTTCCAAATCTAGATAAAATATTTTCCTTAATTAACTTAATCATAATTTTGCTATCATGAGTTTTAGATGGTATTGCCTCAACCCACTTAGATACATAATCCACAGCTAGTAGAATATAATTATTTCCAAATGAGTTTGGGAACGACCCCATAAAATCAATTCCCCATACGTCAAATATTTCTACTACTAAGATTGATTGTTTAGGCATTTCATTTCTTTTAGTTATCCGTCCCATGTGTTGGCATATACTACACATTTTGCAATATTCAAAGGCGTCTTTAAATAAGGTGGGCCAATAAAATCCACATTGTAATACTTTTGATGATGTTTTCTTAACACTAAAATGCCCCCCACAAGCTTGATCATGACAAAAGGATAATATACTTTTAAACTCCTCATTCGGGACGCACCTTCTAATGATTTGATCGAGACAATATTTAAATAAATAAGGTTCTTCCCAATAAAAATATTTCACTTGTGAGAAAATTTATCTTTATCTTGTTTCGTCCAAAATGATGGAGTTTCCTTGGTGACTAAGTAGTTTACAATATCCGCAAACCAAGGAGTTTTAGAAACTACATAAACTCGCTCATCCGAAAAATTCTCATTAATCGGTATTATATTAGACTCGTCATTTTTTAATCTAGAAATATGGTCAGCTACTACATTTTCACACCTTTTTTATCACGTATTTCTAAATCAAATTCTTTTAGTAATAATATCCAACGGATCAACCTAGCTTTAGCATCCTTTTTTGTTAAAAGATATTTAATTGCAGAATGATCAGTGTATATTATAATATGAGATCCTATTAGATATGATCTAAATTTTTCAAGAGCAAATACCACAGCTAGAAATTCTTTTTCAGTAGTAGTGTAATTTAGTTGTGCATCGTTAAGAGTCCTACTTGCATAATAAATTACATGTGGTTTATCATTTATGTGTTGCCCTAGGATGGCTCCAATAGCATAGTCAGAAGCGTCACACATAATTTCAAATGGTTTATTCCAATCTGGTGCTTGAATTATAGGAGCAGAAGTTAATTGTTCTTTCAAAATTTTAAATGCTTTATGACAGTCATTATCAAAATTAAAATGTTCATCTTTACCTAAGAGTTTAGTCAAAGGTCTAGCTATCTTGCTAAAATCCTTAATAAAGCGTCGATAAAAACCCGCGTGACCTAAAAATGATCTTATTTCTTTAACAGATTTAGGAGGAGGAAGCCCTGATATAACCTCAACTTTTGCTTTATCAACCTCTAATCCTTGGTTGGAGATTATATGTCCTAAAACAATCCCTCGTTTTACCATAAAATGACATTTTTCCCAGTTAAGCACAAGATTTTTCTCTTTGCATCTTATTAATACTAACTCTAAATGATTTAAGCAGTCAGAGAATGAATCTCCATAAATAGAAAAATCATCCATGAATATTTCCAAAAATCTCTCAACCATATCAGAAAATATACTCATCATGCACCTTTGAAAGGTAGCAGGTGCATTGCACAATCAAAAGGGCATGCGACGATAAGCAAATGTTCCAAAAGGACAAGTGAATGTTGTTTTTTCTTGATCTTCCGGTGAGATGGGGATTTGGTTATATCCGGAGTAACCATCAAGAAAATAATAAAATTTATGTCCTGCTAATCTTTCTAACATTTGGTCAATAAAGGGTAATGGGAAATGATCTTTCCTAGTGGCTTCATTAAGTTTCCTGTAATCTATGCAGACTCGCCATCCAGTTTGTGTGCGAGTTGCGATTTGTTCATTGTTATTATTTGTGATTACAGTGATTCCGGATTTTTTGGGTACAACATGAATCGGGCTAACCCATGGACTATCTGAAATAGGATATATTATTCCGTTATCCAACAATTTAATAATTTCTGTCTAACAACTTCCTTCATTGTTGGATTTAGTCTTCTTTGAGGGTCACGTTTAGGTTTTGCGTTTTCAGTCATATGAATTCTATGTTGTACCATGGTTGGACTAATTCCCTTTATGTCTCCCATAGTCCATCCAATGGCTTCCTTATTAGTTTTTAGAATTTTAATTAATTTATTAGTTTCTTCTTCATTTAAATCTTTTGCTATTATAACAGGAAGTGTCTATTTTTCGCCTAAATATGCATATATCAAATAATCGGGCAATGGTTTAAGTTCTAATTTAGGTGCTTCGATCATGGACGGGAGGCTAGGCGCCCTAAGCTCCTCACTCAGGGGTTCTGGAAGAGGTTCTCGATGAGCATACATTAAATCTTGCGTATTAAGTTCTTCTAACAATGCAATCTCATCTTCAAAAATTTCTTCAAAACTTTTATCAAATATTTCCTCGTCTAATTCTCCTAATTCTTCATCTTCTAATTCTTGAATCATATTTACATCTAATGTTTGATTACATGATTGCCCATTTATATTAAAAATATTCAAATCAATTGTCATGTTTCCAAAAGATAATTTCATTAATCCATTACGACAATTAATCAATGCATTAGATGTGGCTAAAAATGGCCATCCGAGAATGACAGGTATTTGATAACGAGTGTTAGCAACTGGTTGTGTCTCTAGTACTATAAAGTCTACTGGAAAGATGAATTCCCCTATCTTAATTAGTACATCCTCTATTTCTCCCTTGGGTATCTTAATAGAGCGGTCAGCTAGTTGAAGTGTGACCTTTGTAGGCTTTAATTCTCCTAAATCAAGTTGCTCATAAACAGAATAAGGAAGAAAATTGACACCGGCTCCTAAGTCTAATAAGGCTCTATTAATAAATTTATTCCCTATACTACATGAGATGGTAGGACATCCAGGGTCTTTGTATTTAACGGGAATTGTGCTTGTTAACACATTTGATATATTAGAGGCTAAAAATACCTTTTTAGGCACTTGAGTTTGTTTCTTCTTGGTGCATAAATCTTTAAGAAATTTTGCATAATTTGGCACTTGTTGAATTGCATCAAGAAGAGGAATATTAATTTTTACTTGCTTAAAAACCTCTAACATTTTTTCCATTTGTGCAGAATTTTTATTGCTTTTTAATCTTTGTGGATACGGAGCCTTTATTTCTTGAATTTTATTTTCATTTGATGATATTTCAATTGGTTCTTCAAGAGGTATTTCATTATTTGTATTTATTTCAGTTGTGGTTTCAGGCCTCTCATTGCATTGATCTACTTTATTATCCACTTTTTTACCCGATCTTAAAACAGTTATAGCATTAACTTGACTTTCTTTTATATGATTTATAGCCTTAGGATCTCTTGGATTAGCGATGGGTTGGCTAGGAAAAGTTCCTCTCTCTCGCTAATTTGAGACGCAATTTGCCCAACTTGGAGTTCTAATCTAGCTATGGCTTGTGAATTAGTACTCATTATTTGACTAGATGTGTGCATGAACTTAGTTAGGCATCAGAGGTTTACGATGTTGTTTTCACTAAGACTTTTACATTTTTCTCTAAATCAGAAAGTTTATTATTAAATCCAGGAGGTTGAAATTGTTGATTAGAGATTAAATTATTAAAATTTTGAAGTTGCGGTTCTTTAAAATTTTGATTAAATGGTTTAGAGTTAGAATTATTATTATTATTGTTATTATTTTGTGAATGAAAGTTTGAATTATCATTTTGTCTCCATGAGAAATTTGGGTGATTTCTCCAACCTGGATTATAATATTGAGAATATGGATCATTCTTAGGATTTTGAAAAGTAGCATTCATTTGTTCATAATTTAAATTATTTTCTAAATACGGACACTCTTCTCCTATGTGCGACGGATCTTGACAATTAGGACATACAAAAATGTGATTAACTTGTTTATTCTTAATATCTAATTCATCTAATCTACGGACAAGTGCGTCAATTTTAGCCTCACATGCAGTAGTTGGATCAATAACATGCATACCATTTTTATAGGCCATTGATTTTTCATTAATCGATTTATTAGACCTATCATAAGTACTCTCTTCCCATTGCCCAGTTTTTTCCGCTAAGTTTTCAAAAAATTCCCAAGCCTCATCTTCACTTTTATCCATAAAATTTTCTTGACACATAGATTCGAGCATAGTTTTTCTGTTAAAGTTCAAACCTTCATAAACAATTTGACATAGTCTCCATTTTTCTATAGCATGATGAGGGCATAATGTAAATAAATTTTTAAATCTATCTAAATATTTCCAAAATGTTTCTCCAGGAATTTGGGAAAATTGATTTATTTCATTCCTAATTTTTGCAGTTTTGTGATTAGGATAAAATTTTCTTAGAAACACTTTAATAAACTCATCCCAAGTATTTATAGAATCGACAGGTAAACTATGCAACCATTTCTTAGCATAATCGGTTGGGAAAATGATTTCTCTTAACCCCTAGAAATGAGTTAAAGAAGAATTCTAAGAATGAAAAATAAGGTCAAGTAAATATGCGTCGAATAATATTCGACGCAACGTCGAAATGTAGTCGACGTTTCCTTCAGATTGAGTCGAAGTAACTCTAGGAAAATTTCGACGTATGTGTTGTCGACGTTACTCTGATTTCTAGTCGACGCATCTAATGTAGTCGACGCACCTTTGTCGACGCACCTTCCTTATTCTCCTCTCGACGTCCAGACAGGATGTATTCGACGCTTGCGTCGAATAGTAATCGACGCACGTCGATCTTTATGATAGAATTCAAAATCGCCAGATCTCTTTCCTTATCTTATAGATCTGATCTATATGGAATCAATTTATGTCTTATAGCCATTCTGAATCTTTCTTTTCTTCTATTAGATTCTTGGCTAATTTGTTAAAATTCATTATGGACATTATTTGAAATTAGAATGAATACTTTCCTTCTATGGATATAACTATTATGAGAATTTCTCTTTCTTTCTAATACTCTGCCTGCTAATTGATTACTCTCCTTTAGTATTATTTGATTGAAACAGAGCTATAAATAAAGAGGAGGTCGGCAGAAGAAGTAGTCAAGTGATTCACCACTTTTACATTTGAAAAGAGGAAAAGCTCCCAAGTGAAAAAGAGAGAATTGAGAAATAGTCCTGCAGCAATATTCAAGCATTCTTCTTCTCTCTGCTTTTGAAGTCACCCTGCTGCAAATTCTGATAGCTCTCACATAAGAGAGAAAAGCTACAAATCTTCTTCTCTCTATAGAAGAAAGATTTAATTCACTTCTTGTGCTTCCAATCTTCTTGCTAGGAAGAAGATTCATTCTTGTTCTTATTTCTTTCTTCTTTCTTATTTTTACTTAAACATTGTAAAAGAGTTTTTAGAATCTCTCTTCAAAAAATTCAGTGTACTGGTTCTAAGAGTCTCCTTTTCAAAAGACTCAGTTAGTTCTAAGAGTCTCCTTGTCAAAAGACTCAGGGTGGTTCTAAGAGTCTCCTTATCAAAAGACTTAGTGCAAGATAGTGAATTCCTACCAAGGGGGTAGAAGAGTGGACTACCCAAAGTTTGGGGAACCACTATATTTTCTTGTGTTGTGCTGTGATTTTTTTTCTTGCATTTACTTTCTTTATTTGTTTAATTCTTGTTGGTGTGTGAGAAGCTATAATCTGTGATCATACACATATATATTAACATTGCACAAAATATTTTTTAATCTCTATTCACCCCCCCCCCCCCTCTAGAGAATTCTAGTGAGGTTAACTGTGCACTTTCATAATCTTTTAAAGCGAATGGAAGAAAACGAAGCTTAAGTGCATCTTCAGTTAAGTTTTGTAATTTCATCATAGAACACACCTCTTCAAATTCACTTATAAAGATATAGGCATCTTCACTATCGGCTCCTAGGTATTTTGGAAGCATATTCACATAGTGAGGTTTGATTTCAAAATTGTTTGCAGTAGATATGGGTAATTTAATGCATGAAGGTAATGATGTTCTCATTGGATAACACTTATCACGTAATACAACATTAGGATTTACTTCAGCCATAATTAAACTTTTAAATTCAGATCGTACTAAGCGTTTTGTAGAATCTCTAGTCCAAAGGTGCATACACTATGTGGATGAAGATTGGTGATTCAAACTAAAATGATATTTAAGGGGAAAAGAAATACTTTTGTTATATTTTTCAATATTTTATTATTGTTATATTTATTTATTTATTTGTTAATTTTCAAATTTTATATCTCGCCTACTCATTAGCCAGGTAAGTGTAAGATTAGTGGCCGCACTACGTACCGTTAAACACCACCTCTCTTTCGGGGGATACTGGCTCACCCCTAACCACTTTCCTAGACACCAACAAACAAGCTTAATATAAAGATGAAATTTACAAATTTTAAATTTCACAAATTTGTCGGCCAGGTAAACGTAAGGTTAGTGGCCGCACTACGTACCGTTAAACACCACCTTCCTTTCGGGGGATACTAGCTCACCCCTAACCGTTTTCCTAGACACCAATTAGTTAGGAAAGTTTAAAATTGCAAATTAATTAACTTTTTATAATTATTATTTTCTAATCTAATAATCTGAAGAACTAAAGAGAAATTAAAACTTCCCCGGCAACGGCGCCAAAAACTTGATGGAAAATTTCAAAGCACTAAACTAACAATACAATATGATAAGCAGTTTAAGATTGAAGTTGATATTGTGCAACAAAATTACAAGTAATAAAAACTGCAAGTGCACGGTGTACAAATGTAATAACAATGCAAGTACGGGTCGATCCACAGAGAAGTTCAATTTTACTCTAATCCAGGCGAATTATAAATAAAAGGTTGGATTGATTTGTTTAAAAATGAGATCTTAATTTGAGGAAAATAATCTTTGATAAATATGTTTCGGGTGCAATTTTATTAAAATATTTAATATATGATCAAATGAATAAGAACTCATCGCGATATAATAATGATATATAGAAGTTGGGGTGCGCATGAAAATCTTGTTATTTTGTAATTCACAAAAATATTTTTATATTAATCGCTTTCCACATATTACATCAAAATTTCTTAAGCATGTGATATATGCGAGCGAACTAAGACAAAAAAATTAAGTGATAAAACATGATTGAGAGCTACAAGAACGAGTCCGAAAGTTTGCTTAAATCACTAAGAATATTTTGTATGCACTCGCGCTATATAACATCAAACTTTCGGAAGAATGCGGTATGCGCAGTAGGCTACACAAAATATCAAAGCTTCATATTAAAATTTTCGGATATAAGTATGATTGAGCGATGAGTAATTATAATAATCACATAATTAAATAAGTATTTATATTGCACCCGAAACAAAATGAAACTACTCGCGCATGATTTGTTTTACAAAAATTATAAGAGAGATCATCATAGAAGAAAATAGAAGCAAGAAATAATTTTATTGATTCAAAAATAAAAACTTACAAATTTGCGGGAAGCGCATACATAAGCTTCCTCGAAATCTCCTTCTTCTCATACAATATCTCTCAAAAACTCACAAATAAAATGCTAGTAATCTCCTACTTTCAGCTCTTATCGGTGTCCTTTTTCATCACTAAGGAACATTAATTTATAGAAAAATTTCGGGATTCAACTAAAAAGTTTGAGCGGGAAAATATGTAACTCCAAAATCCAAAAAAAAAGAATAATATTAATTAGGCTCCCATGAGGGGCGCTAAATTGATTTCAGCATTCATGTGGAGGCTGATTTGATTTTGGCGTTACATATTGGTGTTGACAAAGTCAACACCCAAGGCTGGTTAATTAACATTTGGTGTTGAAATGAATTCAGCATGGGGACCGCTGAATTCATTTCAGCCCCCTTTGTGTTGACTCCAGTCAACACCCAGGTTGGGTGTTATATTTTAGGCTAGGTCCATTGTGGCCGTGTGTGGTCTTCCGCGCTTCGACTATTTTTCTTTCTTTTTCATTCGAAATCTTTATTGCGCGTTGACCTCTTTAGAATTTATTTTAACGCCTGCAATTACACAAACGAAAATACCGTGAAAAGTATCATTTTAAATATAACAAAAGAAACTATGAAATAAATATATAAACTGCTTACCAATAAACAAAAATATCGTGAAAAGCATAGTTTTATAAATAAAATAACATAAAATATTATAAATTAAATGCATTTTGGTGATTTCGTCACCCCTCCACACTTAACGTTTTGCTCGTCCCGGGCAAAAATAAATAGATAAATATTCTTTACGTAAAATATACGATTACACTTAGCATGTGCAACAAGCCTTTAAACCCCTAGGTTACCCTAGTGGACGAGTTGTGTCTCGTGAGGGTTTTCAGTGAATTATACCCACAAAATTCAAATCTCAGTTTACAAGCACGTGAATATATAAATATTTCATAAGAGAACATTGAAATTCATAAACAAACATGGACAAATAATTTTATTTTTAAGGCTTTTAGATCTAAACACACTTTGATAAACACACAATCAAATTTTCTCACCCTTTAAACAAATATTAATTAAATATATATCTTAGATATTATGTCCACAATTCTATGTGAGAGAGCAATTTTATAACATTAGTGATTCACTTTTAACTCAATTGTTTTTTATTCAATCTCATAATCTAGAGGTTATAAATAAAGACGATTTATGAGAAAAATAACCAAAGTTAGTGCAAAAGACAAAATTGTAAAGACATGTTAAAAAAAATTCTCTTAATATTGAAATCGTAGAATAAGTATATTAAAGTCATAGAGACGATCACTTTATCACGTGAGCTTCATGAAGACATTAACATAAGCTATGATTCCAGAAAAAACTAAAAGCAAAATGTTCACCAATAATAGTATAAGATAGCTCCCTAGGTGCCTCAACATACAATGCCCATTATGTCTTATCAGACACTGAGGTAGAGCTAGTGAAGGAGTAAACCAAATAGTTCTTATAACATTTATTTAAGTTTTCAAAAATAATTCCTAGGTGTCATAGCCCACAATGCCTATTAGGGCTTATCAGGGACTAGAGTAGTGCTAGGGGAGATCTTTTAATTACCTAGGTGCCATAGCCCACAATGCCTATTAGGGCTTATCAGGGACCATGGTAGTGCTAGGACTTTATCAATTTTTTTTTATCTCATATTATATTGAATACCACAGATGAAAAACAATTATAAGGGAACAAAAAGCCAAAGAAATTATTTAACTGGGATAGCTAGCTAATGTAGTTGTGGAGTCAAGTGTCAAGTTGTTATCTTTATGAAGAAAATATAATAGTTCTCTTAAATCAATCTTAAGTGAATTAATCAACACGATTTAATATCTTCGCCTTAAAAAATAACCGGGATTACACAACTCATAAAAAGAATTCAAATACGGGCCTGCTAGAAGTAAATAGAAATCATAATATTCCATTGATTATTTCACTCAAAATCTTCTAATGTGGGCTCTTCTCAACTAAGAATCAAGTACACATAAATGAGATACATACTCTACTAATACCTGATTGCTGATGATTATTGTTGACTATATATTTACTCAAGTGTTAATAAATCTAGTTGTAAGGATAAGAATCATTGTCCATGAATATTTGAAATCAAAACTCTTTATTTTTTTTGTTTTTTTTAAATCATAGAGGACAAATGATAATAATTTTTTTAGAGAAAAGTATGAAGTGAATCTACCCCTCCACACTTATTTGCATGCTCGTCCTCGAGCAATATAGCAATTAAACCACAAAATTGAAATCTTTTTTTTGGAATTTTTTTTATTTCAAACAAACAGAAAGAAAGAAAAGAAAAGAAAAGAAAAGAAAAACAATAATAAACTTAGTACAAGCTAATCAAGAAGACTAAAAATTTAGTAGAGGTAAGCAGGCTCATGAAGATTCATGAGTTCGAATGTCTCAATATTCTCATAATCTAAAAAAAGTTTTAATCTATGACCATTAACGTTAAAGCTTTTTTCTTTATTTAAACCCTCAATTTCAATAGCACCATTTGCAAATATATTCTTTACTAAGTAAGGTCCGGTCCATCTAGTTTTTAATTTCCCAGGAAACAGATGTAATCTAGAATTATAAAGTAACACTTTATCTCCAATATTAAATGTTTTCCTAGAGATAAATTTATCGTGGAATTGTTTGGTCTTCTCCTTATAAATTCTAGAGTTTTCATAAGCATCATTTCGTAATTCATCTAACACTACAACAAACTGCACTTATTGTAAGGACTGAAATATAACTGAAACACAGTTTGTTACAAATAGTTATATTTAGTAACAAATTTTTCTTGTTGTTACAAAAAAGTACTTTTTTGTAACGAATATTTTAAATTTTGTTACAATAATAATTAATTCGTTACTATAACTGTAAGTATTTGTAACAACACTAATGTTACGTTACAAAAAGAAAACTTTTCTCACAATAAGTATCAATTGTAACTACATCATGAAAATTTTTTGTCACAAAGACATTGTCCTTACTAATAGTAAAATTTTATTATTAAAGTTTTGTTACAAAAAATATATCATATTTATCAAAGTTTTGAATTATTTTTTTTTTTTGAAAAAAATAAAAAAAAATTTGTATGTGCGCGACAGTACCCCACCTCGATAGTGCTCTAACGCGACGACAGTACTCCTACAACTCGCAAACATCCATGCGCGGCTGTCGCAGATATGCATGTGGTACTATTGCGATATGTATTTTTGCGTGTACGAGGATTTTTATATATAAATGTTTAACTTTTTATAAAAAAAATGTTGTCTCTCTCCCATGCAGCTCTATCTCTCTCTCACATGAATGAATGAAATATACGGATGAAAATTTCCCTTCATAAAATTTTGAACAAAACAAAACTAAAAATTAAAAATATATTAAATGTACAAATGAATGCAAATTAATATGACATTAATTTTTTAATATAATTTTGGAATTAAAATAAAATCACGCACGAACCCGCGTGCACGCAAATGCACTCTCGCGTGCACGCAAATGCACTCTCGCGCGCCTGCAAATGCACTCTTGCGCGCACGCAAATGCACTCTTGCGCGCACGTAAATGCACTCTCGTGCGTGTAGTTTTCCTTTTTTTTGCTTGAGAGCTAGCGCGTATTGCATGTGTCGGGGCTCAAACATAGACACATGCACACACACAGACACGGACAGCCAAACACACAAACATCCATTTGTGAGCTGTAGCAATGTCTTTCACGTACGGCTGCCGCCGTTGTCTCCCCCCTCTTCGACGGTCGCCGTCGTCGTCACCTCTCTCTTCCACGGCCGCCGCCATCGTCGTTCTCTTTCTCGGTCGTCGCCACGCTCCGTTCTCTTCCTCTAGTTTATTAAGTTTTGTCTATTTCTTTCCCTCTCACATTAATGAAATATATGGAGGGAAATTTCCCCCCATAAAATTTTGCACAAAACAAATCAAAAAATTTAAAACATATTAATATAATTTTTGAATAAAAATAACGATCGCGCACTGGCCCCGCATGCACGCATATTTTTTCATTGTGCGCATGGGTGAAATAATTGTTCCCTTCGAGCGCCCATTTTTCGCTCGAGCACGTGCTTTTCACTCGGATGCGCGTTTTATTTCCCGAGCACACGTTTTTTTTTCAGTCGCGCGCATTGCATTAGCTCTATCTTTTTTGCTCTTGAGCATAAATAAATTTGTCAGCGCACACGTTTTTTGCTCGGGAGCTAGCGTTTTAATGAAAATATATGTCATATATATATATTGATTGATGGATGACACGTGCTTTAATGAAAATAAATGTGTAATGAAATTCATAAATACATATCAAATCAATTCATAAATACAACGCGTTGTTCAATAAAATTTACTTTTTAAATAAAATTTATGTTTTTTTTAAATAAGAATTACCCCCGCTCAATTTTGTCCGCTCTCAGGAGCTCAATCAACTGACTTTGCACATGAGGCCCATGTTCCCCGCTCGACAATACGCCCGCCTCGACATTGCCCGACAGTGCACATGAGCTTTAAATAAGATTTATGTATTTTTAAATAAGTTTATCTGTTTATGTATTTTTTAAAAGTAAGAATTACCCTGCTCAATTTCGTCCGCTCTCAGGCGCTCGATCAACTGAATAAAAAATAATTGAATATTAATTTAATTTTCTCACCGGACACAAACACACACACACACATACAAACACAGACACGCAAACACAAACACAGTCACAGACATAGATACAGACTGACATAGACACGGACATAGTCAAACACAAACACAAACACAAACACGCATAAACATGCAAGCAAAGACACAAACACACACAAACACATATAGACACAGATACAGACACATAATTAACTCGCATAGATACGCAAACACAGACACACATAAGCACAGACAAACATGCATAAACAGACAAACACTCACACACAACCCAAATACACAGTCACAGACAATCACGTGTACATACAGACATAGACACAGACACAAACACATGGACACAGACACAGACTTGTATAGATACATGGACACAAACACAGCCATGTGGTACTATTGCGGCATGGGTATTTTCGCACGCGGGGGGTTTTTGCGAGCTGTAGGAGCGTCGCTACACTGAGACAATAGTACTATCGAGGCGGGGATAATGTCGTGCAGGGCACTGACGCTTCCTATATGCACTCAGTTGAACGAGCGTCCGAAAGCGGGAGAGTTTGGGCGGAGATAGTGAAAAAATTTGTTGCTAAAAATTTGATTATGATTAACAACAATTAATTTATTTCAAAATTTATTGCTAATTAAAAATACATAGATTTATTTAACTTTTGGCTCTAACCAAAAAATTTGAGCGGTAAAATGAAAATTTGCCGCTGACATTATTAAACAAAGGTTTAGGCTTTCGCTCCTCCTAACCCTCTTCCCTCTCACGACAATCCACCGGCTCCTCCTAGGTCATCGCCCAACTATGCAGATGGTTTCCCCTTTCAACTACTGCATTCGACCGCTTCGTTTCCTCCGACTGCCACTCCTTCTCCAATGGCTTTCGCAAACACTGATCCTCCTTCGGATCCTCCCTAGCTTCGTCTTTACTACAGTCGGTGGCTTCTTCCCTCTGGTTGCACCTCCTTCTCCCCGGGCTTTTGATTCGATGTATTTCTTAGGTGCTTCTCCTACAAATCTTCTCTCCAGCGAGACTTGTAACTTCAGCCTGGAACCGGCGCTTCCCTCCGTTCGGAGCCTGACACCTACTTCTGCAATCAAAGTCCGCCCCTGTTTCCACACACCATCGCCTACGGCCGACGCATCGCGCCGCCGACACATGGTTCGTTTAAAAAAATTGGTAATCACTTCAACCTCATCCCCACTTGCATTTAGGATTATTTCTGCTCTAATTACCTTGAAAATTTTCACTTAAAGATTGACTATAGTCCTCTCTTCGACTGACTCTTTTCCTCCATTGAATTTCTTTCCCTAACATCCAGGATTTTCACAACACTCTGCTGCTGCTGCACCCCCATTTCTTACCCTAAAATCTATGGATTTGAGGGTAATATCAAGGTTAATCATTCTCCACTTATTGCATCAACGTTATTAACATTTTTGATTCATGCTATTTGAATTTCAGATCCTTTCTCTACTCATCCCTCTATGAGGTATGATCTACCATCTTTTTGGGTCATTCATAGATGAGCATGTGTTGTTGGGATATTAGGTCTAAAGTGTTAGATTTAATATTGTTAGGTTCTTTTAGGTTCCAAATTTTTGTAATAGGTCCCTATATTTCTTTTTCATGGCTGCATATGCTATGGCAAAGGATTCAAACTCGAAGGAAGAGTCAGATCTAAGACTACAATGGATATGTAATATGTTTCTTAACGTGCTCCAAAAGAGCTTCCATGTGTGGTTTTAGGAAGCGAAGGTTTGTAGAAATTTAGTATGTCACAAGCTCTAAAAGAGCTTCCATGTGTGGGTTGTATATCTACCATGTTGTTAGTTTTGTTCCACATGTTGGATGAATTCATGGCAGGATTCAACATTATATCCTAAAAATGTATTCATGTTAGATTTAATATTGTTTGCTCCTTGTAGGTGTGGTAAGGTTTGAACTTGTTGGATCAAGAAGATATTCCTTCTTCCTAATAGGTAATTTTTTTGATCCATTCTCTTCATTGATATGAGAATCCATTGATTTACCAGTTTGAATGATTTTGGTTGGTATACCAAATTTTTGTTCATAATTTTGTGTTGGTGTTATAGGTTTATATGTGGAGAATTATAATGTTGTGTAGAATTTTGTGTTGTTCTACTAGATGAGGATGGGCATATACAAACGTAGAAGTTCTAATTTTCTTATTGTGGAGAATAATAAGTTTCTTTAGATTCGAGAAATTGAAAGGAAGTTCTAATTTTCTTATTGTAGAAGTTTTGGTTACTCTTAGGAACGATTATTTTTTATTCGTTATGCATATTTACTCTTGAAGACATCAATGATATTAGCAAGCTAGTTACTTGAGATTTCTTTCTAACTTTCTTGATTCTTACAAGATGAAATCATGTTCTTGTGCATATTTACTCTTGTTTAGTTTTTTTTGTAGTGAGACTTGACTAAGCAAAAAATATAAGCCTATAACAAAAAATATAAAAAATTATTTTTTTAAAATGCAATATCTTTGGCGACGCTTTTTTAATACAAACGTCGCCAAAGCTGTGACTTTATTTACCACCCAAACGTTGCAAATAAACGGCGATTTTTCGCAAATAAGCGCCGCCAAATCATGCGGAGTTTTGGTCACGTTTTTAATAAAATGTCGCAGAAAGCTTCCGCGACGATCGGTACCGCGACGCTTTTACGACGTTTATGAAAACGTCGCGAAAACAACTGCGATGTTTGAAAAGCGTCACGGTAAGCTCTTAAAAATGCCGCGAAAGACCAACTTTGTTTTACATTCTAACGAGATTATTTGGTGTAATTGGGGGTTTAGGTACTAGACGCGCCTGCCTTCCAAGATGTATTTTATCTTTTGAATGCTTGCAGCAACAAGGTTGGATCTTTGTCTCTTTTCTTTTTTATTTGTTTAGTTTTTTCATACTAACAACACGATTTGATTCATGTGTTTGTAAATTCTTGAGTTATGTTGGTTAGTGATAGCCTTGATAGGTGACAAAACTCTATGATTTTGGGGT
The DNA here is from genome assembly GCA_033032865.1 of Dactylorhiza incarnata. Taxonomy (NCBI): domain Eukaryota; kingdom Viridiplantae; phylum Streptophyta; class Magnoliopsida; order Asparagales; family Orchidaceae; genus Dactylorhiza; species Dactylorhiza incarnata. The sequence goes on from JAWHQI010000363.1 coordinate 2,114,295, forward strand.
TAAAGATGGTGCTTGTTTTGAAGGATGAGCACAACAAAAAACACATCTGGCCATTGGAACTAGCCAGGAAATTATGCAGGTTAGTTCTTACAATTTAACCTGAATCTAATTTGAAGATGGTGTTTGTTATGGTTGATGATGTCTGAATGTCATTTTTTGTATTCAATTTTTTGTATTTGACATATACTTTATCATGAAAATTTATAGTTTTAGTTTAAGAGCCAAGAAGAAAAATTACTGTGGGGCTTTGATTACAAGTTTCATTTGTGCGATCAAATCATTCTAGGATTTGGACATATGGATCATCTGCGCCAACATATAGAAATGCAATTATATATTGTGGGGCTTTGATATTGTCACTTGAATGGGAATGCAGATCTGTCCGCTCTGTTGATAATGGATGTGCGCATCATATGGTGGTCAAAGGGGATGCTATCATGCTACCTAGCTGTGTCTCCAACTCCTTTTGCATAGAAAACCTTGCAAAACTGAGCCTATGTTTGGTATGGTGACTGCGGCTGTGAATGCGGTGGGTATGAATTGTCGTTCTTCGTGAACGCCCGACCTCACCTAACGAACTTCATCCTCTTTTATGTTCAAAACTAGTTTTCTTTTCTTAGCGTCGGTCATAACCATTGTCTTGTTAAAGGGGATGCTAGCTAGCTGTGTATCCAACTCCTTTTGCATAGAAATCATGATTAATGTATCCAACACCTTCAAGCAGTTATTAAAATCATTTTAAGGGAATATGATAGCCTTAAGGAAATTCTTGTATATTCTATTTATTAATCATGGCCCTCACTCATTGGTGGGTCTTAATTATGTAGTTCTTTACTTGATGAAATATAAACAGCAGCTCTCAATTTGTATTTATTACCTCTCACTAATAATTGTAGTTTTATTTCAATGAATAGAGGGATCTAGCTCCTCAATGAAAAAAAAAGAGAAACTACAGTAATTAATATAATTTTTAGAAAGTAAGAAAAGTTCATCATCATGCTTTTTTGAAAATAATGCAGCACTATTTGTCATGCAAAATAGTTCATGCAAAAGTCAATATTGAATATAACCCAAAGAATGGATGATTTTTGGGGGGCAGGGGTGTTCAATATTGAATAGTTATTTACAACTTTCAATACTAAATTCTTCCAAATAGAGGGATCAAGGACCCTCAGACTCTTTGCAGGCCTATGTCCATGTTACATAATTTTTGTAGCTTTTGGTGAAGTTGGTTGCACCATGCTTTTTTTGCCTTATTTTATTTAACATTATGAACTATTTTTTATTCAATTGTTCATGTTGCTGGCACATATATTGGTCTCTTCTTGGACAGGCAATATTCCGTTGAATGCTAGTTATAAAACTGCCGATAACTATACTTTCCAGGTGTGTTGTCAATCTTCACTAAAGTTCTATTTTTATGGTACTAGGTTACACTTGTTTTACATGGAAATTAAACATTACCTATCTAAGATTCATTGGGAGAAATTTGGAGTAAATTTGTAAAATTGTAACAGTCGGTGCTTTTTTTCCTTCCCTAGCTATAAGCTGTTAGAGAAGCTACATGCTTGCTGGCATCAGGAAGGCCAATGGTCTAACTTGAATGCACAAAAAGAACTTTTCATTGGTAAGATGTTTATACACAATGTGTTCTCTTCTCAATCTAGCTATTTTCAGTGACTCATCGACTTAGATTTCTGTATGTCTATTTGATTTTTAAAAAAACTTTATACTACATTGGTGATGATCATCAGGTATCCTGAGAGGATATGTCAAGTAATCGATTTAATATCAAAGGCTTTTAATCTCACTAAAAGAAAGGTGGCACATTAAATTATAATTGACTATGGTTAGTTGTTTCACGGTTTTACCTCAAAAACTCGCTTCAGGACTAACAAGACTATTGTACTGCAATATTAGACTATGGATGTGAGTTTATATGGATGTTTCTGCTCTCATTTATTTGTAGGGTGATCTTAATTGCTCTCTTTTATTTGTAGGGTGCTCGAGCATTGGCCGGCAAGTGACGAAAGATTCATTAGTCAGAAAGTGATGGACGATTCATTTTTCGAAAAATGACGGAAGATTTATTAGAAACATGTTGATCTTGTAATGTAATATTGTATTATTTTAGAAGAGATGATAATAACTTGTACTCTATGTAATACTTTTTGGTGAATAAATACATGTTGATCTTGTTACGAAATATTAAATATATGTGTGTTTTTAAGATTATTATTTGTAATAAAATCTCAGGTACACAAAAAATAGAAATGGAATATTTTTGATATATAAATGAATTGGCTGTAATAAGAAGAATGGAAAACAAATGTAACGATTTTTTCATTACTATTGTTTAATCTATTGTAACGAAATAATGTTTATTATACTTTATTGTAACGAAGTTAGTTTATTTTTAGTGAGGAAAAAATAAAATATTTGTAACGAAATAGTTTTAATCATAACTATTTTTTTGAGGAAAAGAAAACATTCGTAACGAAATAATATTTATTGTGACCAATTTATTGTGAGGAAGAATCTCTTTTTGGTGAGAAAGTATCGTTTGTTACAATTACTTTATTTGTAACGACATGCATACATTCGTTACAAGAACCTTTAGCGTCGAGCTTTAGAGGAGGACCGTTACTTAAAGTTTTTTTCGTTACCAAAGAGTTTTTGTAACGAATTTTGGCACTTATTGTAACGAATTAGGTCCTTACTATAAGTGCAGTTTGTTGTAGTGTAATTCTGATAATTGAAACTTCCTTTGTGCTCCAATCTCATTTTCATCAAAATTTAATTTTTTAATTGCCCACATTGCACGATGTTCTAATTCAACAGGTAAGTGGCAAGCTTTTCCATACACAATCCGATAAGGTGACATACCCAAATTCGTTTTGAATGCAGTCCGATAAGCCCATAAAGCATCAACTAATTTCAATGTCCAATCCTTTCGATTTGCGCTTATCGTCTTTTCTAGGATTTGCTTAATTTGTCTATTTGACACTTCCACTTGACCACAAGTTTGTGGGTGATAAGGTGTGGACAACTTATGTTTAATTCCATATTTTTTCATTAAAGCCTCAAAGGAACGATTACAAAAATGTGTTCCATTATCACTAATAATAGCTCTTGGAGTTCCAAATCTAGATAAAATATTTTCCTTAATAAACTTAATCACAATTTTGCTATCATTAGTTTTAGATGGTATTGCCTCAACCCACTTAGATACATAATCCACAGCTAGTAGAATATAATTATTTCCAAATGAGTTTGGGAACGGCCCCATAAAATCAATTCCCCATACGTCAAATATTTCTACTACTAAGATTGATTGTTTAGGCATTTCATTTCTTTTAAGTATCCGTCCCATGTGTTGGCATATACTACACATTTTGCAATATTCAAAGGCGTCTATAAATAAGGTGGGCCAATAAAATCCACATTGTAATACTTTTGATGATGTTTTCTTAACACTAAAATGCCCCCCACAAGCTTGATCATGACAAAAGGATAATATGCTTTTAAACTCCTCATTCGGGACGCACCTTCTAATGATTTGATCGGGACAATATTTAAATAAATAAGGTTCTTCCCAATAAAAATATTTCACTTGTGAGAAAAATTTATCTTTATCTTGTTTCGTCCAAAATGATGGAGTTTCCTTGGTGACTAAGTAGTTTACAATATCCGCAAACCAAGGAGTTTGAGAAACAACATAAACTTGCTAATCCGAAAAATTCTCATTAATCGGTATTATATTAGACTCGTCATTTTTAATCTAAAAATATGGTCAGCTACTACATTTTCACACCCTTTTTTATCACGTATTTCTAAATCAAATTCTTTTAGTAATAATATCCAACGGATCAACCTAGCTTTAACATCCTTTTTTGTTAAAAGATATTTAATTGCAGAATGATCAGTGTATATTATAATATGAGATCCTATTAGATATGATCTAAATTTTTCAAGAGCAAATACCACAGCTAGAAATTCTTTTTCAGTAGTAGTGTAATTTAGTTGTGCATCGTTAAGAGTCCTACTTGAATAATAAATTACATGTGGTTTATCATTTATGTGTTGCCCTAGGATGGCTCCAATAGCATAGTGAGAAGCGTCACACATAATTTCAAATGGTTTATTCCAATCTGGTGCTTGAATTATAGGACCAGAAGTTCATTGTTCTTTCAAAATTTTAAATGCTTTATGACAGTCATTATCAAAATTAAAATGTTCATCTTTACCTAAGAGTTTAGTCAAAGGTCTAGCTATCTTGCTAAAATCCTTAATAAAGCGTCGATAAAAACCCGCGTGACCTAAAAATGCTCTTATTTCTTTAACAGATTTAGGAGGAGGAAGCCCTGATATAACCTCAACTTTTGCTTTATCAACCTCTAATCCTTGGTTGGAGATTATATGTCCTAAAACAATCCCTCGTTTTACCATAAAATGACATTTTTCCCAGTTAAGCACAAGATTTTTCTCTTTGCATCTTATTAATACTAACTCTAAATGATTTAAACAGTCAGAGAATGAATCTCCATAAATAGAAAAATCATCCATGAATATTTCCAAAAATCTCTCAACCATATCAGAAAATATACTCATCATGCACCTTTGAAAGGTAGCAGGTGCATTGCACAATCCAAAGGGCATGCGACGATAAGCAAATGTTCCAAAAGGACAAGTGAATGTTGTTTTTTCTTGATCTTCCGGTGAGATGGGGATTTGGTTATATCCGGAGTAACCATCAAGAAAATAATAAAATTTATGTCCTGCTAATCTTTCTAACATTTGGTCAATAAAGGGTAATGGGAAATGATCTTTCCTAGTGGCTTCATTAAGTTTCCTGTAATCTATGCAGACTCGCCATCCAGTTTGTGTGCGAGTTGCGATTTGTTCATTGTTATTATTTGTGATTACAGTGATTCCGGATTTTTTGGGTACAACATGAATCGGGCTAACCCATGGACTATCTGAAATAGGATATATTATTCCGTTATCCAACAATTTAATAATTTCTTGTCTAACAACTTCCTTCATTGTTGGATTTAGTCTTCTGTGAGGGTCACGTTTAGGTTTTGTGTTTTCAGTCATATGAATTCTATGTTGTACCATGGTTGGACTAATTCCCTTTATGTCTCCCATAGTCCATCCAATGGCTTCCTTATTAGTTTTTAGAATTTTAATTAATTTATTAGTTTCTTCTTCATTTAAATCTTTTGCTATTATAACAGGAAGTGTCTATTTTTCGCCTAAATATGCATATATCAAATAATCGGGCAATGGTTTAAGTTCTAATTTAGGTGCTTCGATCATGGACGGGAGGCTAGGGGCCCTAAGCTCCTCACTCAGGGGTTCTGGAAGAGGTTCTCGATGAGCATACATTAAATCTTGCGTATTAAGTTCTTCTAACAATGCAATCTCATCTTCAAAAATTTCTTCAAAACTTTTATCAAATATTTCCTCGTCTAATTCTCCTAATTCTTGAATCATATTTACATCTAATATTTGATTACATGATTGCCCATTTAAATTAAAAATATTCAAATCAATTGTCATGTTTCCAAAAGATAATTTCATTAATCCATTACGACAATTAATCAATGCATTAGATGTGGCTAAAAATGGTCATCCGAGAATGACAGGTATTTGACAACGAGTGTTAGCAACTGGTTGTGTCTCTAGTACTATAAAGTCTACTGGAAAGATGAATTCCCCTATCTTAATTAATACATCCTCTATTTCTCCCTTGGGTATCTTAATAGAGCGGTCAGCTAGTTGAAGTGTGACCTATGTAGGCTTTAATTCTCCTAAATCAAGTTGCTCATAAACAGAATAAGGAAGCAAAATAACACCGGCTCCTAAGTCTAATAAGGCTCTATTAATAAATGTATTCCCTATACTACACGAGATGGTAGGACATCCAGGGTCTTTGTATTTAACGGGAATTGTGCTTGTTAACACATTTGATATATTAGAGGCTAAAAATACTTTTTAGGCACTTGAGTTTGTTTCTTCTTGGTGCATAAATCTTTAAGAAATTTTGCATAATTTGGCACTTGTTGAATTGCATCAAGAAGAGGAATATTAATTTTTACTTGCTTAAAAACCTCTAACATTTTTTCCATTTGTGCAGAATTTTTATTGCTTTTTAATCTTTGTGGATACGGAGCCTTTATTTCTTGAATTTTATTTTCATTTGATGATATTTCAATTGGTTCTTCAAGAGGTATTTCATTATTTGTATTTATTTCAGTTGTGGTTTCAGGCCACTCATTGCATTGATCTACTTTATTATCCACTTTTTTACCCGATCTTAAAACAGTTATAGCATTAACTTGACTTTCTTTTATATGATTTATAGCCTTAGGATCTCTTGGATTAGCGATGGGTTGGCTAGGAAAAGTTCCTCTCTCTCTCTCACTAATTTGAGACGCAATTTGCCCAACTTGGAGTTCTAATCTAGCTATGGCTTGTGAATTAGTACTCATTATTTGACTAGATGTGTGCATGAACTTAGTTAGGGCATCAGAGGTTTACGATGTTGTTTTCACTAAGACTTTTACATTTTTCTCTAAATCAGAAAGTTTATTATTAAATCCAGGAGGTTGAAATTGTTGATTAGAGTTTAAATTATTAAAATTTTGAAATTGCGGTTCTTTCAAATTTTGATTAAATGGTTTAGAGTTAGAATTATTATTATTATTATTGTTATTATTTTGTGAATGAAAGTTTGAATTATCATTTTGTCTCCATGAGAAATTTGGATGATTTCTCCAACCTGGATTATAATATTGAGAATATGGATCATTCTTAGGATTTTGAAAAGTAGCATTCATTTGTTCATAATTTAAATTATTTTCTAAATACGGACACTCTTCTCCTATGTGCAACAGATCTTGACAATTAGGACATACAAAAATGTGATTAACTTGTTTATTCTTAATATCTAATTCATCTAATCTACGGACAAGTGCGTCGATTTTAGCCTCACATGCAGTAGTTGGATCAATAACATGCTTACCATTTTTATAGGCCATTGATTTTTCATTAATCGATTTATTAGACCTATCATAAGTACCCTCTTCCTATTGCCCAGTTTTTTCCGCTAAGTTTTCAAAAAATTCCCAAGCCTCATCTTCACTTTTATCCATAAAATTTTCTTGACACATAGATTCGAGCATAGTTTTTGTGTTAAAGTTCAAACCTTCATAAACAATTTGGCATAGTCTCCATTTTTCTATAGCATGATGAGGGCATAATGTTAATAAATTTTTAAATCTATCTAAATATTTCCAAAATGTTTCTCCAGGAATTTGGGAAAATTGATTTATTTCATTCCTAATTTTTGCAGTTTTGTGATTAGGATAAAATTTTCTTAGAAACACTTTAATAAACTCATCCCAAGTATTTATAGAATCGACGGGTAAACTATGCAACCATTTCTTAGCATAATCTTTTAAAGCGAATGGAAGAAAACGAAGCTTAAGTGCATCTTCAGTTAAGTTTTGTAATTTCATCATAGAACACACCTCTTCAAATTCACTTATAAAGATATAGGTATCTTCACTATCGGCTCCTAGGTATTTTGGAAGCATATTCACATAGTGAGGTTTGATTTCAAAATTGTTTGCAGTAGATATGGGTAATTTAATGCATGAAGGTAATGATGTTCTCATTGGATAACACTTATCACGTAATGCAACATTAGGATTTACTTCAGCCATAATTAAACTTTTACATTCAGATCGTACTAAGCGTTTTGTAGAATCTCTAGTCCAAAGGTGCATACACTATGTGGATGAAGATTGGTGATTCAAACTAAAATGATACTTAAGGGGAAAAGAAATACTTTTGTTATATTTTTCAATATTTTATTATTGTTATATTTATTTATTTATTTGTTAATTTTCAAATTTTATATCTCGCCTACTCATTAGCCAGGTAAGTGTAAGATTAGTGGCCGCACTACGTACCGTTAAACACCACCTCTCTTTCGGGGGATACTGGCTCACCCCTAACCACTTTCCTAGACACCAACAAACAAGCTTAATATAAAGATGAAATTTACAAATTTTAAATTTCACAAATTTGTCGGCTAGGTAAACGTAAGGTTAGTGGCCGCACTACGTACCATTAAACACCACCTTCATTTCGGGGGATACTAGCTCACCCCTAACCGTTTTCCTAGACACCAATTAGTTAGGAAAGTTTAAAATTGCAAATTAATTAACTTTTTATAATTATTATTTTCTAATCTAATAATCCGAAGAACTAAAGAGAAATTAAAACTTCCCCGGCAACGGCGCCAAAACTTGATGGAAAATTTCAAAGCACTAAACTAACAATACAATATGATAAGCAGTTTAAGATTGAAGTTGATATTGTGCAACAAAATTACAAGTAATAAAAACCACAAGTGCACGGTGTACAAATGTAATAACAATGCAAGTACGGGTCGATCCACAGAGAAGTTCAATTTTACTCTAATCCAGGTGAATTATAAATAAAAGGTTGGATTGATTTGTTTAAAAATGAGATCTTAATTTGAGGAAAATAATCTTTGATAAATATGTTTCGGGTGCAATTTTATTAAAATATTTAATATATGATCAAATGAATAAGAACTCATCGTGATATAATAATGATATATAGAAGTTGGGGTGCGCATGAAAATCTTGTTATTTTGTAATTCACAAAAATATTTTTATATTAATCGCTTTCCACATATTACATCAAAATTTCTTAAGCATGTGATATATGCGAGCGAACTAAGACAAAAAAATTAAGTGATAAAACATGATTGAGAGCTACAAGAACGAGTCCGAAAGTTTGCTTAAATCACTAAGAATGTTTTGTATGCACTCGCGCTATATAGCATCAAACTTTCGGAAGAATGCGGTATGCGCAGTAGGCTACACAAAATATCAAAGCTTCATATTAAAATTTCCGAATATAAGTATGATTGAGCGATGAGTAATTATAATAATCACATAATTAAATAAGTAATTATATTGCACCCGAAACAAAATGAAACTACTCGCGCATGATTTGTTTTACAAAAATTATAAGAGAGATCATCATAGAAGAAAATAGAAGCAAGAAATAATTTTATTGATTCAAAAATAAAAACTTACAAATTTGCGTGAAGCGCATACATAAGCTTCCTCGAAATCTCCTTCTTCTCATACAATATCTCTCAAAAACTCACAAATAAAATGCTAGTAATCTCCTACTTTCAGCTCTTATCGGTGTCCTTTTTCATCACTAAGGAACATCAATTTATAGAAAAATTTCGGGATTCAACTAAAAAGTTTGAGCGGGAAAATATGTAACTCCAAAATCCAAAAAAATGAATAATATTAATTAGGCTCCCATGAGGGGCGCTGAATTGATTTCAGCATTCATGTGGAGGCTGATTTGATTTTGGCGTTACATATTGGTGTTGACAAAGTAAACACCCAAGGCTGGTTAATTAACATTTGGTGTTGAAATGAATTTAGCATGGGGACCGCTGAATTCATTTCAGCCCCCTTTGTGTTGACTCCAGTCAACACCCAGGTTGGGTGTTATATTTTAGGCTAGGTCCATTGTGGCCGTGTGCGGTCTTACGCGCTTCGACTATTTTTCTTTCTTTTCCATTCGAAATCTTTATTGTGCGTTGACCTCTTTAGAATTTATTTTAACGCCTGCAATTACACAAACGAAAATACCGTGAAAAGTATCATTTTAAATATAACAAAAGAAACTATGAAATAAATATATAAACTGCCGTACTAATAAACAAAAATATCGTGAAAAGCATAGTTTTATAAATAAAATAACATAAAATATTATAAATTAAATGCATTTTGGTGATTTCATCAGGCCTTGCGAGGCACTAGGGGGAAAGAGTGCTAGGTTGAGCTTTCTCTAGTGTGTGCATATGGAATTAATACCCCAACCTACGGCATGTGTGCAGCTCCTCATGCTCATCCATCACTTAGTGCGGGGCTAGGGTGTAGACATTTAGTCCGGGTAGTTTTTAATCTTAGGACATACTTATTATACTCATTGCATGAACATTTTATTTAACTATCACTTAAATCATGCATATTGTGGGTTGTTCGAAAATGTCCTCTTGTGTTTACATAGTTTATTTTTTGTGTTTAAATGATTTTGTAAAACACAAGTATTTGAAAAAGCCAAAGTTTCATGCAAATTTGATCCACCTAGAGATCTCCAATAATCTTGCAAGGTTTCAAATGTTAAGGATGGAATTATGAGTCTTAGACATCTTAGGATGAGTTATTTAAAAAACGCTAAAGTCTTATGCAATTTGAACAATCAAGACATCTCCAAAAATTACAAAATTTTTGCACAAGACTACTCTAAGGACTCTTAATCAAGATCAAAAAGTGAAAATTTAAAATTCTCAAAAAATCACTTACTGTTTTCGCGCTAGCACTAGCGCCGTCATAAGCGTGGGTGTTTGATTTTTCTATTTTTTAAAATTTTAAAAAATCTATAAAAATATGTTAGTTAATATGTAATACTTAGTTTTTGTATTTCTGACTTTTATTATTTTTGTTTTATCTATATTATGAAAAATCAACTACAAAACTTCAAAATTCAAAAATACAAAAATATATTCTTGCGGTTTTTTTTTTCTTTCATGAAAAATTTTCAAAATAACAAAAAAAACTGTATGATCTTTATTGTTAATATCAAGCATGTATGAATTCTATTATTTAGAATTATTTACAATGTTAAAACTTGTTTCTTCATATTATTATGAACATTGTTTTGTTTATCATGCTTTGATATATCTAATTAAGTGCATCAATTGTATTGAAAAATATGTGTAGAACCAAGCTTAGCATGCCTCTAAGTATGAGTAAATGTTTTGTGATTGATAATGATACCTTTCACTCACTTATTTTAGAAATCTACATGTGTGTTTAAATCTAAAATGTTTGCTTGTGTATTGTAATTGGACAATGAATTAAAACTTGCATAAGTTTATTACTTACACTACATTTGAATTGCAGTTAAGAAATTAAGAAAATTGGTTGAGTTAAAAAATTGTGTTAGATTTGCAAACCAAGTGTATTCGGAGAATGTTGTCTCACAAAAGTGAACAAAAATAAAAAAAATGACAAATATAACTCCACCAAGCACTACTTGAACCTCCTGATAAGTCTTCATAAGCATTGTGAGATTGAGCACCTTGGAAAGAAGAATAAAGTGTCTTATGCAAACCTTGGTTAGTACACCACTTTTTCTAAAAATATTATGTGCATTAAAGTGTGTGAAAGTTAATATACTTGTGTTTTATTGTGCACTTTACTCTACATATGTCTTGTATTTTGTGATTTAAATCATTTGTTAACATTGCTCAAAATACACTTATGTGCACTTCATTATCTTTCATAACACTTCTTCTCATGAGTATTGGATTCTAATGCTTTATCTATACTACTCTTTATATAAGAAATGCACAATATAATATAGCATGATCTCTACAATGTTTGGTATCTCTTAAACTTGAAATTAAGTAACATTGTAGTACAATCTCTTTTTAATATGTTAATTTCATGCTTGGTAACTTTAAGTAAAATTATGAGATTTCAAAAAGGTTAAAACAACTTTACATTTTGAACTTAAACTAAGATTTATACGTATGCTTTTCATGCTTACAAAAAGATGTTTCTTATAATCTTCCGCTTGCTTACAACTCTTATCTTTTTATTTGAAATCTCTTATATATACTATGCTTAAATTCTTTATCATTTCATATATTACAAAAGCTCGATCATGAATTCTCATTTATAAACAACGCCTCTTTACTTCCCTTACCCCACCTTCTTTTGATAATATCAAAAGGGGGAGATTAATTAAAGAAATCTATAGGAGAAATATATAAGATTAAGGGGAGAATATTCATGTAATCTATCATTTAGGGGGAATAAAACATAAATTGCATTTATGTAGGGGGAGCATTAAGATAGGGGGAGTATGCAATATTCTCATGCTTATCATATACTATAGTTGCATTATTATCATGTTTATCATATACTATAACCACCATTGTTGATTTCTTGCTAAGAGGATTTGATATTATCAAAAAGGGGAGATTGTTGGACATGTGTGTCACATCCCTTTATTTGAGAATAACAAATCCCATATTGTATTTGATCTTGCTTGTCGTGTGTTTATAGTGTGCAGGAACTATAGGTGTAATACTCCACAGGTAGAAAGCAGCTTGGAACCAAGCAACTGAACTAAAGCACTACTACCAGCGTTAGGGGTTACCGCAGGCGCTAGCGTTATCGCAGGCGCTATCACTACCGCCTGGCGTAAGCTCAAGTTCGTGCACAATGCCACGCCACGACGATTTCATAACTGCTTCTACACGAACACTACAGCAGGTGCTAAGAGCTACCGCATGCGCTAGGAGCTACCGCAGGCGCTAGCTCCAAGATCTATAAAATGGAGATTTCTCTCTCATTTTGGCTATCCATCCCTGAGAGAATACAAGTGCCAAAATTCCATTGCTATTATGCCACCGAAGATGGATCTCCCACAAAAAGCTTAAGGAGAATTCTGGAGGAGGACTACGTCATGCTACATCCGAAGGACGATTGCTTCGACCTCGCTCATACTACAGTGATCCTTCATCTCCAACTTCAGAAGATCTCATATAGGGAGTTTTTATTTTTGTTATCATTATTTCTATTTCATTCCATTTTGTAATCGTATAGAGAATTTGATTTGTGTTGGCGACTAGGTCCTTGCGCGGCTTAGGGGGTAATTCGCCGCGTGAGTTGACGACTAGGTCTAGGAGATTAGATCTAGGGGGTGCTCGATGCCATATCTGGGGTTAGGATTGTCTAGAGCGGCTTGAGGCCATATCCGGGGAAGGATAGACTAAAGCCAATCGGTTCGTGGGGATATGAGTCGGTATAGAAAAGGAAAAATTATTTACATATTTGTCGCCTTCGATTTCTAGCGTTATTGGAATTAAGTATTTGTAAACACTTTTAAATATATATAATCATGTATCTATTTGTGTTTACTTGATTTCTCTCTTTTAGCATAATCTCTATTATATTGGTTACTAAGCTTTCAATTCGTATCACTTTATCTAAATTGTTTATTTCAATCTCTTTCATCATAAAACAATTTAGCACTTGTTTCTAAATCTAAAATTGCAAATTACAATATTCTCTTTCTTTAACTAAATTATTATTTCGCTCTCGTTAATTTTAAAACAATTTAATAATTTTGCCTAAACTTATAAAGAGAATTTTTATTCCCTTATTCAAGCCCCCCCCCCCCTCTAAGGGCGCCTATCGATCCAACAGATTCTGTCGCAACTTAGGGTTTAAGTCAAAGCACTGTCGATAATAACTAGTATTTGGCACGCAGAAATATGCCGAGATTGCTTATAGAAGCAACTCTGCACACATTGTTATATCGACGTTGTGTCGATTAGTATTCGACGCAACTACGAGATTGTTCAGCAATCCTTAAGTCGGTGTAGTCATGTCGACGGTACGTCGATTTCCAATCGACGTGACCTTGACTATGATCAGTGACCATTAAGTCGACGCAAGCATCGATAGGAACTTGCCGCTGCGTCGAATTCTATTTGACTTATCCTCTCTGAGTGCTTCTTGATACTAGCGTCGAGTAGGAGTCGATGGTACGTCGACTTCTTTTCGACGCACCTCTGAATGAACAGATCTATTTTCTTAGAATTTTTTTGCTGTTTTTCCCAGCAATTATGTTTATTGAAAATGATGTTTATGATATTACAACAAAGGAGTTTTAAAGAAGAAATCACTTCATTGGCTTCATTTAGTCTTTCTTCATGACCCGCATCTTTCTTCCCACTCCATTCTCTCTTGAGTGTGACCCTACCTGATCCTGCACCAATAATTTAAACATTAGAAGGAACCCAGGTTACCATGGGCCCTTTGCTTTTACCATTGTATAGTTCAATGAAAGAATAGAAGGGTCTTTCATGATATCCTTCTGGATGATAAGGAATGGGTTTCCCATACCTATTATTTTGATACTTAAAGTGAGTATAGAATGTATCCAAATACAAGAGATCAGCAGAATGTTTTATTATCCTAGGTTTGGCTTTAGCCTTTTGATTATTTAGTTTCTTTGTATTATTCTTCCCTTGAGATTTCTTTTCTTTGTCAAGCTTTGTTTTATTACCTCTGGTTGTTTTCTTTGGTTTATCAGCTTCCTGACCCTTATTTTTTGCATTATCCTCACAAGATTCATAATCACTAGGTCTAATGAAGCTAACTGGATTTTTCCAGGCAGGTTTCCTAGGGATTTCTGAGCAAGTGGATGGCTCTGCTCCTAACCCTAGGTGATTAAATCTCATGGAGAGATTTTCTGTGATGTCTCTGAGTTGTTGACTCCTCCCATTGAGTGAGTCCTCAAAGGCTTTTGCCATTGCTAGCTCTTCCTTTAACTTTAGATTTTCTTTTCTAATTTTAATTAATTCTGATTCTTAATTACCAATTTCATTTACTAAATTTTGATTTCTTAGATATAATTCATCTTGCTTTAAATTATCTAGTTTTAACTTAACTGTTTCTATTTATTTTTGTGCATTGAGAAAATCATTGCAAAATTCTTTAAAACAGATTTTGAAATCATTCGAGTTAAATTCAAATTCATCAAACATTGATACATGTTCTTCTTCATCATCTGATAACATTCCCAAGACCATCATGCAAGCTGCTTCTGCTTCTGCTTCATCATCACTTTTTGATGAGGAAGTGCACAACTCTACTTCAGATTCACTCCAAGTTTCAGCAATGAAACCCTTGGCTTTCTTCCTTTCTTTCCCCTTGAAAGAATTCTTCTTCTTCTTTTCATCCTTGTTGCTGCTCTTGTCCTTTTGTTCTTGTGGGCACTTAGGGGCTATATGCCCTAGTTTGTTACAGGTGAAGCAGATAATCTCCTTCCTTAGAGTCTTATCATATCTGGGCTTTGAGCTCCTCTCTCTTCTCTTTGATTCTTCTGTCTTGACCCATTTCCTAAATCTCCTTGCTAGGAGACTGAACATTTCATCTTCAGAAGTATAGGGCTCTACTTCAGTAGCTTTCAGAGTAATGCTCCTTTGGACAGGAGTTGGATTGTCTCCCTTTACTCCGATTCAGCCATGTTCTTCAAAAGCATCTCATATGACTTAAGCTTTCCTAGCAAAGCCTCGATTGAGATTTCTCTGTGGCATCTGGACTCTCTGATTGCCCAGATTCTTGAATCCCACGAGCTAGAGAAGCACATGAAGATTTTATCATTAATTTCAGTCAAGGATATCTCCTTGTCCAAGCGTCTGAGCTCATTAATGATAATGTTGAATCTGTCATACATATCAGCAACTGTTTCTTCAGCTTTCTTCTGAAAGTTCTCATACTGGGATATGAGAAGGGACTTTCTGTCCTTTCTTTCATCAGCACTTCCTTCCACAAGTATGGAAAGTGGCTCCCAGATTTCTTTAGTTGATTGACAGTCAGCAACTTTCTGGAAAATGTCATCTGACATTTTGGAGACCAGAATATTCATAGATTTGGCATCACATACCTTCTGCTTTTTCTCTGTTTCATTCCACTCATCCCTGGGCACAGGTTCCTGAGTTGATAACATCAAAAATATCATCATCAATAGAGTTCATATACAACTTTATTCTGGCCTTCCAGAGTGTGAACTTATTCAAGTTACACACAGAAGGTCTTGTTGAGGTATAATCCTTAGAACTCATTTTTCTTTGTAAAATATATTTGAAATAAATAAATAAGAGTATGAGGTCTTTTTGATCAATGTGTTAACCTTTTAATGATCAACCTCCCTCTGATACCAATTGAAAGTGCACAGTGTGCCTCTGAGAATTCTCTAGAGGGGGTGAATAGAGATTTAAAAATATTTCAATCGTATCTATGCAGTCAATAAAACTAACTAAGGTATTATGCTCACAAACAACACCACGGGCAGAATAAATATTGCTGGAAATAAAATGCAGAAAAGATAAATAAACAGCACAGAAAATCACAGCACAGACACCAAGATTTTTATAGAGGTTCCCAAAAATGTGGCTACTCTCCTCTTCTACCACCTGGTAGGCAAGCACACCTGTGCCTGAGTCTTTTGATAAGGAGACTCTTGAACCAAAGATCTTTTGATAAGGAGATCTTGAACCATAGATCTTTTGATAAGAAGATCTTGAACCATAGATTTTTGATAAGGAGATCTTGAACCACTGAATCCTTTGGAAGAGGGATTTTAAAAACTCATTTACAGATGAAGGAAAGGTGAAGGAAAGGAGGAAGAAGCAAGGAAAAGAATTTTGTTATCAGAATTCTAATGAAGCCTTCTGCTTCATTTTTCTCTCTTCTGGATCTGCAAATGATGAACCCCTGCTTTTAATAGAGATGATTTGCAGAGGTTATGAGCTTTAGATCCTATATTTTTTTATTGAAATCTGTCTGCTATATAATATTTGATGAAGAGCAGCCTTTGTTTTACTGATCTGAGAGAGAGCAGTTCTTGAGTCACTGTCTTTTAGGGTTCCTAGAGGAAGAAGAAGAAGGAGGAAGCCCTAATCGACAACAGCAGAAAATTGTGTTGAATGCTCTAATTTCTTTTCTGTCATCTTCTTATTTATTGTCCATCCTTTAATTTGAAATCCTTTCCTCTTTTAGAGTGTGCTGAAAAGGTATTGGCCTGGACAATTTCTCTTTCTTTCCTCATTTGTTCTCGACCCATCTGCCAACTGTCTTGATCCTTTTCATGAAAGCTTTTGTTGTCTTCTTTATTTCTCCTTTCTATTCTAGGAAATAAATGAGCCGTTGTAGAACGGTCTTCAGTACTGTGGGCCTTGAGAGAGAGAGAGAGAGAGTTCCAAAATGATAGCTGAAAAGGTTTCCTTTTCAAAATGTATTCGACGTTGCGTTGATTTCTCTCTCTCTTATCGACGCACCTTCGAGTTCTTGTAAAAGCAGCTTCGAATTCATTCTTGCTCTGATTGAACTCTGATGTCGACATTGCGTCGATTACTTATCGACGTAACCGTCGAGTTGAGGGTTTGGCTCTGAACTTCATCATCTACGTCGAATTGTAATCGACGTTGCGTCGACTTCAGATGACTTCGACAGATTCTTTCTTCTGCATTGAGTCGAAGTCAAAGTTGCGTCGACTTTAAAGACATCTTAGACATGCTTCTTTATCTACGTCGATATCCTTTTGACGTAGCGTCGACTTGATCTACTTCGACAGAGAAGTTGAGTTGTTTAGACTTCTAGTCTAAGTTACGTCGACATGAAGTCGAAGTTACGTAAAATACTATTCGACGCAATTGTTAACTCAACTAAGTTTGTGCTTGTCTTGTTCTGGTCTTTACACTCCAAGTTGTGGGTGATATCCTAAGACATCTAATGACCAAATTACCCTCACTATACAATAGGTAATTAAAACCTAAGAGTTAAAATCACTTTAGATAATTTGTTAAGTTAAATCCAAGGGGTTTTTCCCAACAGTGTGCCAGCAGGGAAAAGAATGGGGAGCGCTTGATGAGTGGGATAGAGGTGGATTTTCAATATTTTAATTTTTAAAAAACCCTTTTATAAGGAATATTTGACCAAAATCAGCCCTATGGTGGAGCCCCTATGTGTGTGCAAATTAGGGTTAGTCCTAATTATCATTAAATGAATTTATGATGACTATGGGGTGATATGATGGGGTTCGTTTTTGAGTATTTATGTTTTCGGGTCGCCGCATAGCTCTACGTGACCCATTTTGGTCAACTTGTCGAAACTTCATCGTATTTGAATTAAACGAGCTACATTGTTTTTTTATCGGTCATACAAGTTCAATACAACTTTCTGGGGTTCGTTCGGAGTTCGTTTGCTCAAAAGTTCACTTCGGGGTGGTTGCGTTGAACAAAGTGACCTAGCTTGACCACTTCTCTAAATCTAATCAGATTTGAACGAAACGAGCTGCATTGCGTTCGTATCGATCATGTGAGTTCATTGCAACCGACTAATGTCCATTCCGAGTTCATTTACTCAAAAGTCATTTAGGGGTCATCGCCAAACTTTTAGGGTACCCAAAGAGTGACCGGGTAGCCTTAATTGGGTCAGCTACAGTCCTAGTGACCTAATTAAAAGTCAGGATGTTACATGCGGCTTTTCCATCTCCATACATGGTAGGTCAGTCCCGCCATTCATCACGACCCTCACCTTTCTCGCTGCGGGGATTAAATTGCTTCCAAAGGGCATGAACGGAGCAGGGAAGGGAAAGATCGTCGCCAGTTTGGACCAGCTCGAGGAATCGTCGGTCATTCTGTGCGTGAGAAACGGCATAAAGGATTATGACTGAGGATGGGTGAGAAACAACACTTTTTTTGGTGTTGGGCTGCACCTTGCTTTTTAGAGGATATAAAGAATATACATTTTAAAGGGTTTTTTTTATTTTTGTGCGATTTGCACGTAAGCAAAATTGGACTGCAATATAGAGAGAGAATGAATGTTTCCTGCCGCAGCTGGAATGCTTTTATTTTGCCATTAAATATGAAGCTTGATGTCTTAATACAGAGAAAACCCTTTAGATGTTAGCCGCGGGTGGAATTGTCGGTGGAGATGGTCGCCGACGGAGGTGGGAGATGGTCGCCGGCGGAGGCGGGAGATGGTCGCCGGAGGAGGCGGAGGAGATGGTCGCGGGCGGCTGCGGAATCGCGGTGACAAAGATGGACGCGGGCGGTGGCGGAGATGATTGTCATCCATGGTCTCTCTCTCTCTATATATATATATATACTATTCTAAAAAGTAGTATGAAAGGCTTTTAAAAGCCATGAATTTAAATGTCATTGAATCAATCTCCTCCGTCGAACAAAAGGCACGAATAATACAAACCGTTCATCGCAGGGCGGAAGAATCACGGTTTATTTGGCACTCCATATCAGGCATCGGAAACCCTATATCCTCTCTCTCCTCAAGCCCGATCCTGCTCTCACTCGCTACTTCCTCGCAGCCGAACGAAGAAAAAGGGGGCGGAGCATGCGATCGGGAGGCGGAAATGGCAAGGGAGGCGAAGTTGGTGAGATCGGGCATCTCCTCCTCACACACTCTTTCTTCCCCCTTCCCGTACCCTAAATCTGCGGATCATTAGCACGTTCTCTCCGACAACCTCGCTCACTCTTCCTCTCCCGCAAGATCTGTCACTCACTCTTCGCCGCCGGGCACTGGATTGTTCTTTGGCGCAGTCAGGATGGAGGTCGGGTAGGGGAAAATGACGGCGCGATGCTGTCCTACACCCGTGGGGTTAGAATGTTGTGGAAGTTTCGTTGCAAAGGTCGGGGTGGAGGCGTCGTCAAGGTGCGAGTTCCGTTTCCCCATTTATCCTGCAGGTTTGCCTCATTTTTCCCATTCAAGCTTCTTCATTGAAGGTATAAAATAGAGCAAAATCACCACAGGAGCAAAATCACCACATGAGTTCAAACTTCCATGGGCATTCGTTTTTATGCATGGAGACGCGGGTTCAAACTCAAGGCGGTAGATATGGTGTAATTATGAAAAGTTTATGATCTGAATTTGAGATCTTGCAACACTCGTACAATATATTGTTCACGCCCACATAATAAAAATAGATGATTTATAGACCAGCCATTTTGTTCTGGTTCACAGAACCCGCTTTGGGGCATGGTGTTGGTACAAACCTATAGCCTTACTGGAGGACACTGAATCGCTTAAGATTTTTCAATGTTCTCCAACCGAAATGGGGTTTCAATATCCAATATACAGAAGAAGTATATTTATGAAATGTACTTCTATGAAGGTTTCAGCTATTTACTGTTTTTCCATTGTGAACTGAGCTCTATATAATTTGGGTACTTTTATTCCAGATTCCCATTTCTTCTATATTTAAATTGATGAAGGTCCATTGTGAACGGCAGTTTGATCAACATGTATTCTTTAGGGAAATACATAGCATATAGGTTTTCTAAATAAATGTCTGTTCATTGCAGAAATTAGCACAGTTAGCTAGAATTACAGGTCTTGAGCTGGACTAAAAAGAAGGGAAAATTTCTATAATAAAAATCAATTTGCTGAAATAAATTTCAGGTTTTAGAACCATTATTGTAGACCTCGCCCAGTAATAAAATGTATTTGCTGAAATGAATTTCAGGTTCCATTATTCTTTGGATGAGGTTATTTAAATCATAATGCCACTTCATCGACTCATAAATTACTTCTATGTTCAATCCACTCACAGAATTTCTTGTTTTGACCATTTTGGTTATAATCCACATTGTGATCTAATATTGCTCCTTTTGATTTTCTTTTTAGACCACTTTGAAAGCTACATTGCACTAAACTGTGAATAAATGAAATGATGTCTATGTTTTGTATTAGGTTACACACCCTTCTATAAACGCCTCTAAATGGAGATCTCAAAATGGAATAATATAAGATAATCTGACGATTTATGTACATGCATGATAAATATCATTTCATGCCTATGTACTGATTATGTGTATTGCTTAGAAGGCTGATTTTAAGGTATTGAAACAACTTTTGTTTCATGAATTATTGCATCATGTATTGCTTAGAAGGCGGATTCATTTTTCAAATACTGTTCTAAAGTTTTATCATGTTGCACAAATTCATAAGTTCAATTGTTCAGCTCTACTTTGACCTTATTTTTGCACATATAACAGAACTCCATCCAAATCAATTTGCATGTTCTAAAAATGTATGCAGAAATTCTAGTTGGAGGCATTCATATGGACTCTATTCTTCCAGATTCTTCATTACCTCTGAAGTATGTGGCATATTCTCATTAATTTGGAACTGAAGCTGGAGTTGCAGGCTCCGCAACCAGGTAAGCCAACTTTTATTGTCGTGTAACTTATTCCCAATCTTTTATCTACTATACATTTATAATTGTGTTCAATCACTCGAGAAATCGACCATAGCATCTTTACATTTAATCATATATACTTTAAAAAGTCCCGCTTATTTTTCGTGTATCTTCTCATCCATATTTTTCGTGAACCTTAGACATAAGTCAAAAGAACTTTAATAGCTGTCCATCACAATCAAAATGTCAATTCCTGATTTTGGCTCGCAAATTCAATTATCTTTCTGTGTATTAACGTGCTCTATTTTTGTGAATCTTCTCATCCATATTTTAACATAATTGCTCAGATAATTCACTTCCTGATTTCAATTTTTTCATTTACTAGGGGGAGGTTCTCATTTGTGGAAAGATAAGACATGGATTAAATGATTATGAGGAGATAACAGGTCTCAGAATTGGCTTGGTATGCTTTATCTTAACTCACATATGCAAGTGTTTGTTTCCAGGAGCATATAAGTATGTTTTTTTTGTTCTCATAAAATATTTTGATTGATTATTCATTTTTCTAGGTATTTGAAGCTTGAGCTTGATGAGGAGGAGCATATAAGTTTGTTTTTAGTGTACTTTACAGGTACTTACTTCATCTCTATTTTCTTTTAAATGCACGTACTCTAGGTGTGTTTTGAGGTATTAGTCAAGTAGTGGCTAAGCAAAGCACAATAGACTCTGTGATGAATGTTTATAGGGTTGCTCCGTCGTATTGGCCGGTAGAGGGTCAAGCAGAGCAAATAGATCTTTATTTATATACTTTGTTGCAAAGTTTTCATGTTTTATGCACATGTTGTATTTAATGATGATTGTGTGTTGGAATCCTTACCCCATAAGAAATTAGTAATGACTTATTCAATTCCTGTAAAATGAATAATAAGGTTGGGGTTGTAAATGATTCATATAGGAAGCTTCTTTTGTTGGAGTCCTAATACACATTCACTTGTCCCCCCACGGACAAATATCGCCCCCACGGACAAATGTCGCCCCCATGACAAATGTGGCCCCCCCCCCCACAACAAATGTCGCCCCCCACGACAAATATCGCATTGGATCGGGCCGGAGGTGTACTCAAAATGATCGTACAAAAATTTTAATTAATATTTTATAATAAAAAAATTTAAAATATTTATATTTTAACAAAAAATCATTTTAAAATAGTCTAGCTAGGAAGTCTAATGATAACCTACCATAGTAGGTGTAGGCGTATGAGGTATACTAAAAACTTTTGAATTTTATGAATTTCCATCGTTATTTTTATTATAGGGATATAGTGTAATTACACAAATAGTCATTATATTTTATGAATTTCTATTTTTCATAATATATATTTAAGTTATTAGAGTAAAAGAATGAGGTTATATTTGAGAATTTTGAATGTTGCACCAAAAACAACTTCTTGCATATAGTAGTTAATTAAAGATATACGTTTGATTCCAAAAGACTATACTGACCCTTCCCGCCAACAATATAAATATACTCTTAATACCCTATCATTTTACCCGCCACAACATTATTCTGAACTTCTCCTGCTTCCCCTGCTTCCCCTGCTTCTTCTCCAACCTGCTATTATTACTCGGCAAACAAACATGCCGGCAATAATGGACGGCTTGCCGGAGAAAGTTGAGGCCGACGAGATCATTGCCGACGCTTGGGATTTCAAGGGCCGCCATGCCCTCCGATCAATGACAGGAGGCTGGACCAGCGCTGCCATGATATTAGGTCATAAATGCTAGATCTCCCGATCCCCTCTCATCTCAATCCACTCTCCTTTTCACCACTTCTTTATTCCATGAAATTTTTGTCCAACTCTGTGAATGTAATCAGTGGTGGAGCTCTGCGAGAGGTTGACGACACTTGGAATCGGGGTTAACCTGGTGACCTACCTGAAAAACACGATGCATTTCGGCAATGCCGCTTCCGCCAACACTGTAACCAACTTCTTAGGTACCTCATTCATGTTCACTCTCCTCGGCGGCTTTGTGGCGGATACCTACATCGGCAGGTTCATCGCCTCCTCTATCTCCACTTAAACAATTTAATTTTATTACTCATAATTTCCCATTTCCAAATCAGGTACCTCACCATCGCCATCTTCGCCGCAGTGCAAGCAACTGTAAGTACAATCAACCCCCAATATTTTGAAATCCTTCTCGCAAACGTATTAATGGGTGATTTCGGTGAAGGGTGTGGTGGTCCTGACGGTATCAACGGTGGCGCCGGGGCTGCGTCCGCCTCCATGTGGGGATCCGGCGGCAACGAAGTGCGCTCAAGCTACGGGGACGCAGACAGGCGTGCTGTACTTGGCCCTATACCTCACGGCCCTTGGGACCGACGGGATCAAGTCTAGCGTGTCGGGTCTTGGGTCGGATCAGTTCGATGAATCGAACAAGGTAGAGCGACAGCAGATGACCCGATTCTTCAACTGGTTCTTCTTCTTCATCAGCATCGGTTCCCTTATCGCCGTCACCGTACTCGTCTACATCCAGGATAACGTGGGACGGTGGATGGGGTACGGCATCTGTGCCGTCGCGATCCTCGTCGGACTCACTGTATTCCTAGCCGGAAGCCCTCGATACCGGTTCAAGAAGCTTGTGGGGAGCCCTCTAACTCAGATCGCCGCCGTCCTCACTGCCGCCTTCCGGAAAAGGAGCCTTCTGGTACCATCGGACACCTCATTATTACACGACATTGACGCATTTACCGCCGACGAGGAAGCAGCAGGGCACAGTCGGAAGAGCAAGTCCAAGCAGAGACTTGCCCTCAGCGATCAATTTCGGTGCGCTCTCCCCTGCCATCCTTCTCCCCTTTTACTGAACTTTTATCGTGGCTCAACAAATTCGGTTATTCGATATAAAAAAAATATAAATGCTCTTTATGTGAAATCCAATAAACACTCACAAGATAAAAATTTCCAACCAGTTGAATATTAAAGTCAATATTAATTCAGTATTATGCAATTTTTGTGCGCTAAAGAATTAATGAAGTTAAATCTAGGAATGAAGGGAACTATTCATGTCATACTTTTGTATTAATATTTGTTAAGATACGCGTATGGTTTCATTTTTGAACACGCCTATATGCCGTACACCTTAACCCTTATCCGCACATAGAGCGCGGTCCATGTGCAACGGGTTGTTGAGGTGGTGTCTTGCCCGTGACCTCCTAGATAAAGAGACTTAGCGCCGGCCTCCATCACCAACTGAGCTGCAGCTCAACTGGTGATGGAGGTCAGCGCTAACTCCCTCTATCTGGGACGTCACGGGTTCAAGACCCCACCTCAACAGCCCTCCGCACATGGATGACCACGCTCCGTGTGCGGAGATGGGTTGAGGTGTACGACCTACAGACCTGTTCAAAAATTGAATCCTGCGTGGACCGTAACAATATTAATATTTTTTTTAAGTGAATTTCAATAGTTGAGTTGGGTTGGGTTTGACTTAAATTTATTGGTTGAATTTGGTTCAAGAGTTTAGACTAATCGAGCTAACACAATAGATTAAGGGCCTGTTTGTTTCGCCGATTTCGCTCCATTCCGTTGGAGCGAAAACGGCATCCCACTTTTCTGTTTTGTTTGGTAAAAACTTTTCATTGGCAACAGAGGGGCAAAGATCCCGTTCCCATCGGCGCTTGGAACTCCTTTCCAACGCTCCGTTACCATGGCAAATCTGCTTGTTGAGAAGTCTTCCCGCTTCTGAGTACCTTCGCCGATGCTCGGAGCAGGTAACCACCAACCTCCCATGGCTACCGTGGTGGTGTTTCTCCGGTAAACCCATCTCGAGCTTGTTCGTGTCCTTCATCATTGTTTTACTCTGTTTGGAGGATGGGCGGCACAGCGGAGTAAAAGACATAGGAGGAAGAGGGGTGCCATAGAGAAGAGGATGCAAACCACGCTTGTAGAAGTGGACATGATAGCTTATAATTTATTATTAGTAGTACTAATAGTACTGTTATTATTATTATTACAATTATAATAATATAAATATAACCCAATAGATGTCATCACCTTGTATTAACTAAATTGATATTAATTAATTAGAAGTAAATAAATTTAATATATTAAATATCATATATAAATTTATGAAATATATTAATTATCATATATAAACCCTAACATAAACGTCACCCTTATTTTTCTAAACTATTTCTCCATTCTCACAGCTCCATTTGCCACTATCACTCCTCTTCCCATTTTGGCAACCTCAGTTTGGCATCGTGGATCCACAAAAAATATAATTTTGTGCCTAATTTTAATCGCAAGGATGGGGGCCACATTCATGAACGTAATTTCACCTCCAATCACTCAATCTCCAAATACCCCGCACCTTAAAACAAACCCGTCATAATCCTCTTGCACACGGTGAGTTTTGAGGATGTATTGATCATTACTCAACTTGAATTCCCGTGAATGATTAGTATTGTAGTCACAAAGACCACTTTTGTCATAGCACTTATCATTGGGGCATTGCTAAAGGCAAATCAAAAATGGATATCGGCACAACATTAAGTACAACAAATCATACTTTTTGGAAATTACTTGGTGCAAACAAATCTGTTAACGACTAACCGATATTGTTAACAGCAAATCAAATTTAAAATTAGAAAATTTATCATTATTTTCCAACCATTGAGACAATTTTGAGGATAGTTGCTAATCAATATGACTCAAAGGGAAAAAAAAAAGTAAATGGTTAGTTCTTGCATTTATAAAGACACAAAAGATTGTTCAGCTAATTTAGCTTTTTGAATAACCAAGGTCTGATTCAGGAAAGAATAAAAATTCTGATTTCAGCATTCATGCTTTAACCACAGAAGTTAACTGACAATCTCAATTTATGTATGAGTAAAGTATAATCATTAAATTTTCTGCACATTTTTTTTGACATTGTAGTCTCAAGAGTCGTTTGGTATGTTATATTACCCTTTGAAAATTTATGAAAGATAAACAGATGATTAAATACATCTTATTGCACTTCTTTGTCGATTAACATTTATTGTGCATGCTGCATGCATATACTGAATAAACGAATCATTATATAATGCGAGAAGGTTTCGACTCAGTGGAATAGGGAATCGGGGCGGGTTTTCGGCGCTGGTGTGCGACTTATGGTTTATCCATAGATAATTTATGAACTAATTTTAGATGAGAACTTTTAAGTTATGTTGGTGTGCGGATAACAATTTTATGGTTTGCCTTTAAAAAAACCGGAACTAATTTGAAATAAGTATTTTTAAGTTATTTGGCGTGCCGATATCCATTTTTGGTTTGCCTTTAACAATGCCCTTATCATTGTTGCTTCTTCCTCTAATTCATGCGTTGCGCATGATCTTATCCGATAATTGTTCAACTGTCATTTCATAATTTTCATTTTGATTGGTCAAGGCAAGGAATTGACTAAAGTTCCCAATAATAGTGTTTTAGGGCCCCATGGATAAAACTTCAAATTGATGTATTGAGAAATTTTCGTTCTTAGCCCTGTTTTAGCGCTACCGTTGTGTCGCTCGGCAATGGGAGCTGCCTGCGCCCTGAACAGATAGTCTACCTCCCGACCGCCTTCGACGGAGAAGGTAAAAAAGATTTCTTTGTAGCTCCATTTCATGTTCCCCCTTTGTCGAACCTCCATCTCCCACTGTCCCGACAAACAGAGCCTCAATCTTGTTTACTCGCATCTTAATGAATGAAATATAGGGGTGCAATTCGGATTGGTTCGGTTTCACCCAAAATCAATAACCGACTTATTTAGGTTCGGTTTCAAATTTTTGAAGACGAAATCAACCCACGTGTTATGAAAACCGGATCCGAGTGCAGGTGAAAAATTATGTTCCAAAATATCTTTCTAATGGCCAAAATAGCGAATTGCGATAAGTACAAAAATTAGAGAAAAATTAAAAGCAAGCACCGCAATCAAGAATTCCGGATGTAAAGTGGTTCCCCGAAATTGGGTACGTCCACTGTGCAGGCATAAATAAATTTACTATTAATTTCTCAAACATACAATACGATTAAAAATGGAGGAGAAGAATAGACCGAGAAAAATGATGGAAATCTTGAATCCTCCAAGGTCTGGTCGTACACGTTGCGACGAGAAAATAGTTTCGACGGCGAGAGAAGAAGCCGACTGGAAGAAGAACTCCGAAGAGGAAGTCGGCTAGGCGATGGCCGAATGTCGGTCGAAATCCGCTGAACCATTGAAGAAAATTTGTTGCTCTGCACTCTCCTAAGGGTGGCCGGTCACACCTATTTAAGGAGGAAACCCTAAGAGGGTAAGGAGGATGGGCCGGCTCAATAATGGAAGGAGATCAATCTCTTCCCCAAAAAATAAACCTTTCATAAATACCGGAATAATGAGGATGCCAAATTTGGAGCGATCTCTAAATAATAGTGGGGCCGGTCAGGAGGAAAATTAGGCGGAATATAGAGAATTCCAAAAGATGAGAGGAGGTCAGCTACACCCATGGAAAGAGATCAAATCTCATTCAAGAAATCTTCTTCATCCCATAAGGAAAATATATTCTGCCACCAATGCTCCTTCATAATTGTTGGAATTCAGGGAATTCCAAAAGAAGGTGCCACGAATTGAGCAGTCTCCAAAAAAAGGACGCCGACCAAGAAAGGGAAGATGCGTCATTACTGCAACAATCTCCACCTTGACGCCTCTTCTATAACATGCTCCACCTGACTGAGATAACTCCAAGACGCCCTAACGGTCACCAAGATCCAAAGCCAAATGAATAGACTGAACTTCGGCAAAGAATGGATCATAAGAAAGAAACTCCTCTGATTCTGAGTAGCACACCAACTAGACTGACGTGGCTGACCCAAAAACACTCCACTTGGAGCTAAAAAATAACTGCTCCACCTCCATCGGTGGTCTCTCATAGCAAAACTGAACCTGTCAATACTTCTGGCCTTTGATGTGCGCGCATGAGAGAAATTAATAAATGCAGACACACCAACAAAGAATGCAAAACAAACTGACGTCAACATGGAAATAATTAACCCCTATGAGAACTAATCAAAAAAGGTTGATTAGACACACTCTAAACTCATGAATGAGGAGTAACAATGAAAGTGTTGGGAAAAACCCCTTTGATTTAACTTAATAAATTACCTAAAAGTGTTTTTATCTCTTAGGATTGAATTACCCATTATATAGTGAGGGTAATCTGGTCATTAGACGTCTTAAGATGTCACACTTAACCTAGGGCATCAAGACCAAAATCAAGAGAAGCAAAGTTTGAGCAAATTATCATTTGCGTCGAATAGAATTCGACGCAACGTCAAGTTATTGTCGACGCTACTCTGACTAGAAGTCCAGGTAGTTCACCCTTCTGTCGAAGTACTTCAAGTCGACGTTACGTCAAATAGATATCGACGTATAGGCCATGGACCTGTCGAAGTATCTTGAGAAGTCGATGCAGCTTCTACTTCAATTCAGAGCAGAAGGAAGTATCTGTCGAAGCCATCTAAAGTCGACGCAACGACGACTTCATCTCGACGCAGATAATGAAGTTCAGAGTCATGTCATCAACTCAACGGTTACGTCGATAAGGTATCGACGCAACGTCGACTAGTAGAGTTCAGTCAGAGCAAGAATGAATTTGAAGCTGCTCGACGCTACGTTGAATACAGTCTGAAAAGAGAAACTTTTTCAGCTGTCATTTTGGACCCTCTCTCATGACCCAACACTCTCAAGACCATTCCCCAACGGCTCCTTAATTGCATCAAATGGAATGAAGAACTAAAAGAGGACAAAAAGCTTTCTTGGAAATATGCTTAATGGTGGTGAATGGGTCGGGAATTAAAGAAGGAAAGAAAGAGAGTGTCGAAAGCAGAATACCTTTTCAAGTCTTACTAGAAAGGGAAAGAAATTCAAAATCTGAATGTGGACAATAAAAGGCAAGAGAAGAAAGAGAAGGGTAGAGCACATATCACATCGACCATACTGTTCTATTGGAGGCTCTCTTCTTCTTCCGCCCTCAGGAACCCTAATAGAGCACACATAGAGAAGAAACAACTGCTGTTCTCCTTCTCTCTTAGAACAGAACAGAACAAGGCTTCTCATCATCATAATCTCATAGCAGCCAAGAGTTCAATCAGAAAGAAGAAACATAAAGGATCTGACATCAATAACTCATGCAATACAACACTATCATAAGCAGGAGTTAATCAAGAGCAGATCCAGTGAAAGATTCAAGAAGTTGTTCTTCATACAGCCTACATAAGAATTCTGAAAACAGAATTCTTCCTATTCTCCCCATTCTTTCTTTCTTATTCTCATTCCCTATAAAAAAGTTTTGAGAATCCCTCTTCCAAAGAATTCAGTGGTTCAAGATCTCCTTATCAAAAGATTTGGTGGTTTAAGATCTCCTTATCAAAAGATCTGGTGGTTCATGATCTCCTTGTCAAAAGATCAGTGGTTATAAGAGTCACCTTATCAAAAGACTCAGGCACAGTGGTGCATTCCTATCAGGTGGCAGAAGAGGAGAGTACCCACATTTTGGGGAACCGCTATAAAAATTTTGGTGTCTTCTGGATTGTTTTTCTGTGCTGTCCCAAGTTCTTTTTATTTTGCACTTTATTTCCTACATCATTTTTATTCTGTCTGTGATCTTGTTGTACATAAATCCTTAGTTTATTTTATTGTTTCCACAGTTATGATTGAAATAAATTTAAATCTCTATTCACCCCTCCTCCAGAGGGTTCTCAGAGGCACACTGTGCACTTTCAGAAAGAGCTTAGGTAATAGAGGATGACCAAACTGCATTCACAAATGAAGTTCTTGACGAAGAAAGATACTCAAAAATAAGAGTTGTACGAAAACAAACATAGAAATAACATGACCCAAAAAAGAAAAAAATTTGGTGTAGAAGATGCCATAGAAAATCAAGCAGGGGAAATTTGCACTAAGACCGAGGCGACCAGATAAATTCACGGATCAAGATTGGGAAGATAGGGAGCGGACCGATCGATGTCGTCACCTATCATTGACCCAACTTGAAACGGAACGTCCAAATAGTCGCCGATTGAACCCCCTTTGATACCACTTGTTATGAAAAACGAATCCGAGTGCAGATGAAAAATTCTGTTCCAAAATATTTTTTTAACGACCAAAATAGCGAAGAGCGATAAGCACAAAAATTAGAGAAAATTTAAAAACAAGCACCGCAATCAAGAACACCGGATGTAAAGTGGTTTCCCGAAATTGGGTACGTCAACTGTGCATGCAGAGATAAATTTACTATTAATTTCTTAAACATACAATACGACTAAAAATGGAGGAGAAGAATAGACCGAGAAAAATGATGGAAATCTCGAATCCTCAAAGGTCCGGTCGTACATGTTGCGACGAGAAAATAGTTTCGACGAAGAGAGAAGAAGCCGACTGGAAGAAGAACTCCGAAGAGGAAGTCAGCTAGGCGATGGCCGAATGTCGGCCGAAATCCGCTGAACCATTGAAGAAAATCTGTTGCTCTGCACTCTCCTAAGAGTGGTCGACCACACCTATTTAAAGAGGAGGAAACCCTAGAGGGTCGGAGGATGGGCCGGCTCAATAATGGAAGGAGATCAATACATTCCCAATAAAATAAATCCTTCATCAATACTGAAATAATGGGATGCCAAATTTGGAGCGATCTCCAAATAATAGTGGGGCTGACCAGGAGGAAAATTAGGCGAAATATACGGAATTCCAAAAGATGAGAGGAGGTCAGCTACACCCATGGAAAGAGATCAAATCTCATCCAAGAATCTCCTTCATCCCATAAGAAAAATATATTCTGACATCAATGTTGGTTCATAATTGCTGGAATTCAGGGAATTCCAAAAGAAGGAGCCACGAATTGAGCAGTCTCTAAAAAAAGGACGCCGACCAAGAAAGGGAAGATGCGTCATTACTGCAACACCCACGGTCCTAAAGTATAGAACCGGATCCGTACCGTTCACTTTGATTCGATTCTCGGTTCTAACCATGTCTCAAAATAATTGAAAAAGTGGCTCTTTTCACTCATGATTTTTTGTCATACAACTATCAATATCTCAAAATAATTAACTCATGGCTTTCTATAACATCGATGCTATACAACTATAAGACTACAAAAGAAATTAAAAGTTAAGACAAAATAATAAATTTCGTAAACTTTAAAAAATTATAAAATTGTAAATAATAATAATTATACTTTTGGACTACAAATAAAATTTATGGACTATGAATAGCGATGGACTGCGAATAGCCAGTTCCGAACGACGGCTAATATCAACTCTCTTTTTATTTCATCGTATTGTTAAATTTAAGGGCAATCATGATCTCAATAAACTAGGGTCTAGTCCATGACAATCAAATATCAATAATTTTATGGCATATGAATTGAAATATTGA
Source organism: Dactylorhiza incarnata (assembly GCA_033032865.1). Lineage (NCBI taxonomy): Eukaryota > Viridiplantae > Streptophyta > Magnoliopsida > Asparagales > Orchidaceae > Dactylorhiza > Dactylorhiza incarnata. The sequence continues at coordinate 2,145,593 of JAWHQI010000363.1, forward strand.
ATAACTATTAATTATAACTCATGCATCTTATAAACAACTCTGCCAGATGTTTATTTGTCCATCAATAAAGAAAAAAAAAGTGGATGTTTTAAATTGATTATATGTAATATCTTGAATATGATGAATCAGTGTACGTCGAGGGAAAAAAATATTTTGGGGGGTACGAAGTCCGAATAAATAGTCGCGATTCTCGAAAAGTAGGATTATAGGAGGCTGATTCTGTTAATATCGCTCGAAGCATCCGGGTTTGGATCAAAGTGGAATGCACTACCCGTTGACCCAGGTGGATATAAATAGACAAACCCTATGAGTATCTACGGGTATCGGGTATCCGTGTACTCGAACCGATTTGTTAAGCCTCCGAACTCGCTAATTGTCCAAATATATATCAACAATCTTCTTATATATTTGTGACAAATAACATGTACATTTCGGAGTGCAGAAAGTAGTGAGTAACAAAAAAGGAGATTTTGACCTAACACATTTTCATAAGAATTAACACATTAAAAAACATCAATAGGAGTTTAAAAACAGTAAAATTTAAACATCCAAAAATAAAGTGTTACTCATGAAAATGAGTCTGAAATATATAATGACACTGGATCAAAACATATAACAATTCTACTCAGAGAGTAAATCATCAACATCCATGTTAAAAACTACTTTCTCTCCTCTATCTTCACCCGTGCCTACACAGAATTTCATGAGTTAGACTCAATAAATTCATAAATATATGCAGTAACGTCAAAAGTAACTAGCTCGACCTAAATGAGCTTAGAACTCATAGCATTGGTGAAGTAACACTGTCAGCATCTCTATCCAGTCTCAGTATGACCAGTCAAGTTATGATTTTAATAAATCACACGTTATTATCTTACTTATTAATGATCACTATGTACATCATCATTAAATGATTTGGCACACCATCATTTGCAACATTATCATGTGTGGAATAATGTGTTATGATCATTAATATTAGATTAACATTTTCAACAACTTTCTATTCCAGTTGAATAATTCTCAAATCAACTTACAATAAGAAAGATGTTTAGTTATCAAATGTGGAATAGCTGACATCTAATCATCTTGGGTTTTCACCAAGAAATTATTTGGGATTTTCTGTTTGTTATTAGATGCTTGGATGCTGCGACTATAAGTTCTTACTATCAAAATATAAACATGGGAGGAAAGTTGTATATTCATATGAACTTTAATCTCATTTCCCCCGATGTTTTAATTGTGAGAGCTCTATTTAAGCCTTTTGCCAAAGCGTCTGCAACATTATCTTTTGATCTCACATCAATCAGGGTCATAATCCCTTGACTTATGAGTGAGGTCAACGAGGCTTGTTTCATCCTTAGTTGCCTTCTTTTGCCATTGAACAGAGTGTTCGTAGCAATCATTTTAGTGGCCTGATTGTCACAGTAAACTGCAACAAAACTCAGTGTCAGGCTCGTCAGTGGAATGTCCATCATCAAATCTCTTATCCACTCTGTTTCTTCTCCTGCTGAAGCTAGAGCGTAGAGTTCGGATTCCATAGAAGAGAGTGCAATATAAGACTGCCTCTTGGACTTCCAGGCTACAGCTGCTCCTCCTAGTGTGAATATAAACTCACTAGTGGACGTGCTGTCGTTTATGTCCGAGCACCAAGATGCATCAGAATATCCTTCAAGAACTGAAAGATGACCAGAGTAACATAAGATTTACTTTTGAGTGTACTTTAAGTATCTCATCAGCCTATCGAGGGCATCCAAATGGTCTTGTCCAGGATTACTAGTGAATCTGCATAACATGCCGACCGTAAAGGCTATGTCAAGTCTAGTGCAGACCATAACATACATGAGACTCCCAATGAGTTTAGAATAATCTAACTGTTTAACCGTAACTCATCCATTGGGCTTTAACCGGTTGTTGTAGTCATAAGGTGTCTTTAATGCTTTACTTTCACTGTATCCCCACGTATCCAACATGGACTTTATGTAGTGGCTTTGACTTAGGGAGATGCCATTTCTCCCAAAGCTCACCTGCATGCCTAGTATAGTTTCAGTTGCACCTAGGTCTTTTATGCTAAATTCATTTATTATGCCCGACTTGACGTCATCCACTTCGGATTGATTAGTCCCTAGAATGAGCATATCATCAACATACAAGCAAATTATAACGACTTTATTTGATTTATGACGTATGTAAAGACATTTATCCGAGAGACTCGACATGAATCCCATATTCTTTACACTATAGTCAAACTTCTCATGCCATAATTTAGGCGCTTATTTTAGTCCGTATAAAGATTTAAGTAACTTACAGACCTTGGTTTCGTGACCTTCTACAATGAAATCTTCAGGTTAGCTCATGTATATTTCTTCCGTCAGATCTTCGTTCAAGAACGCAGTCTTAACATTCATTTGATGAACAATAAAGTTCTCAATAGATGCAACTGCGAGAAGGACCCTAATAGTTGCTAAGTGACACACAGGTGAGTAGACATCAAATTAATCTACTCCGCTGATTTGTGTGAAACCTTTAACCACCAAACGTGTTTTATATTTAGCTACGCTACCATCAGGATTTAATTTCTTTTTCAGAACCCACTTACACTCTATAGTTTTAGCCTCTTTTGGCTTATCAACCAACGTCTAGGTCTTGTTCTGAAGTAGGGAGTTCATATCTTCATCAACAGCTTCTTTCCAGAGTAGTGAGTCCCTTGATCTCATCGCTTCCTTATAGGTGGATGGATCTGCCTCAACGTGGTAGGTGACAAAATCACTACCGAAGGTTCTGTGAGTTCTCTCTCTTATAGAAGTTCTCCTAGAATCTAGGCCACTAATGTCTACTGGAATTGAATAGGAGGTGCTCGGTGCTGAGGTAGGATCTTCCTCAGTAATAGTTGCTTGCATACCGGTGAGTGATATGTTCTTATCTTTTAGAAATTTATCTTCAAAGAACACCGCATCCCTAGATTCTATAACGACATTATTAGAAATATCTAAGGATCTGTCTGCAGCACTATCTTCAGCACAGCCTAAGTAGACACATTTATTGGTCCTAGGTCCAATCTTAGACCTTCTAAGGTCAGGAACCCTAACATATGCTATACAGCCCCAGGTCTTAAGTCTGGTAAGGTTTGAGGGTCTCTTAAACCAAAGCTCGTAGGGTGTAACCTCTAACTTAGCATGAGAAAATTTATTCAAGAATGTGGTTTGCAGTCAAGACTGCTTCTCCCCAATAAGCAGAAAGATGCATGCAGTCAGGAGCATAGAGTTTAACATTTCTGTTAACGTCCGATTTTTACGCTCAGGTATGCCATTAGACGGTGGCGTGTAAGGAGCAGTGGTTTCTGCTATGATTTCATATTGGGCAAGGAAACACTTGAACTCACTGGACATATATTCTCCTCCTCTATCACTTCTGAACCTCTTGATTTACATGGTCATCATATATACCTATATTTTCTCTTGTTTCTTGAATCTCTTGTTTTCTCCCAGAAATCCCTTTGAGATGTTCTTGCATTTGGTGAGGAACATCAAACGAAACTTTTTTACAAGCCCCAGTATTCCCTTTAACTCAGGCTAAGTGTTGTTTCATTCTATTAATTCCCCTTTCACTATAAACAGTTCCACAATGCAAATATTTGAAATTATTTTTTCCATTCACGCCTTTTAATAAGCTGAAATGATCCCATCCTAGATCATTTTTTCACGAATGGCATTTGTAGAAAAATTTGAAGAATTACCATCTTCCATTTAAGCAAATCTAATACAAAAATTAAATTAATGAATGACACACCAAATACTGTTCTAAGCTATTCAATTATACAATTTTTCAAATAGTGACACTGGCAATTTAAGATTTGAAGTTTTAAAATGAGTATTTACATTGGCAGCCCGCAAATGGCTATTGACAGCCCAAATAAACTTAAAAAAAACATAAAATATAATTTGACTCTTCTCTAATAGCAACCCCACTTAAAAACTCTTCATTTCCGCCCATTTTTTTCCCGTTCTCGTCGAAATTCTCCGAAAATTTCTGATTTCTCGCCGTCGGTCGCCCACAACCGCCGGAGAAGAATCATTCGACACCGTTGAACTCTTCTGGATATTTTTTGGCGACACCGACGAACCCTTCCAAAATCTAAAATATTTTCTCCTACTTTTGATTTTTTTACCTCATAAATAATAGTTTTCATTTACATTACCATTTAGTGAGAAAATAGATGGATTTTTTCACTAAATATGTTTTGTTTGACTTAAATTTTATTTTCATTTTGGGTTATCAATATCCATCGGGTTGCCAATATTGCTTTGTTGGACTGCAATTATCATTGAGTTGTCAATAGTCATTCGGGGCTGCCAATATAAACACACTTTAAAATTTGAAGTTTTAAAATTTGAAGTTTTATGAAGTCCCTGGCAATTTAAGATCTAGCAAATTAATGAACACAATAATACACTATTTTGATTACATTCTTATTAATTTATGGAACCGTTTCTCACTTTCTAAACAGCTCTTGCAGCCTTGCCTGGTGTATTCTTCAAACACGGGAGATAATGACTTACCAATTACAGGGAAAACGGAAAAATAGAAAACGGGAACTATCAAAAATGTATATGACTTACCAATTACAGGGAGGAAGAGTAGATCTCCCGTGACTCCCGTCGGCACTGCTCCTCTGCGAAGGATTTAACTGAAATGATCTCCCGTGACTCCCGTCGGCGACGATACTGCTCCTCTACGACACTGCTCCTCGGGCACAACACTGCTCCCGTCGACACTACTTCTCGGCGACGGCACCGCTCCCGTCGACACTGCTCCCGTCGACACTGCTCCTCGGCGACGTCTGCGAAATGCGAGAGAAAAGTAGAAAACCTACTAGTGCGGCGGACGGGCGGATCCTTAGGCTTACTTCTTAGATGAAACTTGCCGCAGCCATCAACAACCGTTGGATTGCATCCAACGGCTGTTGATTTGGACCGTCCAGATACGGGGAACGGTCACGGTTCTGGGTTATCCGGTCCAACCGTCCGGTTCCCTGGATCCCAAACGGTTGCGAAAATTCGGAACCGGTAAGCTAGGACCAGACCGGCCAGGGGTCCGGTTGGGATACGGAGAAGGTTGTCATTTGGGCGTAGATGGTCCAGAAGTTGATGTCTCCCATTAAAAAATATATTTATAAGCTTTTAAGTCTATGTTTACTCATTTATTAAAATGAATTATTAATGATAGTATTCTTTCTTTATCGTCTCTTTTATTTCATTATTTAAACAAAATTAAAATTGGTATTAAAGTGGAAGTCCTAAACTATGCAATCAAGGGCATGCGGCTTAATAAAGAAATGAAGGAAAGAAGTCATTTTTAAAAATAAAATAAAATTACATAAATTAAGCTCACACAGAAAAATTATAAAAATTATAAAGAAGTTAAAATAGGAGAGATGTATTTTTAATGAAAGTGTCTTTTCCTCTTGGTCTTTTGTTTGTGATTTTTGTAAAAAATGTCGTATAGAATACAAACTCAATAGATATTACGTGGACGATGATATATTTTTAAAATTTGTAAAAACATTTCAAATTAAATCCTCTTGGGAAAAAGTTAGAAAAATCTATAGCAAAGAAGATTAAAATGGAAAGATAAATGCTATGGGGAAGATTCTTTTTCTCTATGTATAGTATACACATAGATGTGTAAGAATTAAAGTGATAAAAGGGCGTAAAATGCATGTATCCAACAGTCTGCGTGGATGCTCACACACATTTCAAAGCTCTTTGAGATGTGTTCGCTTTGAGATGTGTACGAGAATCAACGTAGATCGTTGGATGCCCGCACTTTACCGTAAAGCACACCCCACACTTTACTCCCCCTTACCCCGCCGACCGCCCTTCTCCACTCGCACACCCAATTTTAATTTTAATTTTAAACTAAACACGTGATAAGTTAATTAGACTACCATATTTCGATTTTCTTGATGCTTAGACCGAGTTAAAATCTTAATTGTGGAATATTAATTGCATTTTAAACCCTAAATAATATAAGATGTAAATTAAAATTTTAAATATCTAAATAGTAACAAAAACATATCATCTATACTATAGTATAATTACTTTATCGTTAAGATAGCATAAAATTAAAAATTAAAACAATTATACCGTTAACTCTATTCAATTCAACATGTTTTGATTTTCTGTGTGACCCTGCTACAGATTCCTCAACCTGGCGGCCATCATTGAGCCTAGTCCCTCGCCGGCGGCGACGAAACAAAGCCGTTGGAAGCTCTCCACCGCAACGGACGTGGAGGAGGTGAAGATGATTCTCCGAATGCTCCCCATCTGGGCCACCACCATCATCTTCTGGACCGTCTACGCCCAAATGACAACCTTCTCCGTATCCCAAGCCTCCACCATGAACCGCCGCATTGGCTCCTCCTTCCAAATACCCGCCGGCTCCCTCACCGCCTTCTTCGTCATCTCCATTCTCATCACCGCCCCCGTCTACGACCGCCTTATGGTCCCCCTCTTCCGTCGCCTCACCGGCAACCCCCACTTCCTCTCCCCTCTCCGCAACATCGGCGTAGGACTCGTCCTGTCCATCCTCGCCATGGTCTCCGCAGCTCTCATCGAGCACAAGCGCCTGCGTGCCAGCGCCGATTCTCTCTCCATTCAGCTCAGCGTCTTCTGGCTCATGCCCCAGTTCATCCTCGTCGGCTCCGGACAGGCCTTCGCTTATAGCGGCCAGTTAGAATTTTTTCTCCGAGAGTGTCCGACGGGGATGAAGACGATGAGCACGGGGCTTTTCCTGAGCACGGTGTCGCTTGGGTTCTTCGTGAGCACGGCACTCGTGAGCATCGTGCACAAGGTGACCGGCGAGAGCGGGCACGGCGCGTGGCTGCCGGACGAGATCAATAAGGGGAGGCTCTACAACTTTTACTGGCTTCTGGCGTTGCTGAGTGGCGTCAATCTGATTCTGTTTTTGGCGTCGGCGAAGTGGTACGTGTACAGAGTGAGGAGTACGGAGACCGGGGAGGAAGACGAGCTCGTGATCCATGCGTGACCGCCTGCGTATATTTTGCTTATTGCCGTTGTCTTGCTGGGAATGAGGATTTCTTCCCGCCGGAATGCTTGAGGGTCCGGCGGTCGGCCCGCTCAGTCTGCGTGGTAAGAAATTCCGGCCATAGTTTACCTTAGCCCCGACAATGTATCGATAGAGGACAAGAACGCAGCTGCACTTTTAGGCTTCGTTTGGAGGACTTATTTTCACGGGTCAAGCGGTCACGACCGCATGAACCGGACCCTAATTTAGGGTTCGGTTTATGCGGTCGTTACCGCTTGACCGATGAATAAGGTCCGGTTCATGCGGTCGTGATCGCTTGACCCGTGAAAGTAAGTCCCCCCAAACGGAGCCTTAATCAGTGCAGCCTGCTTGAAATTACTTTCCTGTTTGTAACCCCTGTTTTAATTGATCAATATATATATATATATATATGGATAATAATAGCTCATCTAATTTGTTTGATTTTTGGCTTAGTTTGGCGCGGTGGTGGCGGTTAAACCGCCGCTTGTGAACGCCCGGCCTTACCTAAAAAAATATTTTATGCTCAAAACTAGTTTATTTTTTTTGGTAGGAGTTGTAACCTTTGTGTTGCCAAACATACAATCTATGATAATGGCGTTTTGACCCAACTCACCGGAGCAAATAAACCGCGCCAAACGAAGCCTTAATCTTACGCTAGTATCATAGACCTTCATAGTTAATCTCAAAGCGGGAAAAAGTGTCCAAACTAAAATGTCACCGTCATTATGACGGAATAGGATCTCTTCGTTTGGAGTGAAATGGATAGCACGAGCCAAATCTATTTATGGCTGATCCAACTGGTTCACTAATCCCATTGATGGCGCCGACCTGGTTCCATTCGACGACGCGACTCGCGGCTATAATCTTCGCCCCCAATACGAGGAAATCTTACCGCGACATGCTCCGCACCTTTTAAAACCAATTAAATTTTCTCTTATTTTATTGTCTACCTATTTCCAGCATTTTCGTTCCGTCCGGCTCGACCAAAATGTTAGGCGGCCATGAGCCGGTTTTTATTTTATTTTTCTGCATTTTAGTTTGGCCAAGAAAATTTGGATGGCCTGGATTTTGGGCTTCTTGACGTGGGTCTAGGGATGGTCCTTTGGGGAGTATATATACTCCCTCTTTTGGTGTATTAGACCGAATTTATTTTAAGAGATAAAAAATAGGGTTTGGGGTTTTTGTGTTGGCCGATCCCCTCCCTCCTTGTGCAGCGTGACGCTGGCATCAGTCTGCCCGGCGTGAAACCGACGGCCTCCACCTCTCCCTTTCGGCATGACACCGGCACCTCCCTCCTCCGTCAGGCGTAATCTCGTGAGACCTCCCACCCCTCGACGTGAGAGATTGGCGTGTCTGCGTCTCCGTCCCAGCCCCCGCGGATTGGCCCTCTTCCGACGACGAATTTCCTCTCCGGGCGTGACCAGTGCAGGGGAGTCGAAGGTGGTGCTGCCCCGTTCTCGCCGGTGGTGCTTCCCTGTTCTCGCCGGTGTGTCTCCTAGCTCACGACACTAGTTGTGAGTGGTTTATCCGAATCTCTTCCGGTTGGGTAACGCTCTCTTACCTCAATCTTGCGGTGTGTTTCGTCTCTATTTTGTTAGTCTTGTGTGTGAATGAATGAGGTAGTGTACGATCGGAAATAGCGAACGAATCGGAACAAGGATAGTCCGTCGCCACTCTCCAACCAATTGGTCGGAAGGAATATGTGCCTAGTTGTCTAATTTCGTTGGGATTTTCCTCACCCAGACTAATCTCTACGCCTAACATTGTGACCGTTAACTCACCGTTAGGATTTTGGGAATTGCTTGCGGTAGTGAGACGGCGTGGCAGAAACCCTCTCGGTGCTCGCCACGTGTTCGAGCAATTGCTTCATAGACACGTGTGTGGTAATTTGTGCGCCACTATCATTGTGTGCTATATCAATTTTGGTAACAGAGTCGGGCGCAAAGATTTCCTTATCTTTGCCGGTCCTAGCATTTCCACAATAATTTTACGCACACACGATCGGGAAACAACTATTCCCAGTTCTCATCCGCGTCCGATACGATGGATGGCTACCCGATAATCGTGAGGTTACACAAGCACAACTGGCGGCCGTCCAACGTGATTTTACCGATCAAATCGCTCACCTCACTGCGGCCTTTGCCACCTTGACACAAACACTTCAAACCGATTTCCAAAATAAGCCTCCCCAAAATAACCCCCCTCCTCGCAACCTACCAAACAACCCTCCACGCCCACATGCGAATGTGGCCGACCATGCACCGCATGCGGATTGGAACAATGACCTCACACGACGCTTTAAAATTGATGCCCCGAGTTTTGATGGCTTGGGTGACCCGAAGCATTTTAGGGATTGGATCATCAAAATGGAACGCTATTTTGATTGATAGCGGTTGGATGATAACCAAAAGATTATTGTCGTTCGCATGAAATTAGAGGGTCGCACTCAAGTATTTTGGTTAAATGAAGAACGTCGCGTAGGTGGAATAGCTCACACATGACCCCAAATACGTAACTTACTCACCACTCACTTCGTCCCCACCTACCACAACACTAATATGTTTGACGATTTCACCTCCTTACGACAAGGTAATCGTTCGGTGAGCGAGTACATGGGAGAGCTCAATGAATTAATGATTCGTTGTGAGATTCAAGAGATGTCGGAGCTCACCGTATGGGCCTTCGACAGGAAATCCAAAGCCAAATTCAGCCCTAGGATCACCATGATTTAAACACCGCCATGAGTGCTGCCCTTGACATTGAAAAACATATTTTGATGTCCACCACTCCGCGGGCGACCTCCTCCAAAGGATTTTTCACTCCAAATCAACCTCCATGCACTATAATAATTCAAAAGGGAAGAATGTCTTACAAGATAATCCCAAATTTGTTATCATCACCGTTAGGAAAGCCAACGACGCATCGGGCGAGCGCATCCCCATAGGCAAAACTAGCAAAACACGCGTCAGTTGCTATGCATGCAATCAACTCGGCCACTATGCGGTTGAATGTCCCACTCGACGCAAGTTAGTCACCTTGATCGAACCTACGACCGATTACGACGATCTCGTCTATGAGGAACATAGTGACGTTGAGGAATCCGACATTCCTAGGTACATAGAAGATGATTATGCCTCCCATAATCTCTCGGTCATGCGTTGTATCTTGACTACCCCACATAGTAGCCATGATTGGAAGCCCTCAAGCATCTTTTCCTTGTATTTTAAAAGCTGTGAGAAATCATGCAAACTCACTATTGATAGTGGGAGTTGTATGAACGTGATTTCCGAAGACGCGGTTCTCCGAATGAAATTAAATCCCGAACCACACCCCACTTCTTACCAAGTGGCTTGGGTCAATAAGACCTCTATTCCGGTTACCAAACGTTCTTAAGTGCCCCTTGTCATTAAGGACTTGTCGACCAAATTTGGTGTGATGTTATTTCCATGGACGCATGTCATGTCCTCCTTGGCCGTCCTTGGCTTTACGACTACAATGTTACTCATTTCGGTCGTGCTAACACATATGAATTAAAATTCAAAGACCAACGCATCACTTTGCGCCCCACCGCGCCCAAGGACCTTAAAACCTTGCAAGGACACGATCATCCCCGTGGTCAAACAACCACTAACTTTAATACACCCAAAAGCATTTGAAAAAAACTAGCTTCTCCGGTGGTATGATTTATGTGTTAGTCTTGCTTCAATCTAACGACATTCCCCTCCCCACATCATCATTGCCCGTCGATATCTTGACCTTACTTAAGGAGTTTAAGGATGATCACCCCGAGGAACTCCCCTCCGAATTAACCCCTTAGGAGTATCCAACACGCTATCGATTTCATTCCGGGCTCCTCTCTTCCCAACCTACCGCATTATCGCCTTAATTCTAGTGCCCACGCGAAACTCCGAGCCCAAATCTCGGATTTGCTATCCAAAGGCCTCGTCCGATATAGTTTAAGTCCTTGTGCGGTGTCGGCACTCCTTGCCCCAAAGAAAGATAGCTCTTGGCGCATGTGCATCGATAGTCGGGCTATAAATAAAATCACTATTAAGTACTGCTTTCCTATTCCCCGTTCAGATGATTCGTTGTAAATGCTTAGTGGTGCCACCGTTTTCTCAAAACTTGATCTTAGGTGTGCTTATCACCAAATTCAGATTAGAGAAGGGGACGAATGGAAAACAACGTTTAAATCAAAGGAAGGCTTGTACAAATGACTAGTAATTGCCATTTGGGCTCTCCAATGCCCCAAGCACCTTCTCCCGCATGATGACTCAATTAAATCTTTAATTGTTTTATGGGAAAATTATTGGTAATATATTTTGATGATTTTCTTATTTATAGCATGTCGGCACGTGAACACACATCACATTTAAGGCAAATATTTGAGGTTCTTCGAGCGGAAAAACTATTTATAAATTTGAAGAAATGTATTTTTATGGATACTTCTGTCACTTTCTTAGGCTATATTATTAGTGCGGAAGGTATCAAGGTCGACCCCGCAAAAATTCAAGCAATTGTTGATTGGTCGGAGCCCAAATCTATTCGCGATGTTAGAAGTTTTCATGGTTTGGCCACCTTTTATAGACACTTCATTCGGAAATTTAGCACCATTATGGCCCCATTACCGAATGTATGAAGCTTGGTGAGTTTATTTGGTCCAAATCCGCTTCCCTCGCCTTCACTAAAATTAAAACATTGATGACTGAGACACTGGTTCTCTGGTTACCCGATTTTAATAAAAATTTTGAGGTCACATGTGATGCCTCGGGTGCGGGCATATGTGGCGTTTTAAGCCAAGAAAGCCATCCGGTTGGATTTTTTAGTGAAAAGTTAAGCGGATCAAAACTTAATTATTCTAACTATGAACGTGAATTTTATGCCCTCATACAAAGCCCACGCCATTGACACCACTACCTCTTGCCCAAAGAGTTCATCCTCTTATTGGATCATGACGTCTTACGCTATATCAACTCCCAACATAAGCTTAGCCCGCGACAAGCCAAATGAGTCTCTTTCCTACAAGAGTACACGTTTGTGATCAAACATTGAAAGACAAACATAACCGCGTTGTCGATGCGCTTAGCCGCGTTAATCTACATTTGACTATCCTTGACGTTAAAGTCCTAGGCTTTGAACGTGTCCGTCGTGAGTATGCCAAATGCAAGGATTTTAAGGATATCTTTCACTCTCTACAAGTGCAATCCCCACACTATTTCTGAATACTTCCTACGTGATGGGTACTTATTTAAGGGGTTATGGTTGTGCATTCCTGATTCCTCCCTTCGCCTTTTTATTATTTGGGAGATGCACGTCGACGGTTTGGGTGGTCATTTTGGCCGCGATAAAATCATCTCTTTGGTCGAAGACAAGTTCTTTTGGCCCGGTTTAAAACGCATGGTTAACCAAGTCGTGAGTAGTTGTAACAAATGTCAACTTGCTAAGGATACCAAACACAACACGGGCTTATACACACCAGTCCCCAATCCTTCCGTGCCATGGGACGACGTTAGCATGGACTTCATCTTGGGTCTACCACCGACACCACGCCGCCACGATTCTATTTTAGTCGTAGTCGACCGATTTTCAAAAATGGTGTATTTATTTATTGCAGCCGCACAAATGATACGTCTCATATTGCAAAATTATATTTTAAAGAGGTTGTTAGTCATCACGGGCTCCCTAAAACTATTCTCTCGGATTGGGATGTTAAAATCACTTCTTATTTTTGGAAAACACTATGGATCTTAGTTGGTACCAAACTCCTATTTTCTGCGGCTTACCACCCCAAACGGATTGTCAAACCAAGGTGGGAAATCGGAGTTTGGGTAATTTGCTACGATGTCTCGTGGGCGACCACAAGGGGACTTGGGACCTTGTCCTTCCCCATGCGCAACTTGCATATAATAATTCAAAAAATTTCTCCACGGGCCTCTCACCGAATGAAATTGTGCATGGTTACAACGCACGTGTGCCACTTGACTTGATTCAGTTGCCTCCGCATTGAAATCAAGTCAATTTGCCCATAATTTTGATCATCTACATGCGTTGCACTGCGATATCCACCAACGGCTAGTCACTACTTACAAAGAATATCAATCTGAATCGAATGTGCATAAACATGCTCAAATTTTTGACGTCGGAGATTTAGTCTTGGTAAAGTTAATTCCCGAACGGTTACCCACGGGTGCCGTCAAGAAATTGGCCAACCGGCGTGTCAGACCTTTTAAGATTTTAAAGAAGTTGGGCGATAACTTGTATGTGCTTGACTTTCCTATCGATTGAGGAATACACCCCGTGTTTAATGTTTTTGATCTCACTATTTCACGAAACACTACAAGAACTACTTTTTCCCCTCTTCTTCATCTCCTCACAACCATTCTCATGGTTTAGAGAGTGCACCCCCACCCTTACATGTTGCCACCTCGGACGCACCCACCTCCCCTTCACGTGGGGGTACGGTCGATTCTATGTTTGTTCCTAATGCTTTTCCCAGGTTCCCGAAGAGTATCTCTATCCCAGATTGTATTTTGGATGACCAACTCATTGCTTCATCGGATGGCGGCGTGCACCACTACTTGGTTCATTGGAAAGATCACCCGCTTTGCGATGCTACATGGGTGACCGCCGAGGAGATGGAGCACCTTGATGAAGACATGTTGCACCGTTACCGCTTGGACCACTCACCGGTGATGAGTTATTTTGAGCGTGGGAGGATTGATGGTGCCGACCCGGTTCCACTCGACGACGCAACTCGCGGCTATAATCTTTGCCCCAACACGAGGAGATCCTACTGCGACATGCTTCGCACCTTTTAAAACCAATTAAATTTTCTATTATTTTATTGTCTACCTATTTCCAGTATTTCCGTTCCGTCCGGCTCAACCAAAATGTTAGGCGGTCATGAACCGTCTTTTATTTTATTTTTCTGCATTTTAGTTTGGCCAAGAAAATTTGGATGGCCATGATTTTAGACTTCTTGATGTGGGGCTAGGGATGCATCTCTTGGGAAGTATATATACTCCCTCTTTTGTTGTATTATATAGAATTTATTTTAAGAGATAAAAAATAAGGTTTGGGGATTTTGTGTTGGCCGATTCGATCCCTCCCTCCCTGTGCAGTGCGACGCTGGCATCGGTCTGCCCGATGTGAAATTGGAGGCCTCCAACTCTCCCTCCCGGCGTGACACCAACACCTCCCTCCTCCATCCTCCGTCCGGCGTAATCCCGTGAGACCTCCCACCCTTGACGTGAGAGATCGACGTGACTGCGTCTCCGTCCCAGCCTGTTGGGTATCGTGCCTTCAATGTTCCTAGATTTGAAAAAGGAACACAAATATAGATAAGCAAAGTTGTCTTTGATATGTGTTTTAGTTCATGATGTGACAGGTATGTCATGACTATATGTTTAGTATCAAGACTATATTTTCAGTATCAATACTATACAGAAGTGAAAAATCCACTAAGTAAAATATCGGCTTGAAGCCTTAGCAGACATATCGTTGAGACAGGGAATATATCGTCGAGACAGTCTCGATGATATCGTCTTGAAGAAGCCTTATCACTGAGAAAGAAAAGTCAAGTCATGAAGAAACATCTCGACGATATCGTCTTGAAGAAATCTTATCGACTTGAAGATTAAGTTTAAATTATATACAAAGAAACATCTAAACGGTATTGTCTTGAAGAAATCATATCGTGTAGAAGATTATGTTAAGTCTTGAAGAAAGGATCATGTAGACGACATCGGCTTGAAGATTTTATATCATCAAGAAGATCAAGGCGATATCAAATTGAAGAATATATATATCGTTTACATTGATCAAGACGATATCAGCTTGAAGGAATTTTATCGTCTTGACAGATGCAGAGCTGCATTTAATGCACTGATTTTCTTAGAAATAGGTATTCAGAGAATGTGCACGCCACCTATCTTGTGCACCAATCAAGAAATAGTTAATGATATATCTTCTGCAGATTATAGCCATTTACACAGCATTTAAGAAGAATATTATATATTTCTAAATATTGTAAGTTCCAAAAAAGGAGAGAGCATTTATGGTAGTTTATTCCGTCGTTTCAGTTTATATTCTTTAATGGCCTAATTAATTAAATTATTGAGGGCCTTTATGCATAAGTGCAGAGGAATATAAATGGATTTTATTTTCAAAATCTAAGGACTATTGATTATTCTCACTCTCACACTTAATCAGAAAAGAGAAAAGTGCTGAACAAGAAATCTTTAGTCTGCTGTGCTGTGAAGAATACAAGAAAGAATCTTCTTCTTCCTGTAAAAGAAGCTCAATCTGATATATTTAGAAGAAGATTTAAGAAGGACTTGGTGATTCAAAACTCATTGAGCCTACATCTGCAAGAAGAAGAAGGAGACCAAACTGTGAAAAGCTTTATCTCTGAAGCCTTCTCTTCTTCAACAACAAAACCATATTTTCATTTTGTAGGGTTCTGTGTGAGCCTGACGGTGGTAGGATCTTGGTATAGATCTGAGTGCTTGGTAGGACTTGTAAAGTCTGAGTTATTACTGTAGGGTTTGTGTATCCTGAGTGTAAGCTGTGTGAAGGGCTGAGGTAGGATCCTTTGTGATCTGAGTTGTAAGATTTGCTATATAGTAAAAGAGATCTGAGTTTTGGAGAAGTTACCTAGTCTAGCATATTGCTAGATAGGTGGGAGGGACAGTGGACGACCTCTTGACACATTGTCTTGAAGGGAACCACTATAAATGTGTGTTTTCTGCCTTGCTTGTGTGCTGTGTTGAATATATTTAAAAGACTAAATAACCTTGACAACACCTAATCACCCCATCTCTAGGTGTAGTTTAATCAAACTCATAACTTTCAATTGGTATCATAGGGGTGTTAGGTTCAAAGGCCTAACAACTTAGAACAAGATCCCTAAAATATTTTGGGTTATTAGCAAACTATGGCTGATGAACATCATAAGGAGATGAGTTCAATGAAGCTGCCTATATGCACCAAAGAAAATTTTCCCATCTGGAAGCAGAGGATTAGATTGTACATGGAAGCCTCGGATCTTAGAGTCTACTCAGCTTTAGAAGAGGGACCCTATATCCCCATGACTATTCCAGTGGAACCTACAGCAGTCCCTATTCCTAAGACCTTGTCTCAGTTCACCAAAGATGAAGAAGTCTTGATTGTTGGATCTTACGGCGCCCTTAGAGGGGGGGGGGGGGGTGAATAAGGGAATACAATTCTTTTTATAATTTTATTGAAATTACTAAATTGTTTAAAGTAATATTAGAACACAAAATAACAATTTAGCTAAAGGAAGAAAATATCATAATTTGCAAGTTTAGGATTTAGAAACAAGTGCTAAATTGTTATATGATGAAATAGATTAAGATAAATAATTTAGACAAAGTGATTTGAATTTAAAGTTTTGTAACCAATATTTTAGAGATAACGCCAAAAGTGAGAAATCAAGTAAACACAAATAGAGACATGATTGTATTTATATAAAAATGGTGTTTACATAAATTTGATTTCTATATCGCTAGAAATCGGAGGCGTACAAATGTAAAAAAAATTTCCTTTTCTATACCGACTCGTATCCCCACGAACCGGTTGGCTTTAGCCTATCCTTCCCCGGATAAGGCCTCAAGCCGCTTTAGCCAATCCTTCCCCAGATATGGCCTCGAGCCCCCTAGATCTAATCACCTAGACCTAGTCGCCAACACAAGGCAAATTTCCCCCTAAGTCCTACCCATACCTAGTCGCCAACACAAGGCGAATTAACTAAACGGTTACAAAGAAATATGGAATGGAAATAATGAAAAACAATAATAAAACTCCCTATATGAGATCTCTGGAGTTGAGGATGAAGGATCGCTGTAGTATAAGCGAGGTCGAAGCGATCGTCCTTCGGATGTAGCGTGACGTAGCCCTCCTCCAGAATTCTCCTTAAGCTTTTTGTGGGAGATCCATCTTCGGCAGCATAACAGCACTGGAATTGTGGCACAAGCAACCTCTCTGGGATGGATAGCCAAAACGAGAAGCAAAGCTCCAATTTATAGAACTTGGAGCTAGCGCCTGCGGTAGTGGCTAGCGCCTGCGGTAGCGTTCGTGTGGAGCGGTTGCGAAACCGTCGGCGGCGTGGCGCTGTGCACGAACTGGAGATAGCGCCTGGCGGTAGCGATAGCGCTGGCGGTAGCGGTAGCGCTGGCGGTAGCGCTGGCGGTAACGGTAGTGGTTGCGAAACCGTCGCTGTGCACGAACTGGAGATAGCGCCTGGCGGTAGCGATAGCACTGGCGGTAGCGAAAACTGTCGGGAACGAACTTTCGTCGGTCAGAGCTTCAAGTTCGTCGAATGAAAATTTCGTCGAACGGAGCCAAATTCATCGATCGAAATTTCGTCGAACGCATCTTCAATTTTGTCGAACGGCTAGCGCCTGGCGGTAGCGCTAGCGCCGGTGGTAGCGCTGCTCCTTTCAAAAGTTTGATTCCATGCAGCCTTCTACCTGTGGAGCACTACACCTATAGTTCCTGCACACTATAAACACACTACAAGCGATATTAAATACAATATGGGATTTGTTATTCTCAAACAAAGGGATGTGACACACATGTTCAATAATCTCCCCCTTTTGATAATAACAAATCCACTTAGCAAGAAATCAACAATAGTGTTTATAGTAAATGATAAGCAAGATGATAGTGCAACTATAGTATATGATAAGCATGATAATGTGCATACTCCCCCTATTTTAATGCTCCCCTACATAAATGCAATTTATGTGTTACTCCCCCTAAATGATAGATTTCATGAATTAGTCTCCCCTTATTTATCTATATTTCTCATATATAGATTTCTTCAATTAATCTCCCCCTTTTGGTATTATCAAAAGAAGGTGGGGTGAGGGTAGTAAGGAGACATTTATATATCATGATCGAGCTTTTTGAAATATAAATAATGATAAAGAGTTTAAGCACAGCATTAATAAGAGATTTCAAATATAAAGATAAGAGTTGTAAGCAAGCGGAAGATTATAATAAACATCTTTTTGTAATCATGAAAAGCATAAGTAGAAATATGAGTTTTAGTTCAAAATTGAAAGATGTTTTAACCTTTTTGAAATCTCAAAGATTTTCATAAAAATACCAAGCATGAAATGAACATATCAAAGAGAGATTATACTACAATGTTACTTAATTCTAAGTTCAAGAAATACCAAAATATTGTAGAGATCATGTTAGGTTATCTAGTGCATTTTTATATAAAGAGTAGTATAGATAAAACATTAGAATCCAATACTCATGAGAAGAAGTGTTATGAAAGATAATGATGTGCACATAAGTGTATTTTGGGCAATGTTAACAATTGATTTAAATCAACAAAATACAAGACATATGTAAAGTGAAGTGCACAATAAAACACAAGTAAATTACTTTCACACACTTTTAATGCACATAATTTTTTAACAAAGTGGTGTAATAACTAAGGTTTGCACAAGACACTTTACTATTCTTTTCAAGGTGCTCAACCTCACAATGCTTATGAAGACTTATCAGGAGGTTCAAGTAGTGCTGGTGGAGTTATATTTGTCTACATATATAATTTTTTGTTCACATTTGTGAGACAACATTCTCCGAATACACTTGTTTTGCAAACCAAAATTTTTAATTTACCTACTTTTCTAAATTTCATAAGTGCAATTCAAATGTAGTGCAGACAATAAACTTATGCAAGTTTTAATTCATTGTACAGATACAATACACAAGCAAGCATTTTTAGATTTAGACACACATGTTGATTACCAAAATAAGTGAGTGAAATGAATCATTATCAATCATAAAACATTTACTCATACTTAGAGGCATGCTAAGCTTGGTTCTACACATTTTTCAATACAATTGATGCACTTTAAATAGATATATCAAAGCATGATAAGCAAAACAATGTTCATAGTAATTTGAAAGAATATGTTTTAACATTGTGAATAATTCTAAATAGAATTCATACATGCTTGACATTGGCAATAAAGATCGTACAGTTTTTTTTGTTATCATTTTTAAATCAATTAAAAAGTAGAAAATCACAAAAACATATTTTTGTCATTTTTAAATTTTGAATTTTTGTAGTTGATTTTTCATAATATGAATAAAACATAAATATCAAAAAACATATTTTTGTATTTTTGAATTTTGAATTTTTGTAGTTGATTTTTTATAATATGAATAAAACAGAAAACCATAAAACATATTTTTGTATTTTTGAATTTTGAACTTTTATAGTTGATTTTTCATAATTCAAATAAAACAAAAATAAAATAGACATAAGCACAAAAATAAATTTGCACAAATAAACTAACATATTTTTGTTGATTTTTAGAAATTTTAAAAATCAGAAAATTCACACACCCACGCTAGCGCCGGCGCTAGTGATAGCGCGACAAACAGTACGTGATTTTTTGAGAATTTAAATTTTTTTATTATTGATATTGATTAAGTGTCCTTAAAGTAGTTCCATGCTGAAATTTCAGAATTTTTGGAGATCTCTAGGTGGATCAAATTTGCATGAAACTTTGGCTTTTCAAATTCTTGTGTTTTACAAAACCATTTAAACATGAAGATATAAACTATGAAGACACAAGAGGACATTTTTTATTAAACAACCCAAAATATGCATGATTTAAGTGATAAGTAAATAAAATGATCATGCAAAGAGTAATATAAGTACGCCCTAAGATTAAAGACTACCCCGACTAAATGTCTACACCCTAGCCCCGTACTAAGTGATGGATGGGCATGAGGAGCTGCACGCATGCCGTAGGTTGGGGTGTTAGTCCCATATGCACACACTAGAGAACGCTTAACCTAGCACTCTTTCCCCCCAGTGCCTCGCAAGGCCCCACTGGAACCCTCCCTGGTTAAGGACAAGACATGACTTAGAGGTTAGGTCTCTAATGCATACAACCCTACGCCCCCACTATTGTGAGATATGAAATCAAAGGTGAATAATCTTTGGACAACCTATGCCTTTTAAACTATGGGTTGATTTGTAAACTATGGGTTTTGTTTAATGTGATGAGTTATAAAGCCGCATAGTTTTTCTACATTTATGAGATGACGATATGTGATAACTAGCACAATTACTAATATTCAATAAGTGATAAAGCTAGTATGATGAATTTTGGGTATAATGTCATGTCATAAGATTAATACTAATATTACATGTATTCCAAAGTTGATTCTAGAATCTATATAAATGTGAGATACATGCAATCACTAGCAATGCAAATCAATACATCAAATAATGTAAGAAAACTTTATTCATATTTTTTATCATAAGACTCATAATTCCTATTATCGATTTGAGATATGTCTTGATAGAGCATGAATTATGATTTATGATTATAGAGAATTTTGCATAGAATATATGTTAGATCATCATGATGTATGTAAATTCTAATTCTTCTAGACTTATGATATAGTAATTTTCTTTTGAAAGAACATGATTGATTTGTAAGTCTAGAAAAATGATGATCATCCAATCATATAAAAGACAAAGATCATATATATAAAGTTTTTGAAATTTATAAGATTGCTTTCAATAATTAAAATTATTGATCTTTGGTTTTGCATGATAATATATGATTCATGAAACAATATTCATAAATATTCTAATGATTAATCCATAAACTATGTGGTTGTTGGAATTTTAGTATTCTATATAATTTCAAATCACATAGTTATCATAATATTTTAATAACATTGTAAATGTTATACCTAGCATATAAATTTGAGCATAAACCAAGAAGTGATGCTAGAATAATGAGTGAGTGCAATGTTATTATATATGATTTAATGGAGATAATGTTGCATGTAATATGAGAAGTTTTAAAATTAATTTTCTTTAGACCTATAATGAAATGATTAAACTTTTGATTTGATCTTAATGATATAAGATGATTCTAAAGTCTAAATTACATGCAAACAATGGTGACACACATCACACATAATATCTAAATTAATATATGAAACAATTATACATAGGATATCATGTGATGAAAAATCCATAAACACAGAAATTTCTGAATCAAGCGAACTAAGATAGCATTTAAAAACGGAGTTGAAATTGGGCAAATTGACAGCACCAAACAAACTTAAATGGGCAAGTTTAGTTTGCTGATAGATGGAGATTTCTGTGCTCTTTCCGAAAAGATATTAAACGCGAAAATCAGACGAGCGGATCAAAAGATATGGCTATTTGAAGTTTTGATCAAAAACTCGCTTTTTGAAAGATTAAGCATGCGTTTAGATGAATTTTTGTTTTCGATTTTATTTGATAATATTTTTCATTATAAGGACTATCAAATGCAACAAATAGAAAAATAATCAAAACGTTGCGCATTTTAATTTTTAGCTTAAGCCCTTTAATAAACCATTTAAATCCATAAATTTTTTTAAAATAATTTCATTAGTCTTGAAAATAATTTTATATTCAAATGATAATGTTAATTCAAGACATTGATGGGCAAAGGATTTAAAAGGATATATTTAAACAATTTAAGATGAGAGATAGATCACTTTGAAAAATATATGACTTAATGTTCAATTTTAATTCAAATTTGATTTGATAAACATTAGGCTTAATATATGAAAGTCATATTTCATGATATATAAAGTGATCATAGCATGTTTGTTTTAAAAAAAATATAAAATAAACAAAAGAAAAGAGACAATAAGCATATCATGAAGTAGAGTAGTGATATTTCATTTGTATTTGTTTCTACTTCATGCAAATGATATGATACTAATGAATAAGAGATTTAGGTATCCAAAGTTGACCATATGTAATGGTTCCTTTGGGCACCCAAACATGACATGACGACCTTTTAGGAGACAAGGGTAAATGGGCCTTTTCTATTAAAGTTGATGTATCATTTTTCTTTAAGGGTCTCCGTTCATACCTTGGTGGTTTATATTTTAAATTCATATTATGATTATATGACATCTTTATATGATTATATTTGTTTGAAAAATAATTCATTTGTGATTTATGTTTATTCAAATTATTTTTCAAAATAGATTGATGTTGATAATCATAATGATTTTCATTATATGGATTCTTTGAAATTTTATAAGAGTGATTGTCTTTCATTGGAAGTGATTGTTGAAAAAGTGGGTTACAATATGTTTTAAAAGATTGATTATAATTTTGATGATTTCCATTTCCACTCTTTCTTATAGACATACTCTTAGGATAATATTTTGAATTTTAATTTTCATTAAAAGAAGTTTTTAAATATGAGTCATGATTGAAAATATATTGAGACCTGTAATAGTGACTCTTAAGAATTTTGTGAGGATCATAATTCTTTTTGAAACTAAACTCCTTTTGATTTAATGTGTGAAAATGGACCTTTTTAGAAATGATTTTGTAAGTTAATTTATCCTTGTTATTCAAAATCTTATGATGAAATTCATTACATGACATTTGAAATTTTTCAACAAAAGATTTTAATTGTATTAACTTATAAGTTAAAACATCATTTTCAACTATCAAGTTTTCATTATGCCTTTTAGAAATTAAGAGCCCTTTTTCAATTTCCTCGAATTTTTCTTTAAATAAATTGCAATCAAAACAAGGAGTAGGAATTGTAACTAAAGAGCATGAAATAGAATTTAACACATCAATATTTGTTTCTACTTTATCGTTTGCTTTTAAAGATTTATTTTCTAAACGTAATTTGGAATTAGCAATTTTTAACTTTAAAATTTTACGTTTAGCAAATTTAAGCATACGAGATTTAGAAATGGAATTTGTTACAAAAAGAGAAGTTTTTGATTTTCTTACATTGCTATGGTTTCCGTCTTCTCTTTTGCTTGATGTGTTGCCAACAAATGAGTCCAACATTGTGACGTTGTATTTTTCTTCCTCCAAGCATGAGTCCTCATCGATTTCTTCTCTTGGATCCATAAGGAATTCCACATCGATTTCTTTCTTAGATTTATCTTCCTCCAAGAAAGAGTCCTTGTCCATTTCTTCTCTTAGATCCATAAGGAATTCCTCTTGTTCATCATCTGTAGAAGGAAAACTATAAGTATTCTCAAGAAATTTCCAAACTTCATAAGCAGTAGGAAGTGTATAAATAAGTTTGAAAATATTTTGATCTAATGCACAATATAGACTATTTATAGATTTGGCATTTAAAGACATTTCATTTTTATTTAAAATACTTGGGGGCATTTTAATTGTAATATTCCATACTTTACTATCCAAAGATTTAAGAAATCTTTCCATAAGAAATTTCCACCCATTATAATTTTTGCCTTCAAATAAAGGTGGTGTTAAAGATTTTTCATTTATAGGAAAGTTTCCCCCACTAGTAGAAGCGAGATCATGTGACGCCATTATTCCTAGTTTTTAAACCGTTTGGAATAACCTAGCTCTGATACCACTTGTTGGATCTTACGGCGCCCTTAGAGGGGGGGGGGGGGGGGTGAATAAGGGAATAAAATTCTTTTTATAATTTTATGGAAATTACTAAATTGTTTAAAGTAATATTAGAACACAAAATAACTATTTAGCTAAAGGAAGAAAATATCATAATTGCAAGTTTAGGATTTAGAAACAAGTGCTAAATTGTTATATGATGAAATAGATTAAGATAAATAATTTAGACAAAGTGATTTGAATTTAAAGCTTTGTAACCAATATTTTAGAGATAACGCCAAAAGTGAGAAATCAAGTAAACACAAATAGAGCATGATTGTATTTATATAAAAATGGTGTTTACATAAATTTGATTTCTATATCGCTAGAAACCAGAGGCGTACAAATGTAAATAATTTTTCCTTTTCTATACCGACTCGTATCCCCACGAACCGGTTGGCTTTAGCCTATCCTTCCCTGGATAAGGCCTCAAGCCGCTCTAGTCAATCCTTCCCCGGATATGGCCTCGAGCCCCCTAGATCTAATCACCTAGACCTAGTCGCCAACACAAGGCGAATTTCCCCCTAAGTCCTACCCAGACCTAGTCGCCAACACAAGGCGAATTAACTAAACGGTTACAAAGAAAGTATGGAATGGAAATAATGAAAAACAATAATAAAACTCCTTATATGAGATCTCTGGAGTTGAGGATGAAGGATCGCTGTAGTATAAGCGAGGTCGAAGCGATCGTCCTTCGGATGTAGCGTGACGTAACCCTCCTCCAGAATTCTCCTTAAGCTTTTTGTGGGAGATCCATCTTCGGCAGCATAACAGCACTGGAATTGTGGCACAAGCAACCTCTCTGGGATGGATAGCCAAAATGAGAAGCAAAGCTTCAATTTATAGAACTTGGAGCTAGCGCCTGCGGTAGCGTTCGTGTGGAGCGATTGCAAAATCGTCGGCGGCGTGGCGCTGTGCACGAACTGGAGATAGCGCCTGGCGGTAGCGGTAGCGCTGGCGGTAGCGGTAGCGGTTGCGAAACCGTCGTTGTGCACGAATTGGAGATAGCGCCTGGCGGTAGTGATAGCGCTGGCGGTAGCGAAAACTATCGGGAACGAACTTTCGTCGGTCAGAGCTTCAAGTTCGTCGAACGAAAATTTCGTCGAACGGAGCCAAATTCGTCGATCGAAATTTCGTCGAACGCAACTTCAATTTCGTCGAACGGCTAGCGCCTGGCGGTAGCGCTAGCGCCCGTGGTAGCGTTGCTCCTTTCAAAAGTTTGATTCCATGCAGCCTTCTACCTGTGGAGTATTGCACCTATAGTTCCCGCACACTATAAACACACTACAAGCAATATCAAATACAATATGGGATTTGTTATTCTCAAACAAAGGGATGTGACACACATGTCCAACATTGATCACCATGGACAAAAGGGCTAAGAATATTATTGTCAATGCAATTGATGATTCTACAATTCAGAACCTAATTCACTGCAAAATAGCAAAATAAATGTGGGATTCATTAGTTGTATACCTGGAAGGAACAAAAGAAGTTAGAGATGACAGAAAATCCCTTCTGAATCCAGAATATGAATCCTTCCGACAAGACAAGAAAGATAACATAGCTACATGCTATGAAAAATTCGTCAAAATTGTTAATGGGCTCAGAACTTATGAAAGGGAGTTCAGAAATTATGAGCTCAATGATAAGTTCTAGAGATCCCTGAACAAGGAATGTGATATGAAGCTTTGTGCCATCAGTGAAGTTGGCAATTTGGGAAACATGGAGCCTCATCAGCTATATGACAAACCCTTATCATATGAGCTACAACTGAATATCAGAAGATCTGAAGTGAAGAACTCCAAAGTTTCCAGCAGAGAAAGGGTAGTGGCTTTTAAAGCTGAAACTTCAAGAAAGCACAAGGCTGTGGAACCTGCTTGCATCTCAAAAGATGAGATCATCTGCAATTCCAGTTCTGATCTTTCTGATGGAGAACTCTCCTTGTTCACAAGGCAGTTCAAAAAGCTGCTAAGAAATAGAAGAAGAGGGAATAGAAGACAGGAAGCTTCTCCCTCTAACTCAAGGAGAGAAGATAAATTTGGAAACGGACACAAATCAGAAAGGTATGATTTTAAACATTACAAACATATTTCTTCTAATATTATTTATTACAGCTGCAAGAAGCCTGGACACATCATAGTTGAGTGCCCATTCAAGAGAAAGGAATAGAGTGAAAAATGGAAGCACTCAAAGAGTAGGAAGGTGGAGAAGAGCTTTGTAGTTAAGAAAG
Source organism: Dactylorhiza incarnata (assembly GCA_033032865.1). Taxonomy (NCBI): domain Eukaryota; kingdom Viridiplantae; phylum Streptophyta; class Magnoliopsida; order Asparagales; family Orchidaceae; genus Dactylorhiza; species Dactylorhiza incarnata. The sequence continues at coordinate 2,171,359 of JAWHQI010000363.1, forward strand.
TCAGAACCCTCAGTGACAGTGACACTGAGTCTTCATCATCAGAATCTGACATCCACTTAGCAGCAATGGCCTTTTCAGATGAAGAAAGTTGTGATGAATCCCATCACAATCAGGTAATTCCTAAAGCCTCCCTCACCATATCTGACATATATTCAGATGTCAGCTCCTCTTCAACAGTAAGAGAAGATGACACTGATTATATTGAGAAATTTGGTGCCCTGCTAGAACTCTTAAGAAAGCAAAAGCTCTCTGTAAAGCACAAGAAGCAGAGATCATCTCCTTGAGTGACAAGAGAGATGAACTGCTTGAGAAAGTAACTGAGCTAGCTCAAGATAAGACCAAATTATCATTTTCTCCACTGAGCGCTGACACTTTAACTGAAGTTATTAAGCTTAAGAATATTAGAATCAAAGAGCAAGAGGATAAACTCTTAGAGGAAAGGAGAATTGTGGCTAGTTATTCCAAGCCACAAACTGTTCTTCCTTTGATTGATGGCTTTTCACAAACAAATAAGAAAGGTTTGGACTACTCTCAAAGTGAAAATAGTGGGAAATCTGCTCAAAGAAAAATAGTCTTTAGAAAGGTGATCATACCCACAAATTCATATGATTATAGTAGCATTTATGGATGCAAAGAGAGAAAGGAGGCAGAAAGTGGTCTTAAGCTTCCTTCTACTTGTCTCAGCAAAAGACAAACTTTCTTTAGGAAGAGTGCACTATCTGCACCCCAAAAGAATCCTCCTGTGAAGGCTTTCAGAAACTCTCATGCTGGGGAAAGTTCTTCAGCTTCAAAGAAGGAAGGGTTAGCTGCCAAGCAACAACTTAACCCAGCCAAACCAAGCACAACAAGAAGATCTAGATATAATAGATTTGAATGTTGGTGTTGTGGTAAAGTAGGACATTTTTCCTTAGATTGTTGGTTCAATCCAACTGTGCAGAATGATCCCCACATGAAAATCAGAAAGCGGGCTACTAGTTTTTCATTTAGTTCTTTTCCTAACAAGCACCTAGTACCCAAGAAAGCATGGGTTCCTAAGGAGGCGTAGCTGTCATGCAGGTATGTCCAAAATCCACCAAGACTCCTGTGTGATATTTGGACAGTGGGTGTTCCAGGAACATGACTGGAACTAGAAGTCTCTTGAAGGAGCTTACACCTGTAAAAGATGAACCCAAAGTCGAATTTGGTGGATCTGACAGAGGTGTAGTCAAAGGCTTGGTAAGATTACTAATGATAATATCACTATCACAAGGGTAGCTTATGTTGAAGGTTTACAATATAACCTCATTAGCATAAGTCAACTATGTGACTTGGGATATACTGTTACTTTCCACAAGGATGAGTGCCTGATCAAGGATTCTCAGAATTCTGAATCTATTCTAACAGGCACTAGGAGTGGCAATATTTGTTGCTTAAATTTCATTTGCATTAGAAAGAATGAACTTGTATGTCTTATAGCAGATGATGGAGTGTCTGCTTGTGTAAAGTGGCACAAGAGACTAGCCCACATTAATTACAAGTCTCTTAAGAAATTAATGACAGAAAATTTGGCTAAAAATCAGAAGTGATCATGGAACTGAATTTCAGTCTGGGTCAATGACTAAATTTTGTGAAGAAGAAGGTATCTTGCAAGAGTTCTCTTCTCCCAGAACTCCCCAACAGAATGGGGTGGCTGAGAGAAAAAACAGAATACTTATTGAAGCTAGTAGGACCATGCTAAGTGACTACTCACTCCCAGAATATCTTTGTGCTAAGGCAGTCAATACTACATGTCATGTGCAAAATAGAGCACTCATCAATAAGAACCATAATAAGACTCCTTATGAGCTGATTAAGGGTAAGAAGCCAACATTAGGTTACTTCAGAATTTTTAGAAGTAAATGTTATGTGCTGAAAAATAATAAGCATTACATTACCAAGTTCTCTGCAAAGAGCTATGAAGGTGTCTTTATAGGATATATCAAGCATAACAAAGCCTACAAAGTCTTCAATAAGAATGGTCTTACAATTGAAGAATCTAGTCATATAGTTTTCGATGAGAGCAACATGTTGCATAATTCTCTATCTAATTCATGTAGTGCAGGAATTGAGGCTGGACTGGACAATCTGAAAATCAGAGAAGAAGAGACTGTTGAAAAAGAAGAATTTTCTACACAGAACTCCATTCCAGAAAAAGTAGAAGTTACAGAAAATATAGATTTTCAGAATGATAATCCCGAAGCAGCAGTTGAGGAAATTACTGAAATAGAAGAACCTCAAAGGGTGTTGCCCATAATAGGAGGACATCTCAGACATCACCCAACAGACCAGATAATAGGTGATCTTGATCATGAAGTAAGAACAAGAAGAAATGCTCTGAATGAAAGCTTGCACCTCAGCTTTCTGTCACAACTAGAGCCTAAGAAATTTGAGGAGGCCAACAAAGAAAAATACTGGGTTTTGGACATGCAAGAAGAGCTCAACCAATTCAGGAGATGTAAATTTTGGAACCCAAGGCCACACGGGCATAATATTATTAGGACAAAGTGGGTGTATGAAAACAAGATGGATGAAGCTGAAGTGATTATAAAGAATAAAGCAAGGCTAGTAGCTCAAGGGTACATGCAGGAGGAAGACATAGATTTTGATCAGACATTTGCCCCTGTTTCTAGATTGGAAGCCATAAGACTCTTCCTAGCTTATGCTGCATACAAGGGATTCAAAGTCTATCAGATGGATGTAAAATCAGCATTTTTAAATAGAGATTTAGAAGAAGAAGTCTATGTAGCTCAACCACCAGGTTTTATCTCTCCTACCTTTCCTGACTATGTTTATTTTCTAAATAAAGCCTTGTATGTCTTGAAGAAAGCTCCATGGGCTTGGTATGAGACACTGTCTACCTTTCTCTTTGAAAACAAGTTCTCAAGAGAGAAAATAGATAAGACTCTTTTCTTGAGAGAGTTGAAGGGCCAGATCCTTCTGGTCCAAATATATGTTGATGACATTATATTTGGATCAACAAATGAGAGTCTTTGCAAAAAGTTTGCTAAACTTATGCAGAGTAAATTTGAAAGGAGCAGTATGGGATAGCTTAAGTATTTCTTAGGTCTCCAAGTAAAGCAATCCGAGGAAGGAATTTTCATTTCTCAGACCAAATTTACCTTGGATATCATAAAGAAATTTGGTATGAAGAACTCTACTCCTATGAGAACTCCTATGGGATTAAATGTGTCTCTAGACAAGGATGAAAAGGGGAAACCCTACAATGAGTCCATGTATAGAAGCATAATTGGCTCATTGCTCTACCTCACTGCTAGTAGGCCAGACATCATGTTTGTTACATGTGTCTGTGCAAGGTATCAAGTTAACCCCAAAAAATCTCATTACTCGGCTGTGAAAAGAATTTTGAGATATCTAAAGGGTACTCCAAATCTAGGGCTATGGTATCCTAAGTCAGATGACTTTGAGTTGTGCGACTATTCTGATGCAGACTTTGCTGGGTGCAAAGAGGACATAAAAAGTACTTCAGGAACTTGTCAGTTCTTGGTGAGAAGGCTTGTGTCCTGGAGTAGTAAAAAACAAAATAACATTGCTATCTCCACAACTGAATTGGAATATATTTCAGTAGGTAGTTTTTGTGAACAACTCCTTTGGATTCAACACCAATTAGAGGATTATAATTTGCAAATAAAGAGAAAACCTCTCTTTTATGATTCCTCAAGTGCTATTTCTATTGCTAAGAATCTTGTGGCACATAGTAGAACAAAGCATATTGAAATTAGATATCATTTTATTAAAGAGCAAGTAGAAAAGGAGGACATCTGCCTTGAGTATGTCAATACAGATAGGCAGGTAGCTGACATTTTTATTAAGCCCCTTGATGAGTCAAAGTTCAATCAATTTAAAATTGAATTGGGAATGTTAAGTTCTTAAATTGGGCATGTTGAATTCCTTATGTCCTTAAGTTCTTAAGTTGGATGTGAAATATTTTGATAATGGGTTGGATCTCTCCCAAGGTCCACCCTAAAGTAGTCTTACAACTTTAGTTTTGAAGACAGGAAAAACAAAAAGCTTAGATAAGGAATAAGTGGAAAATGGTCTAGATGAAAATAGCTTACACAAAGAATATCGTCTTGATGGTCAAGATGACATTGTTGATGTCTCGACGACAAAATTAAGGTGATCTCGACGACAGATTTCACATGATCTCGACGACAAACTCAGACAGGTCGATAGAGTGACGTCACAGGACATGTCATCGTCACAATTACGCCGCATTTATGGGGCTATCAACACGATTTTGGAAGATTTGAACAGGTACGCGCCTATTACCCTTCCCAATGTATGTTAGTATATATTAAACAAAGTGAAAGCATAGAAATTATGCACACACAAAATCCTAGAATTCATATTTTATCTTCTTCCTCCTCTCGATGACTTCCTGCAACAAGCAATGGCTCCAAAAATCACAGATAAGAAAGTTCTTTCTGGAGGAGAGTTGGTCAAGGATGGATTCAAAGGTGCTGCTGAAGAACTTGATATGGTGATTACTTTTCTATATGCTTCTGAACTAGAGCATGTTCTTACTGAACCCACTCGACTATACCACAACATTATCTAAAATATATGAAAATGCTCAAATTAGCAAAGTAGGAAAAGCAATTCTCACCACTGTATCTGGTGAATATATAAGAATTACTGCCATGGGCCTAACCAATGTCCTTAAAATTACTGTATTGGATGAGAATGAAGAAGAAGAAGCAGTCAACTCTGAGGATTTTATGGAAGGATACAGATGGTGTGGCCTAGATGTCAAACCTTATGGCAGCATTCAAATAAACAAGATGAATATGCAAGGTAAACTGCTATCAGATATCATTGGAAAAGTACTAATATGCAAGGCTAGGTCACATGATAGAATCTCCAAAGAGATGTTTGAGCTGATGATCAGAGTGATCCTTGAGAAGAAGACTGATTGGGGCAAAGTTCTGTTTGAAAAGATCAAAGAAAGCTTGAAGTCCCCAACTTTGGAAGAATACTTTCTTTGTACTTAAAACACTCCATCCCTCAACATCTAAATGAGTCTGAATCAACTGCTCTCCATTATCTAAAAAGAATAGAGATATGAAGACAATCAACAGGTGGGGGAAAAAGTTCACCAAAAAGGTAGCAGGTGAATCTTCCTCCATAAGAGTGGATGTTCCTCAAAGCAGAGCACACCTCCCACAAATTACTCCAAACTCTCCTGCTCCTATTGAGGGGGGAGCCTATGAGAGAAGATACAACTGTGATGGACAGTGCTCCAGTACCTCAGGATGAGGTGACTCAGGAATATGTTCTCATAATTGCTCAAGAGGCTGTCTTAAATGTGAAAAGTTGAGGAATCTGAGAAAAGTCCAAGTGGTGGACATGCGGTTATTGAAGAGATAGAAGAATCTGACAGATCATTGAATGAATTTCTAAATGATGGCATTCATCAAAGCACAGATGAAGAAGGATATGAGCAGACCTGTAAAATCCCTGCAACAATGGAGGGAGAGTCTACAATTCAAATCACAGTGCAGCCTTCACCTCCAAGGACAGAAGACAAGCAACATCCTCCAGTCATCACAGCCCCCACAACCCCATCCACTGAATTTATGTCCCAAATGGAAGCTCTACTTGATAGACAAAGAGTACATTTTGTGGCATATGTAAATAATGTTGTCACAAGCTGCAAGAATGAACTGTCTGCCAGGATAGATGTCTTGCAAGAAGACATCCAACATATAAATAATCAAAATACAAATGTGTATCATACTACTGCCAATGATGTGGCTAATACAGGAACTGAAATAGCCCATATAAATCAAGCTACTTATATCATTGGACAACAACTGAACATTGTGCTTGATAGAATGTCTACTCTAAGAGAAAATCAGCATGCCATCATACAAAACCAAGATGTAACCTTCAATGACTGAAGATGCCATAAATACCATACTACAAAGAATAACATCTACTGCTCAAGTCTCCCTAGAACTAGTGGACAAGGTTGGTGAAACTCTTCTTCATCAATTTCAAGTCACCCAAGATCAGAACTGCTCAAGGAACAGTCATGGATGCAGTTGGCAATCTCAATGCTCTCCTCTCCAAGAAAATTCCGAACTCCCAAGCCATTCTCTCAAAAGAGATATTTTCAGAAGCCAGAAAGGGGGAGATAATATCAAGCCATCATGCTATGTGGCTATCAAATGAAGTAAGATTCTCTATGGATTTTGAGCCAATTGACTATGGGATTGCTTAAGGACCCTCCCATGGTACAATGCAAGGAGATCTTCCAGAGCAATATCAACAACCTGACAGCTATCAAGGATACTTTGTTGATGAGCCTGTTAGTGGGAGTGGGCAAGTTAGGAAAAGCAAAAGACATCATGTTGATACTGAAGAGTAAGAAGCTAAAAGGAAGAGAATGGAGGAAGTAAAGAAGAATCCTCATTTTGAAGAATGGAGCCCTTGCTCAAGGGATATCATCTTGAATACTTGGACTCTATATCAACAGGGAAAGCATAACAGAGGTAAATTCTACAACTCAGAAGAATGACACAAATATGAGATGTGTGAAGCTGGTAGAAGAGATTATTGGAATAGAGTTAAGTTGGGAGATACTTCAGTGCCTGCTCATGCTCCTCTTAGATAACATCCTAAGCCCTATAACTATTTTGAAAGGCAAAAGCAGAAGTTGGCTGAAGCTGAGCAATCCAAGAAAGTTGGACCATCTAGGAAAGGAAAAGCTGCTCAGGAGGATTGAGGAAAAAGGATTCTAGAAAAACACATGCACATTTCTATGTTTTTCATTTATGACTAATATAATTTTGTGCTTGGGACAATATTTAATCAATACATCGAATGCCCTAAATCTTGTTTGATTATTATTGAATTTATTTGTTAGTCAAGATTATCTATAATTGTAAGTTCTGGCTTCTTTAAATATGGGGAGATTATTGGGTATTGTGCCTTCAATGTTCCTAGATTTGAAGGAGGAACAAAAATATAGATAATCAAAGTTGTCTTTGATAGGTGTTTTAGTTCATGATGTGACAGATATGTCAAGACTATATGTTTAGTATCAAGACTATATGTTTATTATCAAGACTATATGCTTATTATCAAGACTATATTTTTAGTATCAAAATTATACAGAAGTGAAATTTTCACTAAGTAAAATATCGGTTTGAAGCCTTGGTAGACATATCATTGAGACGGGGAATATATCGTCGAGACAGTCTCGACGATATCGTCTTGAAGAATCCTTATCGCTGAGAAAGCAAAGTCAAGTAATGAAGACAACATCTCGACGATATCGTCTCGAAGAAATATTATCGACTTGAAGATTAAGTTTAAATCATATAGAAATAAACATCTAAGGGTCAGTTCGTTTGCACGGAATTGAAGACTTGGAATTGGAATTCGACGACGAATTCCAATTACGCCGTTCGGTTCTTAGGTAACTTTAATAATTGGAATTTAAGTTGAATATCATGGAATTGATTTTAGCATAAGCACAAAATCTAGCTGGACATATCGGAATTGACCGAGTCTGGCACGCTCAATTTACTCCCGATAAAAAAAGAGGAGTAACGACTCCTTAACTGCGCTTCCCGTTCCTCGACATTCTGACTCGCTCGGGCTCCTCCACTTTCCAGCAGCAACTCGCGATCTTCCGAGGATCCAGCAGTGACGCGCGTTTTTTTGCCCAGGCACGCGTTTTTCCCCTGGGCGGGCGTTTTTCGCACGGGCGGGCGTTTCTCGCCCGGGCGCGGGTTTTTTGCCCGGGCGCGTGTTTTATCGCCCGGTCGAGCGTTTTTTTTGCCCGGACGCGCGTTTTTTTCGCCCGAGCGCGCATTTTTTCGCCCGGGCGCGCATTTTTTTCGCCCGGGAGCGCGTTTTTTCACCCGGGCGCGTGCTTTTCGCCCAGGCGCACATTTTTCGCCCGAGAGCGCATTTTTCGCCCGGGCGCGTGTTTTACGCCAGGACGCTCGGTTTATGCCCGAGTGCGTGTTTTTATGCCCGGGCGTGCGTTTTTCGCTCGGGAGCGGGTTTTTCGCCCGGACGCGATTTTTTGCCCGGGCGCGCAGTTCTTCGCCCGGGCACCCGTTTTTCCTTTGTGTGCGCATTTTTCGCCCGGGAGGGCGTTTTTTCGCACGGGCTCGCATTTTTCTCCGGGGAGGCATTTTTCGCTCGGGCGCATGTTTTTCGCCCGGGTGCGCGTTTTTCGCAAGGGCGCGCTTTTTTTCGCCCGGGCGCTCGTTTTTTCGCCCAGGCGCGCATTTTTCGCCCGGACGCGCATTTTCTTGCCCGGAGGCCCTGACACGCTTTTTTTGCTCGGGCACCCATTTTTTTCTCCCGAAGTCCCGAACACGCATTTTTCGCCTGGACGTGCATTTTTCGCCCGGGCGCAATTTTTCGCCCGGGCGCGCAGTTTTTCTCCCGGGCACCCATTTTTCCTTCGGGCACGCGTTTTTCGCCCGAGCGCGCGTTTTTCTCCGGGGCAGCATTTTTCGCTCGGGCGCGCATTTTTCGCCCGGGCGCGCGTTTTCCGCCCGGGCGCATGTTTTTCGCTCGGGCGCGCATTTTTTCGCCCAGGCGCGCATTTTTCACCCAGAGGCCCGTGCGCGCGTTTTTCGCCCGGACGCCTATTTTTTTGCCCGGTGGCCCGGGCGCGTATTTTTTCTCCCGGGCGCAATTGTTTTTCTCCCGGACGCGCATTTTTTGCCCGGAGGCCCGGGCGCGCATTTTATTTCTCCCGGGAGCCCGTTTTTCACTCGAGCACGCATTTTTTCGCCCGGGCGCCCGGTTTTCGCTCGGGCGCGAGTTTGATAGCCCGGGCGCTCTCTTTTTCGCCTGTGCGCGCGCATTTCGCCCGGGCGAGCGCATTTCGCCCGGGCGAGCGCATTTCGCCCGGGCGAGCGCATTTCGCCCGGGCGCACGCATTTCGCCCGGGCGCGCGCTTTTTGCCAGGGCACGCGTTTTTGCCTGGGCGGGCGTTTTTCGCCGGGACGCGCGTTTTTTTCGCTCGGGCGCGCATTTTTCGCCCGTCGCGTAGATTGTTTCCCGGACGCGCGCCTATTTCGCTCGGGCGCTCGTATTTCGCCCGGGTGCATTTTTTTCACCCTGGCATGCACCTTTTCGCTCTGGCACGTGATTTTCTCACTAACGCGCATTTTTCACCCGGACGCGCGTATTATCGCTGGGGTGTGCGTTTTGGGCCCGGGCGCGAGTTTTTTGCCATGGCGCGCTTTTTGTGCCCGAGAGAGTGTTTTTTGTCCGAGCGCGCATATTTTTTCAAAAGGCGCATTTTTTTATATATGTAAAAAATATTAGTTTATTTGAAATATTTTTCAATTATAAGATTGAATTTTATTTAACAAACGAACAAAAAATTGATAAATTCCACAATATTCACTAATATTGTTTATTAGGCGAACGCTGGAATTGGAATTAGACCAATTTCAATTCGGAATATCGAATTCCAATATCAAATTTCAATTTTGTTCAAACAAACGGACCCTAAATGACATTGTCTTGAAGAAATCATATCGTGTAGAATATTATGTTAAGTCTTGAAGAAAGGATCATGTAGACGACATCAGCTTGTAGATTTTATATCATCTAGAAGATCAAGATGATATCGGTTTGAAGAATATATATTGTTTACATTGATTAAGACGATATTGGCTTGAAGGAATTTTATCGTCTTGACAGATGCAGAGCTGCATTTAATGCACAAATTTTCTTGGAAATTGGTATTCAGGGAATGTGCACGCCAGCTATCTTGCGCACCAATTAAGGAATAGTTAATGATATATCTTAGGCAGAATATAGTCGTTTACACAGCATTTAAGAAGAATATTATATATTTCTAAATATTGCAAGTTTCAAAAAGGAGAGAGCATTTATAGTAGTTTATTCTGTCGTTTCATTCTATATCCTTTAATGACCTAATTAATTAAGGAAGGAATTATTAAGGGCCTTTATGCATAAGTGCATAGGAATATAAATGGAATTTATTTTCTAAATCTAAAGACTATTGATTATTCTCACTCTCACACTCAATCAGAAAAGAGAAAAGTGCTGAACAAGAAATCTTCAGTCTGCTGTGCTGTGAAGACTACAAGAAAGAATCTTCTTCCTGTACAAGAAGCTAAATCTGATATATTCAGAAGAAGATTCAATGACTTGGTGATTCAAAACTCAATAAGCCTACATCTGCAAGAAGAAGAAGGAGAACTAACTGTGAAAAACTTTATCTTTGAAGCCTTCTCTTCTTCAACAACAAAACCATCTTTTCATTTTGTAGGGTTCTGTGTGAGCATGAGGTTGGTATGATTTTGGTATAGATTTGAGTGCTTGGTAGGACTTATAAAGTCTGAGTTATTACTGTAGGGTTTGTGTAACTTGAGTGTAAGCTTTTCTGTGTGAAGGCCTGAGGTAGGATCCTTTGTGATCTGAGTTGTAAGATCTGCTATATAGTAAAATAGATCTGAGTTTTGGAGAAGTTGCCTAGTCTAGCACATTACTAGATAGGTGAGAGGGACAGTGGACTACCTCTTGACACATTGTCTTGAAGGGAACCACTATAAATCTCTGTGTGTTTTCTGGCTTGCCTGTGTGCTGTGTTGAATATATTTAAAGGAATAAATAACCTTGACAACACCTAATCACCCCCCTCTAGGTGTTGTTTAATCAAACTCATATCTTTCAATTGGTATCAGATTTCTTATGATCCTTTCTGTGTTCACAAGAGGAAGAAGGGAGACATCTCATAGCATGACATTCTTTGCATGATCCTGATGTGATTAGGAGCAGAATAAACATATGCGATTTCTTATGACAGGGCATTAGCTTCAGAATCGAAAATGTCCCATGATCCTTTCTCAAGTATTCAAATCGCATTCCAGTTAATTGTGTAGCATGTCTTATCTGTTTTGAATTTTATAAATCACATATGGTTATTCTGCTGTTGATTGGGTTGAGCAGAAGGATTATGTTCTTCTTTCAATGGTGATAATTGGATTGAAGTTTTTACCCTGAGTGCAAACAAGGGCCTCAAATTCATTTTTGCAGTTGCTCAACAATATATATACTGAAGAAGACTGGACCAACAACTCATCCGAATTTTCCATCGTAATTGTAGCAGCTCCGCATCCTCTTCGGTTCATCCAATACGACTTTGATTGTGCATTGGAACATTGGCGGGACAAGAAAGTTTGTGCCATCTGTGTTTATGATATGATTTTGTACTTTCCGATTAACCAACATTTATCTGTTCTGAATTTGGAATGCAGCTTATTTAATTGTGTTTGTACTTTTGTTGTTGTTGCAGCTATAGGCTTGATTATTTTGGCTGATTTATGGATTGAAATTTACCATCTTGGAGGTAAGGATTTGTAGAAATGTTAGGGAAATGTAAATATGAGAGATTTGCTTTAGCTGAATTTGTGGAGCAACATGATTTTTGTTCTCCTTTGGACTGTTGTCTGGAAAAAAGGATATATATATATAAATATATATATATATATATATTTATATATATAGCTTGTAGTGGTTCTGGTTTTTGTTTTTTTGTGAAGCCTGATTCCTTGCTTGAAATTTTTTCATGAAGGGGCCATGCTTATATCTAGAATCTCCTAAACTATGTCTTGAGTAAATTATTTGGTAATCGTATGTATAAAGATGCTTGTTAGAAGTAATATCCTTGTGTTTGGATTACTCATGGTATTTTTATAAAAAAAATTGAGATGCGGTCAATAAATTTGTTTGCGGTCAATTTTTTCATAAAAATTAGAATCTTTAGGTTGCGGTTAACATAAGGTTGTGGATAGCTAAATTTGAGTTACAGTTAACAATCACCTTTTTTAAATAGTAGATGCTCTTTAGCAGGCCCGGACACCACGATTTTGTTTGATCCATAGTTTTCACATACAAGATTGACATGTCTTAGGTTTTGTAGTATTTTATGATTCTTGTGTAAATGTCCTCTCTATCGACTCAATTTCTATCAAGCAATAAATTGATACCATCTGTGGGAAGCATCTTGACATTGCTTATCAATTAAGCGTCAATGATCATTTTTGCGCATGAATTCGAAATATCAATGTTGAGTTGACAAAGTACTATTCAAAATATTAGGGCATACCACTTTAGCTCGTGCAAGGTGGTATAACTAAGTTAAGTCTATCCTTCTTAACCTCTCGACAAAGGTGACGAGAGGATTAGTTATGCTACACTTTTGTTTACCTTTGATGATAATGTTTGATGCATGGAGTCTTAACTTAAGTATGATTGACATACCTTTCTTTTTTCTTTTCTTTTTAAGGTCTTTCCCAATAAGTTGCTGTATGTTGCGAATGAATAATTCACTTTGAGGGAAAAATGTTTAACTTCTCCCATAAATGTGATTTTTAAGATGCATCTTTATTTTCTAGCAATGTTTTCTAACATCATATATTATCAGGATACAAGCTTGTTGGGTATTGTAGCCACAATTACCTTGATTTGAAGAAGTGTCCCTTTGAACTAAGTTGAATTGAGTTGTATTTGATGATATTTTCAGTTATGTGTTTGCACGTTCTAAATGGTTAAGTACAAACTAATGTCAGGTTTCAATGAGTCACTAAACACATGCCTATGCAATGTAATTCCTCATTGTATGGACCAAAGTGTTGACTCATGTGGAATCTCTCTATTGGGATGTGCTTCATATTCAAACACAAAGGAAGGCTAAGAGAAAGTTGCTGGAAGAAATAAGGAAGAAAGATTTTTCTTCTAAGTATTTAGATTTCGTCTAACGCAAGATTTCGTCTAACGCAAGAATTCGTCGAACGCAAGAATTCGTCGAACGTCGTTCTACGAAGTAAATATACTTCGTCGCTCTCTGGTTTGCGGTTAGTTGAAGCAGTTCGTTGAACGCAGAGCTTTGGCATTTCGTCGATCCCCGTTCGACAAACTGAAGTATTTCGTCGAGCGCCGTTCGACATTTCTAAATTCTCTGGTTTGCTGTTAACTGAAGATTTCGTCAAGCGCTGTTAGCTGAAGAATTCGTCGACCGCAAGAGTTCGTCGATCGCCGCTCGACAAAGTATATTTTTCATCGACATTTTGCATGGCGCTGTTTATATATATACTTCGTCGATCTCCGTTCGACAAAAGGAAGGAAGTTCGTCGATCGCAGTTCCGTTCGACAAAATTTTGACAGACTCTGAAATTGCGCTGTTTTAAATTTCAAATTGCTGAATCCTCCGCGTACAGTATATTTGGAATATTTCCCTTGATTATTGCAGACAGCCGTTGGAATTGATTTAATTCCTTATTATTTGCTTACAACCGTTGGAGATATTATTCTTCCTTAATTCTTGTTGTTAGAGAATTAATTCTCCTTAATTTCTGCTTATAGCCGTTGACAGAATAATTCTTTCCTTTATTCAAGATTACAGCCGTTCGAGATGAAGGTTTCCAAAAGGAACTTGCGTACAGCTTTTGGAGAATGTTGGAGATATATATATATTATGTTCTATTTTTCCTGAATACAATTTAATTGTGAAAAGGGAGTGCAAATATTATATACAGATTTTCTTTCTCTCTTGTTCTGCTGGATGATATTACTTCTCACTCAAGTTATTCTCCTCCAACAAGAAAGTGGTTTGCGATTCTTCATCGCCAAGAGCAGTCGACAAGATCAACACAAATAAAAGATTCATTCTCATTTTGATCCAGTCAACTCTAAGTTTTAGATCAAGCTTTCAAGAAAAGGTTTCTTCTTCCTTTCTCTAGATCCAGATTTTCTATTCTTTCAAGGAAGAAGAAGTTCTATCATTTTCAAGATCTGATCAAGTCAAGTCTTCAGAAGATTTCAAGAAGATTGTTTTTCAATCTAAAGTTTTGTAAAAATCTTGTACATATTTTTGTAGGAGGTTTTCCTCCGAGTTTTTGTAGGAGTTGTTTGCTCCGAGTTTGAGTAGGAGAAGATTGTTCTCCGAGTTTTTGTAGGAGTTGTTTTTCTTTGAGTTGTAGGAAGTTTTTCTTCCGAGTTTGTAGGAGTTTGTTCTCCGAGTTTGTAGGAGTTTGACTCCGAGCTGTAGGATTATTCATAATCCGAGAATAGTGAAGTAGCCTAGTCTAGTCGGTCGTGCTAGATAGGTGAGGTGCAAAGTGGACTACCCAAGAATGGGGAACCACTATAAATCCTTATGTGTACCATGCTCTTTGATTTTCTGTGTGCTTTACTTCTTATATTTTTAATTCCGCAAAAAGCTATAGAAATCATCTATTCACCCCCCTCTAGGTGATTTAGGTCACAACTAGATATTTTCAATTGGTATCAGAGGTAGGTTGTTCGTTAAAAGGCTAACACCTTGAACAAGATCTCTAAATCTAGTTGCAAGAGACGGTATGTCCGGAATGGATAAATCCAAGGATTCCGTCAAGTTGCCAGTCTGCAATAAAGAGAACTTCCCCATGTGGAAGGAAAGAGTGAAGTTCTACATGGAAGCGACCGATCCAAGAATCTTTCAGATTGTGGAAGAAGGCCCTCATGTCCCCATGAAACCTTTTTCAATAAATTCTAATATTCAAATAGCCAAGAAAATGCTGGTATTGACCAAGGATGAGATTGCTCTCGTCTCTTTGGATAAAAAGGCCAAGAACATCATTGCCGGTGCAGTGGATGATTCTATGTTGCAAAATCTGATACATTGCAAATCTGCAAAAGAAATGTGGGATTCCCTAGTGGTTCTCATGGAAGGTACAGAAGATGTGCGAGATGATCGACGATCTTTGCTGAATCAAGAATATGAAGCATTTAAGCAAGATCCGAGAGACTCCATCTCAGACACTTATGAAAAGTTCTTTAAGATCGTAAACGGTCTTATAAATTATGATTGAGAATTCACCGTCGGAGAATTGAATGACAAGTTCTTGAGATCCCTGACGAAAGAATGAGATACCAAGGCAATTGCTATCCGAGAATTCGGAAAGTTGGCTATGATGGAGCCACAAATATTGTTTGGCAAGCTCCTATCACATGAGCTAAAGCTGAGTATTAGAAAAGCTGAAGAAGAAGGATGCTCCACTTCTGGAAGGGAGAAGTCCGTGGCACTGAAGGCCAAAGAGGCAAGAAGGGGTAAAGCTAGATCATCTGAAAGGACACAGTCGTCAGATGAAGATGATGAGTCTGTGGCTTGCTCATCAAGCTCAGACATGTCCGATGGAGAGTTCTCTTCACTCTCTAAGAAATTCAAGAAATTGCTCAGAAAAAGGAGTCAAAGGGAAAGGTCAATCCTCCTCATCAGATCATAGAATATCAAGACATGATGATGACCATCACAAGAAAGAACACAGCAACGACAGGTATAAAACTAAACCGAATAAACATATTTCGACTGATATTGTTTGTTATTGCTGTAATAAGCCAGGACATTTAAGTACGGAATGTCCATACAAAAAGAAGAAAGAGAAGAAATTCTTCAAAGGAAAAAGGAAAGAAGAAAAGAGCTTCTTAGCAAAGAAGACTAAGACTCTTAGCGACAACGACTCAGGGAAGTCAAGCTCAGATGAAGAAGCCTATTTTGGGCTAATGGCACATTTAGATGAGGAAGTAAGCGACTCCTCATACAAAGGGAAGGTAAACTCGCACACTCCTCTTTCTGCATCTGAAACTGACTCAAATGCGAATGAAGGCTATTCTTCAGAGGTAGATTCTGAATTAATGACTCAATATAAAGCCGTTTTGGAAGGATTTGACAAATGCCGCAAGGTAGTCAAATCTCAAGCAAAAGTAATTGCATCTCTCAAGATGGTGGAATTAGATTTGAGGGAGGAAATTGAAAATTTTACTCCTCTCAAAGAAGAAGTCCAAATCTTGAAAGATGAACTTAAAAGCTCCATTGAGTTATTAAATATTAAGGAGAAGTTTATAAATGAATTAGAAGAAAAGTTAGTGGTGGAAATGAAGATAGTTGAAAGCTTCTCTAAACCAAAAACTATTCTTCCAATCATTGATAGATTTTCTGCTCCTGCGAAGGGTAGTGGCCTTGGTCATGAGGATGAAAGTAGTAAGGCCGCTGAGAAGAGAGCTGTGAAAGGAAAAGGAAAGGCTGATCAAAATCAACCTTCATTCAGGAAGGTAGTTTTTCTGATAAACCCATTTGACTTTGAAGCATCCTATGGTCACTTTACAAGACCAACTCATGTTGAGTCAAGTAAGGGGAACCAAGGATGGAGCCGTCCCCGAAGCCTCGAAACAACTGCTTTCAAGGCACCTTATGAAGAAGTAATCCTCAAGGATCATGTTTCATTTGTACATGGACCAGTTACTAAGAAAGCACCAAAGATCCAATCTATTGTTGCTAAATCTCTTGAAGAGAAGAAGGAGTCATGTGAGTGTTGCAACCACGAGGCTTCTACTTCTAAGAAGGTTACTCCTGTTAAACTCCCAGCTCAAAAGTTAAAACAGGAGAACAAGAGAAGATACAATCGATTTGATCGTTTGTGGCAAGGTTGTGGCAAGGTTGGTCACTTCGCCATAGATTGTTGGTTTAACCCCAGAAATTATAAGACTCCACTGGTTAACAATGTAAGAATGACCCCTTGCAATGTTAACACTCAGAGTGGTGTTGATCTAACCAGGAACCTAGGACCCAAATCCTTTTGGGTTCCTAAGGGAAATTAATTTGTGTTTGCAGGTATGTCCAAAGGCCAACCAAAACTCTAATTAGGCATTTGGACAGTGGATGTTCATGGTACTTGACCAGAACATAGAAGTATATAGTAAGGTTGCTGAAAAGCTTAGGAAATCAGTCCAGACACTGAAATTCTAAGGGGGAGAAAAGACTAAGGGAGAGAAAAGATTGAGGGGGAGCTGATTCAACATATTCAAAACATACTCCCAAATGTGAACTCTCATGCAATTGCTGAGGGGGAGCTTTGAGCTCTCATGCTTTTTCTTCCCTATCTGAAGTAGTCAGAAAGGGGGAGAGAAATTGAAATTGGAAGAGAAGTTGAAGTTGAAAGAGAAAGTTGAAAGGGAGAGAAAGTTGAAAAAGCTAAGTTTTTTAACTCTCCTTATCTATTTGATATATATTTATTTAAGTGCAATTCAACCCAGTACAGAGGTTCCGACTTCTTCAAATAGGGGGTGATTGTTGGGTATTGTAGCCACAATTACCTTGATTTGAAGAAGTGTCCCTTTGAACTAAGTTGAATTGAGTTGTATTTGATGATATTTTCAGTTATGTGTTTGCAGGTTCTAAATGGTTAAGTACAAACCAATGTCAGGGTTCAATGAGTCACTAAACACAGGCCTATGCAATGTAATTCCTCATTGTATGGACCAAAGTGTTGACTCATGTGGAATCTCTCTATTGGGATGTACTTCATATTCAAACACAAAGGAAGGCTAAGAGAAAGTTGCTGGAAGAAAGAAGGAAGAATGATTTTTCTTCTAAGTATTTAGATTTCGTCGAACGCAAGATTTCATCGAACGCAAGAATTCGTCGAACGCAAGAATTCGTCGAACGCCATTCTACGAAGTAAATATACTTCGTCGTTCTCTGGTTTGCGGTTAGTTGAAGCAGTTCGTTGAACGCAGAGCTTTGGCATTTCGTCGATCCCCGTTCGACAAACTGAAGTATTTCGTCGAGCGTCGTTCGACATTTCTAAATTCTCTGGTTTGTTGTTAACTGAATATTTCGTCGAGCGTTGTTAGCTGAAGAATTCGTCGACCGCAAGAGTTCGTCGATCGCCGCTTGACAAAGTAAATTTTTCATCGACATTTTGCATGGCGCTGTTTATATATATACTTCGTCGATCTCCGTTCGACAAAAGGAAGGAAGTTCGTCGATCGCAGTTCCGTTCGATGAAATTTTGACAGACTCTGAAATTGCGTTTTTTCAAATTTCAAATTGCTGATTCCTCCGCGTACAGTATATTTGGAATATTTCCCTTGATTATTGCAGACAGCCGTTGGAATTGATTTAATTCCTTATTATTTGCTTACAGCCGTTGGAGATATTATTCTTCCTTAATTCTTGCTGTTAGAGAATTATTTCTCCTTAATTTCTGCTTAAGCCGTTGACAGAATAATTCTTTCCTTTATTCAAGATTACAGCCGTTCGAGATGAAGGTTTCCAAAAGGAACTTGCGTACAGCTTTTGGAGAATGTTGCATATATATATATATTCTGTTCTATTTTTCCTGAATACAATTTAATCGTGAAAAGGGAGTGCAAATATTATATACATGTTTTCTTTCTCTCTTGTTCTGTTGGATGATATTACTTCTCACTCAAGTTCTTCTCCTCCAACAAGAAAGTGGTTTGCGATTCTTCATCGCCAAGAGCAGTCGACAAGATCAACACAAATAAAAGATTCATTCTCATTTTGATCCAGTCAACTCTAAGTTTCAGATCAAGCTTTCAAGAAAAGGTTTCTTCTTCCTTTCTCTAGATCCAGATTTTCTATTCTTTCAAGGAAGAAGAAGTTCTATCATTTTCAAGATCTGATCAAGTCAAGTCTCCAGAAGATTTCAAGAAGATTGTTTTTCAATCTAAGGTTTTGTAAAAATCTTTTACATAGTCTTGTAGGAGGTTTTCCTCCGAGTTTTTGTAGGAGTTGTTTGCTCTGAGTTAGAGTAGGAGAAGATTGTTCTCCGAGTTTTTGTAGGAGTTGTTTTGCTCTGAGTTGTAGGAAATTTTTCTTCCGAGTTTGTAGGAGTTTGTTCTCCGAGTTTGTAGGATTTTGACTCCGAGCTGTAGGATTATTCATAATCCGAGAATAGTGAAGTAGTCTAGTCTAGCCGGTCGAGCTAGATAGGTGAGGTGCAAAGTGGACTACCCAAGAACGGTGAACCACTATAAATCCTTGTGTGTACTGTGCTCTTTGGTTTTCTGTGCGCTTTACCTCTTATATTTTTAATTCCGCAAAAAGCTATAGAAACCACCTATTCACCCCCTCTCGGTGATTTAGGTCGCAACTAGATACTTTCAAAGCTCAATATAACCCTATAATGGGACCATTATTCCTTATAAGCATGCTCTTTATTAAATGACTATCTTGAATCACACACATGTTAAGTATAACTCGTATATTATCCTAAACAAACAAGAATTTACTCCTTATCAACCTAAAAGTGCATAGTAGTTCCCCTGAGAATTCTCTAGAGGGGGGAGGTGAATAGAGATTTAAAAACTTTAAATAAAAAGTGCACAAAAAATTAATTCTAATTCCGAGGCATCCAAGATTCCAATCAGAATTAAAATAATCACAGAATAATAATAAGAAATAAAAGACAATCACAGATGTTGAAACCCAAAAAAATTGGGATTCGAACAGTTCAAAATCAGGGTAGGCAGCTTGCCCTTACTCTTTTCAGGTGAAGTCCCATGACCGGTCACTTAGAGCCTAGGAACCTCTCTACTTATGGACTTCTATGAAAATAGACCCCGCGAGCTGCAACGAGGAGGTCCCGCCACTAACCCGAAAGATCTGAAGATCTTCCCCTCCCAAGCCAATGCTGAGCCTGGGCACCTCGGAGAACACTAGCGAACACCTGACCGCTTGCCTAAGGGACTTGGCGAGTGGAAGACAGGGAAGCCTGCTAACCGACAACACACTAGGGGGTGGGGAAGAGAGATGCCAACCCTTCCCAAGGTGCCCAATATAGATTTCCTGAAAATGGGTTGCGGATAGTGTGAAAGGTCTGTCAATAGTCAAGTTACGCTGTCTGAAAAGGCTAAACGCGGGCCGAAACATTACTTCCTGAATCTTCCCTGGCAAATTTGTACCCCGGCAACCCTGCGACCTTGCAACCCTGCAACCCTGCGATCTTGCAACCCTGCAACCCTGCGACATTGCAACCCTGCAACCCTGCGACCTTGCAACCCTGCAACCCTGCGACCCTGCGAACTCTACCAAGGCAGGCAAGTGGGGCCTGAAACGCCCACCCCCGCCCTTGCTGGAGGTCCAAACGTGATTACACGAGACCCCACTCGTCCAAGAAGGGCGAGTGGGGGCTTCCACCCACTCCCCCCAAGAGAGCGAGCGAGTGAGGAGGGGGGTCTCCCCCACCTGCCCCAGAAGGGGTGACTGGGGAGGGGGATCTCCACCCACTCGACCCCAAAAGGGCGAAAGGGGGTCTCCCTCACTCTCCCCCAAGGGGGCGGGCGAGTGGGGAGGCGGGCCTCCCCCACCCGCCCCCAAAGGGGCGGGTGGGATTTTCCCCACTCGCCCCCAAGTGGGCGGGCGAGTGGGGAGGGGGGCCTCCCCCCACTCGCCCGCAAGGGGGCGGGCGAGTGAGGGTCTCTGCTTTATCTGATCACGATCATTTTCGACTGTGTTCAAGCGGCCATTTTACCGCGTTACGGTCATTTTCATCATCACGACCATGTACACGCTACGCTACATGCGCTCGACAAATATGGGGGTTGTACATTTCCCTCCTGTCCGGTCCCGACGAATTATGGGTAATACACAATCCCCGCTTTTTTCGGGCTCGATACGAGCCCAGAAAATAATGGATGACCCGTGGTTCGGAGAGACGGGAGCTGAACTATTTCAAAAACGATTCAAACTGAACTTAACGCAAGAGCGGTAACCCTTTCTCTATTAAACAACACTCCCGTGAGCCGAGCTTAGCCGGGGGGGGGGGGGGGTGGAGACAACTCAACACCATCTAGGGAGAGGAGCTCAACTGAAAGTGGAGACAACTAAACACCTTCCAGAGAGTCGAACTCAACTGAAAATGGAGGCAACTCAACACCTTCCAGAGAGTCGAACTCAACTGGAAGTGGAGGCAACTCAACACCTTCCAGGGAGCCGAGCTCAACTGGAAGTGGAGACAACTCAACACCTTCCAGAGAGTCGAACTCAGCTGGAAGTGGAGGCAACTCAACACCTTCTAGGGAGCCGAGCTCAACTGGAAGTGGAGACAACTCAACACCTTCCAGAGAGTCGAACTCAACTGGAAGTGGAGACAACTCAACACCTTCTAGAGAGCCGAGCTAAACTGGAAGTGGAGACAACTCAACACCTTTCAGGGAGTTGAACTCAACTGGAAGTGGAGGCAACTCAACACCTTCCAGGGAGTCGAGCTCAACTGGAAGTGGAGACAACTCAACACCTTCCAGAGAGTCGAACTCAGCTGGAAGTGGAGGCAACTCAACACCTTCCAAGGAGCCGAGCTCAATTGGCAGTGGAGACAACTCAACACCTTCCAGAGAGTCGAACTCAACTGGAAGTTGAGACAACTCAACACCTTCCAGAGAGCCGAGCTCAACTGGAAGTGGAGACAACTAAACACCTTCCAGAGAGTCGAACTCAACTGGAAGTGGAGGCAACTCAACACCTTCCAGAGAGTTGAACTCAACTGGAAGTGGAGGAAACTCAACTGGAAGTGGAGGCAAATCAACACCTTCCAGGGAGCCGAGCTCAACTGGAAGTGGAGACAACTCAACACCTTCTAGGGAGTCGAACTCAAGTGGAAGTGGAGGCAACTCAACACCTTTCAGGGAGCCGAGCTCAACTGGAAGTGGAGACAACTCAACAACTTCCAGAGAGTCGAACTCAGCTGGAAGTGGAGGCAACTCAACACCTTCCAGGGAGCCGAGCTCAACTAGAAGTGGAGACAACTCACACCTTCCAGGGAGCCGAGCTCAACTGGAAGTGGAGAGAACTCAACACCTTCTGGAGAGTCGAACTCAGTTGGAAGTGGAGGAAACTCAACAACTTCCAGGGAGCCGAGCTCAATTGGAAATGGAGACAACTCAACACCTTCCAGAGAGTCGAAATCAACTGGAAGTGGAGACAATTCAACACCTTCCAGAGAGCCGAGCTCACTGGAAGAGGAGACAACTAAACACCTTCCAGAGAGTCGAACTCAACTGGAAGTGGAGGCAACTCAACACCTTCCAGAGTGTCGAACTCAATTGGAACTGGAGACAACTCAACACCTTCCAGGGAGTCGAGCTCAACTGGAAGTGGAGACAACTCAACACCTTCCAGGGAGTTGAACTCAACTGGAAGTGGAGGCAACTCAACACCTTCCAGGGAGCCGAGCTCAACTGGAAGTGGAGACAACTCAACACCTTCCAGAGAGTCGAACTCAGCTGGAAGTGGAGGCAACTCAACACCTTCCAGGGAGCCGAGCTCAACTAGAAGTGGAGACAACTCAACACCTTCCAGAGAGTCGAACTCAGCTGGAAGTGGAGGCAACTCAACACTTTCCAGGGAGCCGACCTCAACTGGAAGTGGAGACAACTCAACACCTTCCAGAGAGTCGAACTCAACTGGAAGTGGAGACAACTCAACACCTTCCAGAGAGCCGAGCTAAACTGGAAGTGGAGACAACTCAACACCTTTCAGGGAGTTGAACTCAACTAGAAGTGGAGGCAACTCAACACCTTCCAGGGAGCCGAGCTCAACTGGAAGTGGAGACACCTCAACACCTTCCAGAGAGTCGAACTCAGCTGGAAACGGAGGCAACTCAACACCTTCCAAGGAGCCGAGCTCAATTGGCAGTGGAGACAACTCAACAACTTCCAGAGAGTCGAACTCAACTGGAAGTGGAGACAACTCAACACCTTACAGAGAGCCGAGCTCAACTGGAAGTGGAGACAACTAAACACCTTCCAGAGAGTCGAACTCAACTGGAAGTGGAGGCAACTCAACACCTTCCAGAGAGTTGAACTCAATTAGAAGTGGAGGAAACTCAACTGGATGTGGAGGCAACTCAACACCTTCCAGGGAGCCGAGCTCAACTGGAAGTGGAGACAACTCAACACCTTCCAGGGAGTCGAACTCAAGTGGAAGTGGAGGCAACTCAACACCTTTCAGGGAGCTGAGCTCAACTGGAAGTGGAGACAACTCAACAACTTCCAGAGAGTCGAACTCAGCTGGAAGTGGAGGCAACTCAACACCTTCTAGGGAGCCGAGCACAACTAGAAGTGGATACAACTCAACACCTTCCAGGGAGCCGAGCTCAACTGGAAGTGGAGAGAACTCAACACCTTCCGGAGAGTCGAACTCAGTTGGAAGTGGAGGCAACTCAACAACTTCCAGGGAGCCGAGCTCAATTGGAAATGGAGACAACTCAACACCTTCCAGAGAGTCGAACTCAACTGGAAGTGGAGACAATTCAACACCTTCCAGAGAGCCGAGCTCACTGGAAGAGGAGACAACTAAACACCTTCCAGAGAGTCGAACTCAACTGGAAGTGGAGGCAACTCAACACCTTCCAGAGGGTCGAACTCAATTGGAACTGGAGACAACTCAACACCTTCCAGGGAGTCGAGCTCAACTGGAAGTGGAGACAACTCAACACCTTCCAGGGAGTTGAACTCAATTGGAAGTGGAGGCAACTCAACACCTTCCAGGGAGCCGAGCTCAACTGGAAGTGGAGACAACTCAACACCTTCCAGAGAGTCGAACTCAGCTGGAAGTGGAGGCAACTCAACACCTTCCAGGGAGCCGAGCTCAACTAGAAGTGGAGACAGCTCAACACATTCCAGAGAGTCGACCTCAACTGGAAGTGAAGACAACTCAACACCTTCCAGAGAGCCGAGCTCAACTGGAAGTGGAGACAACTCAACACCTTCCAGAGAGTCGAACTCAATTGGAAGTGGAGACAATTTAACACCTTCCAGAGAACCGAACTCAACTGGAAGTGGAGACAACTCAACACCTTTCAGAGAGTCAAACCTAGCTGGAAGTGGAGACAACTCAACACCTTCCAGAGAGTCGAACTCAACTGGAAGTGGAGACAACTCAACACCTTCCAGAGAGCCGAGCTCAACTAGAAGTGGAGACAACTCAACACCTTCAGGGAGTCGAACTCAACTGGGATTGGAGGCAACCCAACACCTTCCAGGGAGCCGAGCTCAACTAGAAGTGGAGACAACTCAACACCTTCCAGAGAGTCGAACTCAGCTGGAAGTGGAGGCAACTAAACACCTTCCAGGGAGACGAGCTCAACTGGATGTGGAGACAACTCAACACCTTCCAGAGAGTCAAACTCACCTAGAAGTGGAGACAACTCAACACCTTCCAGAGAGCCGAGCTCAACTAGGAGGTGAGACAACTCAACACCTTCCAGAGAGCCGAGCTCAATTGGAAGTGGAGACAACTCAACACCTTCCAGGGAGCCGAGCTCAACTGGAAGTGGAGACAACTCAACACCTTCCAGAGAGTCAAACTTAGCTGGATGTGGAGGCAACTCAACACCTTCCATAGAGCTGAGCTCAACTGGAAGTGGAGACAACTCAACACCTTCCAGAGAGTCGAACTCAACAGGAATTGGAGACAACTCAACACCTTCCAGAGAGCCGAGCTCAACTGGAAGTGGAGACAACTAAACACCTTCCAGAGAGTCGAACTAAACTGGAAGTGGATGCAACTCAACACCTTCCAGAGAGTCGAACTCAACTAGAAGTGGAGGCTGTTGGATCTGATGGCGCCCTTAGAGGGGGGGGGGGGGGAATAAGTGGTTTACTATTTTTTGGAATAAACTTACAGATTTTACCAAAACAGAAAAACATTTTTGCTCTGTCGCTAACGCCGCCGTTAAGAGTCAACGCTAGTGTTAACTGTCTAGAAAAAATATTTTTGCAGAAATATTCAAAATGATTTTCTTTATGAAATATAATTCCAGAAAAATTAGATATACTGAAAAAGAATTTTATATATCACAAAAATGTTTACAAGGATAAAATTTCAATAACGCTTGAAATTGGAGGCGACAACTAGAAAAACAATTTTTGTTCCTTCACTGGTCCTTCTCCCAAGGACCGGTTAGCTATAGCCTATCTATCCCCAGATAAGGCCTCTAGCCACCCCTAGATCTACCCTTGACCTAGTCGCCACGCACAAGGCGGCGAATTACCCCCTAAGCCCCACAAGGACCTATTCGCCACACGCAAGGCGGAGAATTACTACTGTTACAAGAAAATATAAAAGGATAAAGACAAAATTAGAACAAATGACTCCCTAGAATGAAGAGCGCTGAAGGAGATGTTGAAGATATGCCATGACCACGTCGGAGTTGAAACGAGCGTCCTTCTTCAAATCTGCCATTGGAAATCTCCTTCTCAATCTTGTTCCTCAATGTTGATGTTGGGAGTTCTCTTTGAATTCTGAATGAAATGCTCTCTCAGATCTCTGGAATGAAGGCTTCAATGCATCTCTATCTTGAGCAAATGAAATCTGGTCTTAAAAAGACACGGGAGCTACCACGCGGCGTTAAGAGTTAACGCCAATGTTAAGCATCGTGCACGGTAGTTGCTGAGATCGTGCAAACCGTCGGGATCGTGGCAGAAACAAATTTTGTCGAACGAAATTCATTTCGTCGAATGCGCTTTCGTCGCATGGAATCCCACTTCGTCAACCGCAACCGTCGGGATCATGGCAGAAACTAATTTCATCGAACGAAACTCATTTCGTCGAACGCGCTTTTCTCGAACGGAATCAAAGTGCGTCGAACATCATCAAAGTTCGTCGAACTCAATTTCGTCGAACGCCATTAAATTTTGTGGAACACATTTTCGTCAAGTGCAATCTTTTCGAACGGAATCTCCTTTCGTCGAACGCAGTTTCATCAAGTGCAATTTTGTCGAGCGTCTTCAGATTTCGTCGAACACAGTTTCGTTCTCAGCGGTTTCCTTCTCAACGGTTTCCTTCTTAGCGGTTTCCTTCTCAACGGTTTCCTTCTCAGCGGTTGTTAACGCGGGGCGTTAACAACTAACGCGAGCGGTAGCTCTCTTTTCAGAGAATCATCATCAATCAGCATCCTGTTCATAGGGTTATATAACTATAGTACATGCACACTATAAACACAAGCAAGATCAAATACATAGTGTGATTTGTTATTTCTCAAACTAAGAGAAGTGGAACACAAGCTCCAACAATCTCCCCCTTTTGATAATAACAAATCCACCAATAAGAAATACAATATAATTAAAGTAGTGTTTATAGTAAATGTTAAGCGTTCTAAACATGCATACTCCCCCTATGTGGATACTCCCCCTACATGAATGCATTTCTTAATGAACTCCCCCTAAATAAAAGATTTCTTTATTTCTTCAATTATTCTCCCCCTTTTGTTATAATCAAAAGAAGGTGGGATAGAGTTATAACAATATAAAATAATATGCATTTAGTAGAGATAAGAGCAACTTTAATATAAATAGTGAACACAGCGAAAGCAATTTGTAACATCTTGTAGAAATTGTAAGTACAAAATATAATAAGCATTTCACTCAATTAAGTAGATGTTTTGAAAGTTAGAAATAAAAATTGCAAGTTCATTTGTAATTTGTAACAAAAAGTAGCAAGCAAGATTATGAAAATATCAAGTAAAGATATGTTTACAATGTAAATAAATTTGCATTTCAAGTATGCAAAAACATTGTAAAGATCATGCGTAACTATCTAGTGCATTTACACAAGATTGTAGAAAATTGTATAGAGAAATTTTTAGTCCAATTCTCATGAGTGGAAGTACTATAAATGATAATGATGTGTTCAATAAGTGTGTTTTGATAATGTATACAAGAGAATAAATCAAACCACATGAAACTATGTAATGTAAGAACATAACATGAATTGAACATAAACAACTTTACTTCCACAAATTTCAATGCACATATATTTTTTTGTATTTTTATTTTTTAAAGAGAAGTGGCGAAAATTTTGTTTGCACAAGACACTTTACAATTCTTTCCAAGGTGCTCAACTTCACAATACTCATTAAGACTTATCAGGAATGTGAGTAGTGCTTGGTGGAGTTAACCTTGTCATTCATTATTTGCTTTTTAGATTAGTGACTAAGGACTCTGAATTCACTTGTTTTGCAAACATAGAAATTTTATTTTATATACCACATTTCTCTAATCACAAGTGCATGAAGAACAAAGAATTCAAGAAAGAATTCAATGTTGTGTAGGTAAACTATTTATGAGATTCAAAATAAGTTCTTATACTACACAATTATGCAATAAGATTTAAAACAATATGCATATTAACAAAAAGGTGTAAGTGAGAAAATCATTATCAAAGATAAAAACTTTACTCATACTTAGAGGCATGTAAAAACATTTCTACACATGTATTCTATAACCAATTTTGTTTTTGCACATTTGAAGATGATATTCAAGACATGGTCAAATCAAAACAATGTTTTTAAGAAACTTGAAAGTTTAAAATAAACATTGTAAAAAATCTTTAAGCAATATATATAATCATTCTTGAAATAAACATTTAAGCACATATATTTTTTTTGAAGTAAATAAAAACAAACAAGAAAAAGAAAAAATTTTAAATTTTTTATTAAGAACAAAAATGCAAACAAATATAATAAAGTACATAAAATAATTTGATAGCTTTTTATAAGGGTTAAAGTGACATTTCTAAGACACCTAATTCTAACCTAAGCATGTGAAAACGTGCATCAGGTAGAGGTTTGGTAAAAATGTCGGCAAGTTGTGATTCCGTCCCTATAAAGCTAATTTTAACATGTTCTTTCTTAATATGATCCCTAATAAAGTGATGTCGGACATCTATATGTTTAGATCGAGAATGATGTACGGGATTGTTTGTGAGATTTATAGCGCTCTTGTTGTCACACTTTAAGTCTATGTTATTTAGATGAACACCAAAGTCTTCTAACGTTTGGGTCATCCACAAGGCTTGTGCACAACAACTACCTAGTGCGATATATTCGGCCTCTGTGGTGGAGAGGGCAACAGAATTCTGTTTCCTACTCGACCATGATATAAGTGAAGGGCCTATAAAATGACACGTGCCACTAGTGCTCTTACGATCTAATGAATATCCCGCATAGTCCGAATCAGAAAAACCGTGTAGAATAAAATAATCATTATGAGGATACCATAAGCCTAATCTAGACGTTCTGATTAGATATCTAAAAATACGTTTCACCGCTTTTAAATGTGATTCTTTTGGGTTAGCTTGAAATCTAGCACATAAGCAAACATAGAACATAATATCGGGTCTAGATGCGCTTAAGTATAACAATGAGACTATCATCCCTCTATATAATGCTTGATTAATAGAAATACCGGCTTCATCTTTTCCTAATTTTAGTGATGCACTCACTGGTGTATTAGCTTGTTTTAGGTTTTCAAATCCAAATCTTTTAAGAATATCATGAACATATTTAGTTTGGCAAATAAATATGCCATCTTGTTTTTGTGAGATTTGAAATCCTAGAAAATAAGTGAGTTCTCCTACCAAGCTCATTTCAAATTCATTTTTCATTACTAAAATTACTTCATTACATAACTCTTCATTAGTAGCTCCAAAAATTATATCATCAACATAAATTTGCAATATAATCAAATCATTATTTACATGCTTAATGAAGAGTGTATTATCCGCACTTCCCATTTTATAACCGTGCTTTATCAAAAATAATGTCAGTCTATCATACCAAGCACGAGGCGCTTGCTTTAATCCATAAAGCGCTTTTTCTAACTTATACACATGATTGAGAAATTTTTCATTCACAAAACCGGGGGGGGGGGGGGGGGGGGTTCTACATAAACTTCTTCTTTTATAATCCCATTTAAAAATGCACTTTTAACATCCATTTGAAATAATTTAAATCTTTTAAAACTCGCAAATGCAAGAAATATTCTAATAGACTCAAGGCGAGCAACGGGTGCAAACGTTTCATCAAAATCTACCCCTTCGATTTGTGAATACCCTTGTGCAACTAGTCTAGCTTTATTCCTTGTAATTTTAGAGTCACCATCTAGTTTGTTTTTGAAAATCCATTTGACTCCTATAACCGGATATTAGATGGCCTCTCTACTAAATGGTAAACCTTATTACGTTCAAATTAATTTAATTCTTCATTCATAGATAAAAACCAAAATTCATCATTTAAAGCGGTTGAAACATTTTTTGCTCCTATTTCGGATACGAAACAAAGGTTTGAAAAAGACTCATGTAAAGAAGAATGAGTACTTAACCCTTTTTTATGGTTCTCCTATCACAAGCTCCTTTGGATGATCCTTAGTAAACTGCAACACGCTTGGAGGAACATATTCTACTATCTCATTTTCTTTCTCCTCTTTTTCTTCTTCTTTTTCTCCAAGTGATTCATCATCCTCATGCTCCAAAGGGGAAATAGGTTCGTCTTCATTTCCTGTATGATTAGAATCTACATAAGGAACAAACTCATTAAATCTTACATGTATAGACTCTTCAACTGCTTTAGTTCTTTTATTATATATTCTATAAGTCTTGCTAGTTGAAGAGTAACCAATGAAAATTCCCTCATCGCATTTTTCATCAAATTTTCCTAATGCATCTTTAGTGTTTAAAATGAAACATTTACAACCAAACACATGAAAATAAGATACACTAGGTTTTCTTTTAAAGTAAAGCTCATAAGGTGTCAATTTTAAAATAGGACGAAGCATGACACGATTAATGATATAACAAGAAGTATTAACCGTTTCGGCATAAAATGATTTAGGCAACCCATATTCACAAAGCATAGTGCGTGCTAGCTCTTGAAGGGTTCTATTTTTCAACTCCACTACACCATTTTGTTGTGGGGTGCGAGGAGCGGCAAATTCATGTTTAATTCCTAAATCATCACAAAAAGAAGAAAATCTATCATTTTCATATTCTCCTCCATGATCCGAACGTATGCATTTAATCTTTAAATCAAGTTCATTTTGAATACGAATGCATAGTTTAATAAATTCAACGAATGCATCGGATTTGGAAGATAGAAATAATGTCCAACAAAATCTAGAATAATCATCAATTATTACAAAAGTATATTTTCTACCACCTAGACTAGAAGTGATAACCGGTCCAAATAAATCCATATGAATTAATTGAAGAGGTCTAGTGGTAGAAATTACATTTTTGTTTTTAAAAGAATTTTTTGAAAATTTTCCTTTTTGGCAAAGCGTACAAAGAGAAGATAAATTTCCATTAAGCATAGGTAATCCCTTAATTAATTTATCTTTTGATAATTTTAAAATAAGCTTGGTGCTAGAGTGACCAAGGCGCCTATGTCAAAGTTCTAATTCTTTATTTTTAGAAATAAAGCATTTTAAAGAAGAATTTGAAAGATCATTAAAAGTAATCATATAAACATTATGCATCCTTGGTGCGGTGAGTACGTCATCATTTGTTTTAGAATTTATAATTTTGCAAAGATTTGTAGATGATTCAAATAATACATTTAAGCCTATATCACATAATTGACTAATTGAAATTAAATTATGTTTTAAGCCATCTACAAATAAAACATTTGAGATTGAAAAAGAATCGTTACCCACTGTGCCGATGCCCATGATCCTTCCTTTTCCGTTGTCATCAAATGTCAACATCCCTCCTTTCTTCATATCAAGGCTAAAAAACTTTGCCTTGTTTCCCCTCATGTGTTTGGAGCATCCCGAGTCCAAATACCACACGTCCTTTTTGCCCTTAGCCTGCCAACATACCTAAAAGGAGATAAGAGTAAAGATCCGGATACCCAAGAGGTTCCTCACATAGAATAGGTGGAAACCTTAGGCACCCAGATTTGCTTTATAGCACTACCGCCCTTTTTCTTACAAGAGTTTGAGGTGTGTCCAAATAAATGACATTTGGCACACGATATAAAAGGGGATGAGACCCTTTTTGAAGTTTTGGATAAACTTTTGTTGGAAAATGAGGTAACATTTGAATTTTTGAAATTATTAATAACAGAATTAGTGTTTCTGGAATTATAGATAACGCCAGCATTAGGAGTTAATGCCTGGCGATAGTTTCCAGAGCTATATCCAAGGCCATATTTGGCACTTCCATGGCATTGGTTGGCCAAGATCATGTCCAGAGATCTTTGCCCAACTCCAAACTTCTTAATAGCCAAATTTACTTGAATACGAGCTTTGAGAGCGGTGTTTTCCGTTACCAACATAACGCACCGATTCGCAAAACTCTTCTTTCCATCCTCTATTTGAGAAAGAAAGGTTTTTGAAGTTCTTTCCAAATCCCCTTTCTCCTTAGTAAGAAGTTCAATAGTGGAGTGGGATTTAGAAAGAGCTTCTTCAAGTTCTTTCACTATTGCCAAGGAGTGATTGCACTCTTGGCAATATACCTTTTCTTTCCCTAATAGTTTAGATAATTTTTTGTTTTCTTTTAACAAAAGTTTATTTTCAGAATTTAGTTGATCAATATCTTTTAAACTTTTATCAAAGAATTTGCAGGTTTGTAAATACTCAATATATAAGTCATCATAAGAAGTAGGGAGAGTTACCTCAGTGTCGCTTTGGACACTGCTTTCATCCTCGGATGTCTTGTCACTTTTTCCAATAAGGCACATATTTGCCTCTTCTTCATCGCTAGTGGATGAGCCGCTTGAATCCTCGGAGGAGTCATCCCATGTAGCCGCTTTTAGGACCTTCTTCTTCTCTTTTCCCTTGTGCCCTTTTTCTTTATGCTATTTCAGATATTTTGGGCACTAGCTCCGAATATGTTCAGTCTTTCTACATTGGTAGCACACCGGTGGTGGTCGTTCATCATCGTCCTCGTCGCTACCTCTCTCTTTCTTCGATGAAGATCCCTTTTTGATGAAATATTTCTGCAAGGTGTTTGTCCTTTCCAGATTCTTCATGAACCTTTTGAACTTCTTCACAAAAAGGCTCTCCTCGTCCTCTTCATCATCATCTCCATTTGCCTCCTTTTTTGATTTTAAGGCCAAACTCTTCTTCTTTGGCTCCAAGTTGTACTCTTATTGTTGAATTTTGAGTTCAATCTCATGGGTCTTCAGGTTCCCAATGAGGCTCTCAATTTGGAGCTTCTTCAAATCGTGCGACTCTGAGATAGCCGTCACCTTTGGATTGAACTTTGGAGGGAGAGACCTTAAAATTTTTCTCACCAAGTCACCGTTGTAGAACACCTTTCCAAGTACTTTTGAGTCGTTGACGATCTTGGTGAACCTTGTGTACATTGAATCTACGTCTTCATCTGCCTCCATCTGGAATTTCTCATACGCGGATTCAAGTTGGAAGAGCTTTGAATCCTTAACCTGCGAAGTACCTTCATGAGTAATTTCTAGTAAATTCCATATATCATAAGCTGTTTCGCAAGCACAAGTTCTATTAAATTCCGTTCTATCCAAAGCACAAAATAACGCATTCATTGCTTTAGCGTTATTCTTACATCTCAACAAATGTTGGTGGAGAGTAACTTTGTTCTACCATACCCCAAACGTCATTATCTAAAGCAGTTAAAAAACAACGCATTCTAGTTTTCCAATAATTATAATCAGTTCCGGTAAATAGTGGAGGTCTACTAATCCCTTGACCCTCAGCGAAAGCATGATCATTATGCGCCATTATTCCCGGTTGTGAAACCGTCTTGGAATAACCTGGCTCTGATACCAAGTGTTGGATCTGATGGCGCCCTTAGAGGGGGGGGGGGGGGCGGGGGGTGAATAAGGTGTTTACTATTTTTGGAATAAACTTATAGATTTTACCAAAACAGAAAAACTGTTTTGCTCCGTCGCTAACGCCAGCGTTAAGAGTCAACGATGGCGTTAACTCTCTAGAAAAAAATATTTTTGCAGAAATATTCAAAATGATTTTCTTTATGAACTATAATTCCAGAAAAATTAGATATATTGAAAAAGAATTTTATATATCACAAAAATGATTACAAGGATAAAATTTCAATAACGCTTGAAAATGGAGGCGACAACTAGAAAAACACTTTTTGTTCCTTCACCGGTCCTTCTCCCAAGGACCGGTTGGCTATAGCCTATCTATCCCCAGATAAGGACTCTAGCCACCCCCTAGATCTACCCTTGACTTAGTCGCCACACACAAGGCGGCGAATTACCCCATAAGACGCACAAAGACTTAGTCGCCACACGCAAGGCGGCGAATTACTACCGTTACAAGAAAATATAAAAGGATAAAGATAAAATTAGAACAAATGACTCCCTAGAATGAAGAGCGTTGAAGGAGATTGAAGATACGCCATGACCACGTCGGAGTTGAAACGAGCGTCCATCTTCAAATTTGCCATTGGAAATCTCCTTCTCACTCTTGTTCCTCAATGTTGAAGTTGGGAGTTCTCTCTGAATTCTGAATGAAATGCTCTCTCAGATATCTGGAATGAAGGCTTAAATGCATCTCTATCTTGAGCAAACGAAATCAGGTCTTAAATAGACATGGGAGCTACCGCGCGGCGTTAAGAGTTAACGCCAGCGTTAAGCATCGTGTACGACAGTTGCTGAGATCGTGCAAACCGTCGGGATCGTGGCAGAAACAAATTTCGTCGAACGAAACTCATTTCGTCGAACGCGCTTTCGTCGAACGGAATCCCACTTCGCCAACCGCAACCATCGGGATTGTGGCAGAAACTAATTTCATCGAACGAAACTCATTTCGTCGAACGCGCTTTCGTCGAATGCGCTTTCGTCGAACGGAATCAAAGTTCATCGAACGTCATCAAAGTTCGTCGAACGCAAGTTCGCCAAACTCAATTTAGTCGAATGCCATTAAATTTCGTCGAACGCATTTTCGTTAAGCATAATTTCGTCGAACGGAATCTCCTTTCGTCGAACGCAGTTTTGTCAAGTGCAATTTCATCGAACGACTTCAGATTTCGTCGAACGCAGTTTCGTTCTCAGCGGTTTCCTTCTCAGCGGTTTCCTTCTCAACGGTTTCCTTCTCAGCGGTTTCCTTCTCAACGGTTTCCTTCTCAGCGCTTGTTAACGCGGGGCATTAACAACTAACGCGAGCGGTAGATCTCTTTTCAGAGAACCGTCATCAATCAACATCCTGTTCATTGGGGTATATAACTATAGTACCTGCACACTATAAACACAAGCAAGATCAAATACATAGTGTGATTTGTTATTTCTCAAACTAAAAGAAGTGGAACACAAGCTCCAACAGAGACAACTCTACACCTTCCAGGGAGCCGAGCTCAACTGGAAGTGGAGACAACTCAACACCTTCCAGGGAGTCGAACTCAACTGGAAGTGGAGGCAACTCAACACCTTCCAGGGAGCCGAGCTCAACTAGAAGTGGAGACAACTCAACACCTTCCAGAGGGTCGAACTCAGCTGGAAGTGGAGGCAACTCAACACCTTCCAGGGAGCCGAGCTCAACTGGAAGTGGAGACAACTCAACACCTTCCAGGGAGCCGAGCTCAACTGGAACTGGAGACAACTCAACACCTTCCAGAGAGTCGAACTCAGCTGGAAGTGGAGGCAACTCAACACCTTCCAGGGAGCCGAGCTCAACTGGAAGTGGGGACAACTCAACACCTTCCAGAGAGTCGAACTCAACTGGAAGTGGAGACAACTCAACACCTTCCAGGGAGCTGAGCTCAACTGGAAGTGGGGACAACTCAACACCTTCCAGAGAGTCGAACTCAACTAGAAGTGGAGACAACTCAACACCTTCCACGGAGCTGAGCTCAACTGGATGTGGAGAAAACTCAACACCTTCCAGAGAGTCAAACTCAGCTAGAAGTGGAGGCAACTCAACACCTTCCAGGGAGCCGAGCACAACTGGAAGTGGAGATAACTCAACACCTTCCAGAGAGTCGAACTCAACTGGAAGTGGAGACAACTCAACACCTTCCAGAGATCCGAGCTAAACTAGAAGTGGAGACAACTCAACACATTCCAGGGAGTCGAACTCAACTGGAAGTGGAGGCAACTCAACACCTTCCAGGGAGCCGAGCTCAACTGGAAGTGGAGACAACTCAACACCTTCAAGAGAGTCGAACTCAGCTGGAAGTGGAGGCAACTCAACACTTTCCAAGGAGCCGAGCTCAACTGGAAGTGGAGACAACTCAACACCTTCAAGAGAGTCGAACACAACTGGAAGTGGAGACAACTCAACACCTTCCAGAGAGTCGAGCTCAACTGGAAGTGGAGACAACTAAACACCTTCCAAAGAGTCGAACTCAACTGGAAAAGGATGCAACTCAACACCTTCCAGAGAGTCGAACTCAACTAGAAGTGGAGGCATCTCAACACCTTCCAGGGAGCCGAGCTCAACTGGAAGTGAAGAGAACTCAACACCTTCTAGGGAGTCGAACTCAACTGGAAGTGGAGGAAACTCAACACCTTCCAGGGAGCCGAGCTCAACTGGAAGTGGAGACAACTCAACACCTTCTAGAGAGTCGAACTCAGATGGAAGTAGAGGCAACTCAACACCTTCCAGGGAGCCGAATTCAACTAGAAGTGGAGACAACTCAACACCTTCCAGGGAGCCGACCTCAACTGGAAGTGGAGACAACTCAACACCTTCCAGAGAGTCGAACTCAGCTGGAAGTGGAGGCAACTCAACACCTTCCAAGGAGCCGAGCTTAACTGGAAATGGAGACAACTCAACACCTTCCAGAGAGTCGAACTCAACTGGAAGTGGAAACAACTCAACACCTTCCAGAGAGCCGAGCTCAACTAGAAGTGGAGACAACTAAACACCTTCCAGAGAGTCGAACTCAACTGGAAGTGGAGGCAATTTAACACCTTCGAGAGAGTCAAACTCAAATGGAAGTGGAGGCAACTCAACACCTTCCAGGGAGCCGAGCTCAACTGGAAGTGGAGACAACTCAACACCTTCCAGGGAGTCGAACTCAATTGGAAGTGGAGGCAACTCAACACCTTCCAGGGTGCCGAGCTCAAATGGAAGTGGAGACAACTCAACACCTTCCAGGGAGCCGAGCTCAACTGGAAGTGGAGACAACTCAACACCTTCCAGAGAGTCGAACTCAGCTGGAAGTGGAGGCAACTCAACACCTTCCAGGGAGCCAAGCTCAACTGGAAGTGGAGACAACTCAACACATTCCAGAGAGTCGAGCTTAACTGGAAGTGGAGACAACTCAACACATTCCAGAGAGTCGAGCTCAACTAGAAGTGGAGACAACTCAACACCTTCCAGAGAGCCGAGCTCAACTGGAAGTGGAGACAACTCAACACCTTCCAGAGAGTCGAACACAACTAGAAGTGGAGACAATTCAATACCTTCCAGAGAGATGAGCTCAACTGGAAGTGGAGACAACTCAACACCTTCCAGAGAGTCGAACTCAGCTGGAAGTGGAGACAACTCAACACCTTCCAGAGAGTCGAACTCAACTGGAAGTGGAGACAACTCAACACCTTCCAGAGAGCCGAGCTCAACTGGAAGTGGAGAAAACTCAACACCTTCGGGGAGTAGAACTCAACTGGAAGTGGAGGCAACTCAACACCTTCCAGGGAGCTGAGCTCAACTGGAAGTGGAGACAACTCAACACCTTCCAGAGAGTCGAACTCAGCTGAAAGTGGAGGCAACTCAACACCTTCCAGGGAGCCGAGCTCAACTGGAAGTGGAGACAACTCAACACCTTCCAGAGAGTCGAACTCACCTGGAAGTTGAGACAACTCAACACCTTCCAGAGAGCCGAGCTCAACTGGAAGTGGAGACAACTCAACACCTTCCAGAGAGCTGAGCTCAACTGGAAGTGGAGACAACTCAACACCTTCCAGGGAGCCGAGCTCAACTGGAAGTGGAGACAACTCAACACCTTCTAGAGAGTCAAACTCAGCTGGAAGTGGAGGCAACTCAACACCTTCTAGGAAGCCGAGCTCAACTGGAAGTGGAGACAACTCAACACCTTCCAGAGAGTTTAACTCAACTGGAAGTGGATACAACTCAACACCTTCCAGAGAGCCGAGCTCAACTGGAAGTGGAGACAACTAAACACCTTCCAGAGAGTCGAACTCACCTGGAAGTGGAGGCAACTCAACACCTTCTAGGGATCAGAGCTCAACTGGAAGTGGAGATAACTCAACACCTTCCAGAGAGTCGAACTCAGCTGGAAGTGGAGGCCAATCAACACCTTCCAGGGAGATGGGCTCAACTGGAAGTGGAGATAACTCAACACCTTCCAGAGAGTTGAACCCAGCTGGAAGTGGAGGCAACTCAACACCTTCCAGGGAGCCGGGCTCAACTAGAAGTGGAGACAACTCAACACCTTCCAGAGAGTCGAACTCAACTGGAAGTGGAGACAACTCAACACCTTCCAGAGAGCCGAGATCAACTGGAAGTGTAGACAACTCAACACCTTCCAGAGAGTCGAACTCAACTGGAAGTGGAGACAACTCAACACCTTCCAGAGAGCCGAGCTCAACTGGAAGTGGAGACAACTCAACACCTTCCAGAGATTCAAACTCAACTGGAAGCGGACGCAACTCAACACCTTCTAGAGAGTCGAGCTCAGCTGGAAGTGGTGGACACTCAACTCCTTCCAGGGAGCCGAACTCAACTGGAAGTGGAGACAACTCAACACCTTCCCGAGAGTCGAGCTCAACTGTAAGTGGAGGCAACTTATAAGAGCCCGCGCAGTGGTCTCTTGTTAGGGTCTTAACCAAATTCCTTGCCTCTCTGAGTGAGTTCTCCTGCCCTGCTGGCATCAACTAGCCCGGTCAGCATCTCTTCTCGTGGCCTTAACCAAATTCCTTGCCTCTCCGAGTGAGTTCTCCTGCCCTGTCGGCATCAACTAGACCGGTCAGTGGTCTTTTCTCGGGGCCTTAATAAAATTCCTTGCCTCTCCGTGTGAGTTCTCCTGTCCTGCGACATTAACTAGCCCGGTCAGCGGTCTCTTCTCCGGGCCTTAACCAAATTCCTTGCCTCTCTGAGTGAGTTCTCCTGCCCTGCCGGCATCAACTAGCCCGGTCAGCGATCTCTTCTCGAGGCCTTAACCAAATTCATTGCCTCTCTGATTGAGTTCTTCTGTCCTGCCGACATCAACTAGACCGGTCAGCGGTCTCTTCTCGGGGCCTTAACCAAACTCCTTGCCTTTTCGAGTGAGTTCTCTTGCCCTGCCGGCATCAACTAGCCTGGACAGCGGTCTCTTCTCGGAGCCTTAACCAAATTTCCCATCTCTCCGAGTGAGTTCTCCTGCCCTGCCGGCATCAACTAGCCCGGTCAGTGGTCTCTTCTTGGGGCCTCAACCAAGATAAGTCACCTGCCTCTCCAAGTGAGTTCTCCTGCCCTGCTGGCATCAACAAGCCCGGTCAGCGGTCTCTTCTCGGGGCCTTAACCAAGATAAGTCACCTGCCTCTCTTAGTGAGTTCTCCTGCCCTGCCGACATCAACAAGCCCGGTCAGCGGTCTCTTCTCGGGGCCTCAATCAACTTTCCCGTCTCTAAACCTTTCTCATTCATCATTAAGAGGTTACATATCTTTTACAACGCGCCTTCTTGCGTCTACTCGGCCACATGCATCTTGGCCAACTCTTTCATCACTTCTTCCATCTTCTCAGCTTCCTCCTGATCCTGCTCGCTCAGCCTCTCGCTGGTCTGTATCTTCTCCGGCCTTCCGCTGTCGATGACGACCTCCATCTACTTCACCTCCTCTGCCACTTCCAATCTGGCCAAATCTTCCAACACCTGATCTACCTTCCCTGCCTCCTCTTCATCTCCTAATTGCCATGACTTGCTAGGAGGGGATAAGTTTCTTAGCTCTTCGCTTCCAGCTATTGGACTTACTCAAGATTTTTCCGAACAAACTGTGTTCCACGCTCACAGCACCAAAATGTTGAAACCCAAAAAATTGGGATTTGAACAGTTCAAAATCAGGGTAGGCAGCTTTCCCTTACTCCTCTCAGGTGAAGTCCCACGATCGGTCACTTAGAGCCTAGGAACCTCTCTACTTGTGGAATTAGATGAAAATAGACCCCGCGAGCTGCAGCGAGGAGGTCCCGCCCTAACCCGAAAGATCTGAAGATCTTCCCCTCCCAAGCCAATGCCGAGCCTGGGCACCTCGGAGAACACTAGCGAACACCTGACCGCTTGCCTAAGGGACTTGGCGAGCTGAAGACATGGACGCCTGCTAACAGACAACACACTGGGGGGGTGGGGTAGAGAGATGCCAACCCTTCCCAAGGTGCCCATGGGGGTCTATTTATAGATTTCCTGAAAATAGGTTGCGGATAGTGTGAAAGGTCTGTCAATAGCCAAGTTCCGCTGTCTGAAAAGGCTAAATGCGGGCCGAAACATTACTTCCTGAATCTTCCATGGCAACCCTGCGACCTTGCAACCCTGCAACCCTGCGACCTTGCAACCCTGCAACCCAGCGACCCTGCGATCACCATCAAGGCAGGCGAGGGGGGCGAGTGGGACCTGAAACGCCCACTCCCTCCCTTGCCGGAGGTCCAAACGTGATTACACAAGACCCCACTCAGCTAAGAAGGGTGAGTGGGGGCTTCCTCCCACTCGCCCAAGAGAGTGAGCGAGTGTGGAGGAGGGGTCTCCCCCCACCCTCCCCCAAATGGGGGAGTGGGGAGGGGGATCTCCCCCACTCGCACCCAAAAGGGCGAGTGGGAGGTCTCCCCATTCGCCCCCAAGGGGGCGGGCGAGTGGGGAGGGGGGCCTCCCCCACCCTCCCCCAAAGGGGCGAGTGGGATCTTCCCCACTCGCCCCCAAGGGGGCAGGGGAGTGGGGAGGGGGGCCTCCCCCCACTCGCCCCAAGGGGGCGGGCGAGTGGGGGTCTCTGCTTTGTCTGATCACGATCATTTTCACTGTGTTCAAGCGGCCATTTTACCCCGTTATGGTCATTTTAATCATCGCGACCATGTACACGCTATGCTACACGCGCTCGACAAATATGGGGGTTGTACATTTACTGCCTTCGGTCTGGTCTTGATGAATTATGGGTAATACAACAGAAATTGCACAAACACGGAAGACACAAGAACATATAGTGGTTCCCCAAAACTATGGGTGCTCCACTCTTCTACCCCCTTGGTAGGAATCCACTATCCCAGTGCTGTATCTTTTGATAAGGAGACTCTTAGAACCACCGATTCTTTTAATAAGAAAACTCTTAGAACCACTGAGTCTTTTGATAAGGAGACTCTTAGAACCACTGAGTTTTTTGATAAGAAGACTCTTAGAGCCAGTTCTGAATCCTTTAAAAAGGGATTCTTAAAACTCTTTTACAATATAATTGAATGAACCAGAATAAGAACAAGAATAAGAGTAAGAAGTAATTAGAAGAATTATAAGAGGAGAATTCTTCTGATCAAGATCCTCTTTTAGCATTACTAAGGATCTTTGAGCACTAAGTGGATGATCTCTCTTTAGATCTGATGAATCCTTGATAAGCAGAAGGTCAAGGATTGTTCTTCTTCACAGTTGTTGATCAGATGATCTGTTCTTTAATAAACTTCTTTCAGAGAGAAGTGAAGAAGAAGCTTTTGCAGATTGAGGAAGAGGAACTGCAGTCCAGTATTCTGTCTAATAGAATGAGAGAGAGAAAGAGATGACGAAGAAGAATCTTAACGGGAAGAATAATCATCTGCCTTTTGGGAATGTGTATGTATATAATCTTCTGTCGATTCAATTGAATTAGAATTGAATCTCTTTCCCTTCTGATCGATTCTCCAATTGGAATGTAGAAGGAGAATTATAGCTTTCATTCTATCTGTGTTGACAGTCCGTCAATAACCTTTAACACATTTTCCAATTTTATGACATCTGAATCTCAAGAGGCTTTCTTTCTCTATTTGTACCCCCGCGACCCATTAGGATTCAAATATCTTCCATATATACATTCTGAATAATCCTCAGAATCCATTCCAAAAAGTTTCCAATTCTTTAACTGTATTCGATGTTGTTTCGAATATCTTCTAACTTCATATCGACACACCTTTGAATTCCATTAGAAGCTACGTCGAAATCTGCTTCAGAAAACCTCAGCTTTGAATTACCTCTGTTATCGACGCAGCGTTGATTCCTTATCGACGTATCAGTCAACATTAATATAAAAGAACATAACTTTTAACTTCTGGCTTCTGCGTCGAAAATATCATTCGATGTTACGTCGAATTCAACTTTCATCAGTACTTTGACTCCTTCTCGGCACAATATCACAATCTTCTCGATGTTATTTGACTTAGAAGAAAATGAAGAATGCATCAACTTAGACTTATTTCTCTGCGTCGATACCTAGTCGACGTTGCATCGACTACCAATCAAATGAAGTGTCGACTGCAGTCTGAGTTACCTTTTACTTTCTTTCGAAGTTGCTTCGACTATCAATCGAAGTTGCTTCAACTTTCAATCGAAGTTGCGTCGACTGCTTTTCGATGCAGGTTTAACTCAACTGAATTTTGGTCTCTTTTTGACTAGGCTTTGACACCCTAAGGTGAATATGACAACCTAGGACATCTGAAGACCAATTTACCCTCACTATACAACTTGGGTAATAATTCCTAGTGAATGAAATCACTTTTACATAATTTGTAAGGTAAATCATGAGTGTTTTTTCCAACACAACTGTTTCACTAAACTAACAAGGTGCTTTATTAATTGTCTGGTTCATCACAAACTAGAAAATCATTAAAGTTTCCTTCTGTCATTTTTCATAATTACTAAAGAAAAAAAAAACACAATCTCTTCATGGGTGTGGTTGTCATCCTATGTGGAGAAGACCACATATATCAATCGTTGCAAGTTTGATTTCATTTCAAGTTTCCCTAAGGTAGACAAAATTCGCGATGATGTAAGTCCAGAGAAGTTTTAACGCAATGAGACGCGATGTGGGGGTGACAGCTCAACTAAAATTATTATATATCATTATATAATAAAATAACACTAAGTGAGTCAAAAAAATTATTTACCTCCTATAACTAGCACTTGGCTGATAAGTGAAATGGGGAAATCTCTCCTCATTCTAATTGAACCAAAATCTGACTTTGATAAGAAAAATCAGCTTTTGGTAATAACTTTGATACAAAAAAATATTGCAAAGTTATGGAGCCCACCTCTCATTTATTATTGTTTTTTTGTAAGGAGACAAATCATACAGGTTATAAATCCACCGTCTTTCTTTGGAAAATATAGTTCCAGTGGACATCTTTCCCAACTAGTGAATATGCTCATATATTTCTCTGGAAGTTTTAGAAGGGAGCGACTGCAACAGAGGAAGAGAAGATGTATGGAGATGTTGTAGATGAGCTCCTTGGATCGGAGCCAGGCCTACATGGCCTTTGTGGCCTTGTTCTTTGGTGATCGGAGACGTCGTGTGTCGACGCAGTGTTGGGAAATTACGTTACAAAATGAGAAGATTTGACCAATTACAAAGAATTTTAGGAAATCATTTGGAGAGAATCTTGTGTATTCGTCTCCTCCATCGTCAATATACTTATATTTTTCTTCATTTTATATGATCAAGTTGTGGATCGAAGAGGGAAAGCAAAGTATATGTGTATTTTTGTAATACCATTACAGCGGTGGCTTTTCATGATAAAGTTAG
This sequence comes from Dactylorhiza incarnata, assembly GCA_033032865.1. Lineage (NCBI taxonomy): Eukaryota > Viridiplantae > Streptophyta > Magnoliopsida > Asparagales > Orchidaceae > Dactylorhiza > Dactylorhiza incarnata. The sequence continues at coordinate 2,213,646 of JAWHQI010000363.1, forward strand.
AGTATCCTGTGATTTTCACCTCAAATGATTTCCACATTAAAATTGCTTGTCTTTTACTATTTTTTATTTTGCTTTGTTTATTTTGGTGTGTTACATACTGCCAAGCGGTCACAGATGCTCTCGCAGAATTAATTTGTAGGTGCTTGATGAAGCTGGAACTATATCCGCAAATGACGATGGCAAGTGTACCGTATCGAAAGTAGTATAGGTTTATAAAACCAAGGTCGTATTAGACTCGAGGCGGTTGAGTACTCTTACTTCAAGAAAGTCTCTATTATTCTATCAACAATACTTTGGGTTGGTTTTGCAGAAGGAAAATTAAAATAAGATTAAACGATAAGTAAAAAGACTAGCACTCGATCTTTGAATCACCTCGGAGATAAAAATAAGAAGAAATAATAGAGTCACATTCTCTTACTATTGACTGTGGGGATTCCTGAATTATGAACATACCTTGGGTCGAGGATACGCCCAACTAAGATTAGGAAATATCAACCGAATTCTCATTCTATAGTCGATAACCTAATACTCGCTTTACAAGGTGAATCCCGCTATTAGATTTTACTCCAATCCGGAAGGGTAACATCATCCTCTCTCGAGGATTGCATTCTACTCTTCTTTATCCTTGAGTGATCGATTCGTCTTACGAGCCTCTCGGCTAACTAAAGAACAAAAACAAGAAAAGAATTATATATCGAAAATATAATCTCGTTATCTTAAAATCAAGGATAAATCTTAAGCTTTTAGAAAAAAGAAAGAGCAATTCTAAATTACTTAAAAAACTTTATTATTCATTGGATCGTCTCGATCGAGTACTAATAATATTTTAATTACTCATGGAGATGGAGGTATCAAAAGACCTAAAAAGTACATAATAAAGTAAGAGGAGAATAAGAAGTTAAGAGAACTAATTTTATTGATTTACAACAACAACAACAACACTCAAGCCTTTATCCCACTATAGTGGGGTCGGCTATATGGATCCTCTGTCGCCATTGCGCCCTATATTTAAGCATAGTCTCATTAATGCCTAAGTACATCATGTCTTTCTTTATAGTTTCATTCCAAGTCTTTTTTGGTCTACCCCTCCCCCGTTTAACATGTCTAGTGACTAAACTCTCACAACGCCTAACAGGTGCCTCTAATGGTCTCCTATGTACATGTCCAAACCATCTTAAACGAGCTTCTCGCATCTTCTCTACAATTGGCGCCACTCCTATCTTATCCCTGATACATTCATTCCTAATTTTATCCAGTCTCGTATGACCACACATCCACCTAAGCATTCTCATCTCCGCGACTCCCATTTTTTGCTCGTGTACACCATTCACTGCCCAACACTCAGAACCGTAGAGCATTGCAGGCCTAATTGCAGTACGGTAAAACTTGCCTTTAAGTTTTAGTGGTACTTTACGATCACATAGGATCCCAGACGCGCCTCTCCACTTCAACCAACCTGCTTGGATTCTATGAATCACATCTTTATCTACACCTCCATCTTTTTGAATTATCGATCCCAGATATTTAAAGCACTTACTGCGGGAAATATCTTGGTCACCCAATTTAATGACGGAGTCATCTGAACTTCTTGCACTACTAAATTTAAGCTCTATATACTCTGTCTTTGTCCTGCTCAACCTAAAACCCTTCTTTTCTAAAGTGTCTCGCCAAGATTCCAGTTTCGCGTTTACACCCTCGCGCGTCTCATCGACCAAAACAATATCATCTGCAAATAATAAACACCAAGGTATTGCTTGTTGGATATGTCTGGTGAGATCATCTAAGATAAGGGTAAAGTGGTAAGGGCTTAAAGCTGACCCTTGATGCAAGCCAACAACGATAGGAAATTCCCGTGTTAATCCTCCAGATGTCCTCACCCTGGTCACTGAATTTGTATACATATCTTTGATTACGTCAATGTATGATACATTTACACCTTTCTTTTCTAAGACTCTCCACAAGACCTCTCTTGGAACCCTATCATACGCCTTCTCCAGATCGATAAACAACATATGCAAATCTTATTGATTTGCATATGAAAATTACAAACTAAGGAATTGAGATTACGAACTATTTAATTTAGATTACAATTGCAAGAATAAAAAGAAGTACAAGAACTACTAAAACATGAAAATAAAACATGAAAAGAAGAGTCGAAGTCCTAAAAATTCGTCCTTGATCATCTAGAGAAGCACCCTTTTTATAGCTGAAAATATTAATTACTCTTATGTTACACGCCCTTGGTCACGCCCGTGACTAAGGGGCGTGTAAGGGGCGTGATCGAAGCAGCAGCAGAGAGGGCGCCTTCTGGAGTAATTGCGGGCGTTACGTGCGTGTCACGCCCCTAGGTCACGCCCGTGACCTGGGGCATGTAATTTTAAAACAGACTGCTGGCGGGAAGCTTCGGCGGGAAGCTTCGGCGGGAAGTGGCGCGGGATGAGTCACGCCCGTGTACTGGATGACACGCCCCCTGGTCACGGGCGTGACCTGGGGCGTGTAACTTTAATTGACATGGCAGGCTGATCTGGATGCTGGTGGCGGGTCACGCCCCTAGGTCACGCCCGTGACCTGGGGCGTGTACATGGCGAATTTTCACGGAATGGCCCCTAGTAGGCGGAAATAGATCTGGAACACCTCGTAGGTTACACGCCCATGGGTCACGCCTGTGACCTTGGGCGTGTACTTGCACTTTTTGCCCAAAAATGCCCAGAAAACCTGAAAAACACAAGATCAGCTTAAGTTAGCCCACAGAAATAAAAATAAGCACATAAAATGAGAAATTTCACACAACTTATATGGATTCATATTAAAATATTATTAAAATTACAATAAAAGATGAGTACAAAAAGTACTCATCAAACACCCCCATACTTGAGCTTTATTCCTGAGCAAAATAATGAGGAAAGAATTACAAGAAATCGATATTATTTCTAATTAACCAAAATTTAATTAAACCAAGACTAAGTTAAAAGCAAATTCTAGTAATTCGAGAATTAAGTCATAAGTTATGGTAGTAATTTAAAAAAGAGAAAAAAATTTAGCTGAGTACTTCTCAAGATAACTATTTAGTAACGAAATTATAGAAATTTTCAAACAAAATTAGATTTAAATTATAAACACTCTAACATAAAAGAAACTTAAGGAAAACACACCTACCAAAATATTGCTCTCTTAATAATTTAGTTTAGGACTAGAAACGATGAAATTCACTAGGGATGGGTTTAACGAAATGGCAAAATGAAGAGATACTAAAATAAAGGTGATGAATTTTATCCTCTCACCTTATTTGAATACAAAATTGTATATGTTTAGGAAAATAATAAATTTTATCCTCTTATTTTCCATGCCATATAATTTTTTTTTAATTTCTCTTCAACCAAAAACCCAAAATGTATATGTTTTAGATGTAATGAATTTTATCCTCTTACATCATGACATATAATCTTTTAAATATTTTTGGGTGCATATGTTTAGGAAATAATAAATTTTATCCTCTAATTTCCATGACATATGATCTTTTTTCTACATTTTTTTTATTTGCCAACAAAGGGTAAGGATAAAGAAATACTTCTAGTTTATAAATTAAACTATTTCGAGAGCAACTTTTTTAGTGGAATGAAATTTCCTAAGATCTTAAAGTTAATAGAGAATATAATCAAAATCTACAGATGTTTAGCCAATTTACCACAAAGTGAAGTTATTTAAAATTAGAATGAGAAGTGGTATTAAATAGATTCTCTAATCGAATTAAAAACATAAAATATTTCTTAAAACAAAATTACTTCAAATTTAAATTTAACAAATTCTTATAAAACAAAATATTAGCTAAATTAAAAATGTAAGAATACTCATAATCAAACCTCAAACTAAATTTCTAGAAAAATAAAAACAACAAGGCTAGACGTATTTATTATTATTATTAGTTTTATAAATATTATTTCTTGGACTTCCCGAGGGCTACCCGGTGAAGGGTTCGCAAGGAACTAGGAGCTGAGATGGAGTTCAAGCCCAAAACGCCCTTTCCAAGAAATTAGATTTTTATTAAATTAAAAAAAATTCCAATAAAAATAAAATGAACGTTAAGCTATACCCCCATACTTAAAATTAAATATTGTCATCAATGTTTAAGACTAAATATGAAGAACACTAGAAAGTAAATAAACGTAAAAAAGAAAGAAAATTCATGAAAATTTAAGATAAGCAAGGGGTGCCTCCCAAGTGCGCTTTGTTTTTCCCATCTTTAAGCCAGACGGTTAGTATTAGGTAAACAAAAATTGAAAAGAGAGGTGGACAGGCAACTCCCCTAATTCACGCTTAGGTGAATGTGCCGATGTCAGTCGCCCGGCTACTCCTCCGCTTAACATGTGATTCTCCTTTTGTCTTTGGTCTTGAATATGCAAATCCAAATCACCTATACATATCTGCGGTGATTTGGATTTATAAAAATGAGCGGCATATGGATCATCAATTATTTGGGGTAGCTCATCTTCAACCTAAAAAATATTAGAATATAGAGAATCACAAATAAACGAGTCAGAAATTTTTTCGTAAGGAGGAGGCTCTTGCAAAAAAAATGATTAAGCTCCGGTTGTTCATTTTCTAAGATAATTTTTTCTTCAGGAGAATCTAGCGCAATATCAAGCGGCATAAAATTTTCGGACAAAACGTTTTCATGAATTTTTGGTGGAATAGAGGAATTTTGCGAAAATTCATGACAAGCAAAAGATGATCCGGGTGAAACAGGGGAAGAAACTTGTTCTTCTTCTATTTCATCCGGGGTGCCCATAACATTAAGAAAATCTTGGTAAGAAAATTTTACTTCATCTTTGGTAAATGAAGTTATGAGATTACATGAAAACACATGTTCCTCCATAACTAAATTATCAAAAGATGGAGAAAAAGCACTAGATGAAAAAATATGTTCCTCTAAATTTTGGGGGGAAATATTAAATTGAATTGGTGGGAATTCCCCAAAATTAGAGCACGAAAATTACGTCGCATAAGAAGAAGAACAAAAATTCAGATCTAAAGATTTATCTTCATTGCTCTGAGAACTATCCCGGTGAGCTTGCCACCAAGAATAATCTACTTCGGGGCAAGAGGAAACATTATTAAAAGCCAAAAAATTATTCTCGTGAAAATTAGAAAAAACATTTTCATCAAAGTTTGAAAAATTATTTTCATGAAAAAATGAAAAATTATGATCTTAATTATTATCAAAATTATTTGCATAATATTGAGAAAAATTATTTTCATAATAATTATTATGAGAATATGAATGTAAATAACATTCCTCACTTTGATGAGGCGCACCACAATAACAACTATTTTGGCGGTTTCTTGCCGCTTCCAAAAGATTGATTTTGTTTTGAAGCTCAACAACTTTTACGACCAATTCAGATAACTTCATTTAATAAAATAAAAAGAAAACAACCTTCACTTAAATGAATGGAATTTTAGAAAATTATTATAATATAAAAAAATATTTATATAAATTTTTTTCAAAAAGCGGGTTAAGTTAGTCCCGGACTTCCCGAGGTCTACCCTGTGAAGGGTACGCAAGGTACTAGGAGATGCGTTGGGAGTTCAAGCCCAAATCACCCTTTCCGAGAATTTAAATTACGCCTTTTATGTTTTTTTTTTAATTTTTAAGAGAAGGGGGAGAATAAATAGGACGATAAAATTAATAGATATTTCATTTTTCGAATTATCAACCTAAACTCCCCGGCAACGGCGCCAAAAACTTGATGAAGCTGAAACTATATCCGCAAACGACGACGATAAGTGTACCGTATCGAAAGTAGTATAGGTTTATAAAACCAAGGTCGTATTAGACTCGGGGCAGTTGAGTACTCTTACTTCAAGAAAGTCTCTATTATTCTATCAACAATACTTTGGGTTGGTTTTGCAGAAGGAAAATTAAAATAAGATTAAACGATAAGTAAAAAGACTAGCACTCGATCTTTGAATCACCTCGGAGATAAAAATAAGAAGAAAGAATAGAATCGCATTCTCTTACTAAAATAACTTTGACCGTGGGGATTCCTGAATTATGAATGTACCTTAGGTCGAGGATACGCCCAACTAAGATTAGGAAATATCAACCGAAATCTCATTCTATAGTCGATAACCTAATACTCGCTTTACGAGGTGAATCCCGCTATTGGCTTTTACTCTAATCCGGAAGGGTAACATCATCCTCTCTCGAGGATTGCATTCCACTATTCTTTATCCTTGAGTGATCGATTCGTCTTACGAGCCTCTCGACTAACTAAAGAATAAAAACAAGAACAAGAGTTATATATCGAAAATATAATCTCGTTATCTTAAAATCAAGGATAAATCTTAAGTTTTTTAGAAAAGAGAAAGAACAATTCTAAATTACTTCAAAAACTTTATTATTCCTTGGATTATCTCGATCGAGTACTAATAATATTTTAGTTACTCATGGAGATGGAGGAATCAAAAGACATGAAAGAGTACATATAAAGTAAGAGGAGAATAAGAAGTTAAGAGAACTAATTTTATTGATTTGCAAATAAAAATTACAAACTAAGGAATTGAGATTACGAACTATTTAATTTAGATTACAATTGCAAAAATAAAAAGAAGTACAAGAAATACTAAAACATGAAAATAAAACATGAAAAGAAGAGTCTAAGTCCTAAAAATTCGTCCTTGATCATCTGGAGAAGCACCCTTTTTATAGCTGAAAATTTGTGTTGCACGCCCTTGGTCACGCCCGTGACCAAGGGGCGTGTAAGGGGCGTGATCGAAGCAGCAACGGAGAGGGCGTCTTCTGGAGTAATTGCGGGCATTACGTGCGTGTCACGCCCCTAGGTCACGCCCGTGACCTGGGGCGTTTAACTTTAAAACAGACTGCTGGCTGGAAGCTTCGGCGGGAAGTGGCGTGGGATGAGTCACGCCCGTGTACTGGATGACATGCCCCCTGGTCACGGGCGTGACCTAGTAGGCGGAAATAGGTCAAGAACATGGAGAATCTTCACGGAATGGCCCCTAGTAGGCAGAAATAGGTCTAGAACACCTCGTAGGTTACACGCCCATGGGTCACGCCCGTGACCTTGGGCGTGTACTTGCACTTTTTGCCCAAAAATGCCCAGAAAACTTGAAAACACAAGATCAGCTTAAGTTAGCCCACAGAAATAAAAATAAGCACATAAAATGAGAAATTTCACCCAACTTATATGGATTCATATTAAAATATTATTAAAATTACAATAAAAGATGATGACAAAAGGTACTCATCAGTGCTTAAGTCGGGTTTGCGCTCTCAAACCCAACAAGTTGTATTAGAGCGAGGTTATTTGTAAGAGATGTTAATTGGCTGAGTTGTTTGAGATTTGAGACGAGTTGATCAGATATTTTGGGTTGGTGATCGGGTTTTGTAGGCCACAAGTTGTATTAGAGCGAAGGGCGAACTCTTTGAGCCGAGTAATGAGAGGTCCGAGCTACCGACCTGGGGGATGTCGTTGATAGTAGCGGTAAAGGGCGAACGCATCCAACCGTTTGCGAGCGCAAGGGGGAGCAGGCCCTGGCGACGCGGTTTAGAGGACGAGACCCAGGTGGTGTTGGATCCTACTACGTGGACGAAGGGCGGGCGCTTCGAACTGAGTAGTGAGATGTCCGAGTGACCGACCTGGGGGATGTTGTTGATAGTAGAGGACGAGACCCAGGTGACGTTGGAACCTACTACATGGGCAAAGGGAGGACGCTTCGAGCCGAGTAGTGAGAGGTCCGGACTACGAACTCGGGGGATGTCGTTGGTAGTTGAGGATGAGACCTAGGTGGCGTTGGAACCTATTACGCGGGCGAAGGGTGGACGCTTCGAGACGAGTAATGAGAGGTCCAGACTACCGACCCGAGGGATGTCGTTGATAGTAGAGGACGAGACCTAGGTGGCGTTGGATCCTACTACGTGGGCGAAGGGCGGGCGCTTCGAGCCAAATAGTAAGAGATCTGAACTACCGACCCAGGGGATGTCGTTGATAGTAGATGACGAGACCCAGGTGGCATTGGAACCTACTACGTGGGCGAAGGGCGGACGCTTCGAGCCGAGTAGTGAGAGGTCTGGACTACCGACCCTGGGGATGTCGTTGATAGTAACAATGAAGGGAGAACGCTTCTAACTGTTTGCGAGCGCGAGGGGGCAGACCCTAGCAATATGGTGACCTACCGCGTGAACGAAGGACAAACCTTCGAGCTGGGGCAATGAGGTTGTTGTGTTGTTGGCTGCCCATGACTGAAAAGGTCGTTCTTCGAGGTGTTCCTGAGATAGTAGACTTAAGAGTAGAAGTGTATATAATTGAAGTAGCAAATTGTATACACGCTTCTGTAGCTTAGCGATTGTTTTTTGGCATAGAGATAGCGCGAAAAAGGTGGGCAGGTTTCACTAGCGCCATAATTTTCTGCAGGGAAAGAAGGCAGACCTTCGAGCCGTGGCAGCGCTGATGTTATAGTAATTAGTGTCGCTTACAACTGGCTTTAATTTTTCTGCAATAGTAGGGCTTGAAGCAAATAAAGCATTTTGAATTTTAACACACAGTAGTTCTTGCGTAAGCGCATGCTTACGAGTTTTCTAGAATAGATATTACAAACAAGAGAAAATTCGATAAATTCAGAATATAGTAGGGCATTTTTGCCCTATTCCTAGTTCTTTTTCAGGGCTTCTGGTTCTAGATGTGCTGGCGCACCGGGCAGCTCCTTGTCCAAGTTTCATCTGCTGGAGATAGCATGCACGCGCTGCCTCCTAGTTTCCATGAACGACTCAGACTCCACCCGGGGTGACAAACTTCATTGCGAGGTGTGGGATGGACGGGATAGCTCTGAATATCACCTACAGTAGTCAGCAGAAAATTGCATTGTAAGGTGATTCTGACTCTACCACTACGAACTGTATGTCGTGGGTAGCCCGCTTCGGGAAATCTCCCAAAGTTACAGGGAGAGTGATGGTGTCTTTGACTGGGACAGGACTATCATTGAAGCTGTAGATTGGTCTGGTGGCTTGTTGGAGGTTCTCTGGCTGGATCTTCATGTTGAGGAGAGCGGGCATGAACATAACATTGACTGAGCTGCCATTATATACCAGCACCCGCTTGACGCGAAAGCTGGGATCACTAATTTCTGCGCTGATAACCAGTGGATCCTGATGTGGAACAAGCAGCCCCTTTAAGTCTTCTTCCCCGAAGATGATCGTTTCAACTAGTTGGGCGATGGAATTGACGGCAGAGAATGGGAGACTCAAGATAGTTTCCACTTCCCCAACTACTTGTTTGTCTCCTGGCGCGCATTGATGAGCATGCGGTTGCTCTCTTCTTCCATTCGCTGGCTGATTTCGCGTCTGATCCTATAAGAACCATCTGAGGACACCTTGTCGGATGAGATGTTCTATCTCGTCTTTGAGCTTGATGCACTCCTCAGTGGCGTGCCCTGCGCCTCAATGAAACTCATAGTACTTTGATTGATCTCCTTTACCCTAGGGTGGTCTCTTGGTCTTTGCAATGTCGGGTTGTCTTGTATTGCATAGATCATGTTTGTGCGGGAGGTGTTGAGTGGTGCATACTCTTGGTAGGTTTGAAGGGGACTATTGCTGGGACGATCTTGATGACGTACATTCCCCTGGAGGTCCTCTTTCCTCTTTGGGGCGGGTTCTTCTCTCTTCCTCTTTACCATTCCTTTGAACTGTTGGCGATGAGCTTCGATCGCTTCGTCAGCTGCGATTTCTGCCTCAACTCAATGCACAAGATCAGGATAGCAAGGGACCGTCTCCCTCATCAAGGCGGAGTAGAATCCGCTCGGCCAGAGTCCTCCATGGAATACTCCTCGAAGGAGCTCGGGATCCACCCCGAGAATTTGACGGGCCTCAGTAGTGAACCGACGAAAGAATTCCTTAAGGGTTTCCCCTTCACTTTGTCTGATTCTCGAGAGGTGGGAGGGGTCCTTTACTATTCGGCAGTTTGCGATAAATTGGTCCAGGAACTATTGCGCCAGTTCGGTGAAGTTCCTAATAATCCCACTCCGGATAGAATGGAACCATGTTCTTGCCTGGCCTTTCAGAGTGGTCGAAAATACTTGGCAGAGCAGTTGATCGGGGGCATTATAAATCTGAATGATGGTGGAGAAGTGGTTTACGTGCTCCAGGGGGTCCTCAGTCCCGTCGTAGGATTCCATGTTCGGAAGCTTGAATCCTCCTAGGATTGGATGTGCCAGAACTTCGGGAGCCAACAGGGACCCGTTGTGAATGGGGCGATAGATACGAGCTACTTGGCGACCATCCTGGTCGTACTCTTCCACTATCAGCTCTCGGACTTCCTCTTGGGTTAATCATCTGGGGAGGTTCTCGGGGTTACCTGCCCTCTGGTGGGGATGCTGCGGGCCGGCTTCAGCGGGCCTGGCTAGACGGGCGGGGTGTGCTGCACTTGCTATTACCGAGTACTCAGAGTCATCTTCTTGGTTATCTTCTGGATCTTGATGCGGAGGCGGAGGAGACACATTGACTGGTGCGGGGGGTTCTACAGGAGCCCTAGCCGCTCCTAGGTTCCTTAAGAGGTTCATCATTTCATCTTGTTGTTCCTTTATTTGGACCATTCGTCTCATCAGCGCGATCACCGGCGTGACTACTGCTCTTCCAAGCGGGGTGTGCTGATGAGGGAATGAGAAGGACAGGGGTCGGTATGTCTTTCGTGGACCGAGACTTGGGTGGTACGAGTGCTTCTCCTTGCCATGTCTCTAGTCACGAGTGTCACTGAGTGGGGGATACTGTCTTCCGAGTCATTAGAGCTTTGGGGAACTCCTTCCCACAAACGGTGTCAAACTATTGCGGTCTACTCGAGGCTCTTAAAATCGGTCCAAAATTGACCGTCTTAGCCCGGGAGCGGACGAGCACGCAAACAGTTACAAAGAAGTGACACGGATGGCAATGGATCCTTTTTATCGAGGAAAACCCCGAAAAGAGGTGAAAACAGCGCGGTCGGTTCAGAGCCGACCTAAATTCACTATCAGGGCTTCTTTACATGGCCTCAGTAAGGAATCGAGTGAGACAGGACGCTCCTCAGTACAACTTGGGGAGAGAGAGAGGGATGTGTTTGGAGGGAGAGAGGCGACCACTCTCGAAGCTTCGCCTTCTTCTTTGCAGCGGTGGGGAGCACCGTGCTCTGGAGCTTGGCGCGCTCCAGAACATGGACGCGCTCTGGATCTTGGCGCGCTCTGGAGCTTGGCGCGCTCTGGAACTTGGACGTGCTCTGGACCTTGGCGTGCTCTGGAACTTGGGGTGCTCTGGAACTTGTGGTGCAAGTTGCTGGACGGCCTATATAATGCTTGAAGGAGGACAAAGATCTTCGTCTGTCTTCGAAGTGCTTGAAGATTCCTTCAAGAGCGGCTTCGAATATGAGGGGGATCTTCAAGAGAGCTGTCTCTCTCTCTCTCTCTCTCTCTCTCTCTCTCTCTCTCTCTCTCTCTCTCTCTCTCTTGAACTTAAGAGGAAGGAGTAAGAGCATAAGATCGAAAAAAGAGAAGCCTTGGGTTCTATTTATAGGCCTCAGGGGTGATTATGGTGGTTATGCGGATGATCGCAGACCATAACCACCATAAACACTAACGCAGGACGATTCTATTAGAATTACGATACGCATTAATTAGAAATTTCACTAAGTACAAACCAACGCAGTTTTGGATATCCGCACCCACCCATTATGGGTGGTTATACTGACGGTTACGTGGGTGATTACCCGTTAATCAGAAGGTGGAGAGTGCGCATAGACGATCAGACGGCGGCGGTTGAGGATCCGGACGGCAATGAGGAATCCGCCTGGCAAGGAGGGGCGGTCGGCCGTGGGGCTCTCTCGGCCGTGCATGGCCGGTGAGGATCCCACGACACGCGGTCGGGGACGGTCGGCCACACGGCCTAGCGGCCGCCCGACCGAGGCCGGTCGGCCGGTCAGTCAGTTGCGGTGCCAAACAGTCGCGCGCCACGTGGCCAAGGGAGCGCAGCCTAGGGTTGTCGGTCAGTTGGCCAGCCGCGGGGCTAAGGGGCCACGCGCCATGGGCGCGCGGTCCGGGGCGGGCGGCCGACCGGCTGGCCGCTGGGACTAGCGGCTGCGCGCCGCGGCCGGGCGGCTGACAGCGAGGCCCCGCTGGCGCACGCCCAAGGCCGGCCGGTCGGCTGACTTCGGGGGCCGTGCGCCTTGGGCGCGTGGCCGGGGCAGCTGGCCGTGAGGCCTCCCGGCCGCGCGCCCAAGGGCGGGCGAGAGGCGGGCGACCGCCGGTCGCTGGAGGCCGCGAGCCGCGGTCGGCGCAATGGCATTCGGTTGGCGCGTTTGGGCGGCGCTTTGGGCGTGGATCATGTATGTGATCGCGCGTGGTGATCGCGTGCGTAGCGGTTTTCCTTCTAACTCTCCATTAAGGGAGTGAGGGTCATGAGATTTCGGCTATTCGCAGCCCGAAATTCCTATATAATGATGGAGACCCCCATCAAATTTTAGTGGTCGGACAACACCCCCCCCCCCCCCCCCCCCCCCCCCCCCCTCCGGACGAATTCAGGTGGCCCGGTCAGGTTCGTCAGAGTAGTGGCGGCTAGCGGCGGCGGCCACCTCACCGAAAAAATTTAAATGCTCATAACTTGATGGAAACTTTAGGGAAGTTTCGCCTTGTCACCACAATTCCATCAGTGGCGATAATTTCTCGATTGGAGGTCCGAAGCTCGGGCAATCATCAAAGATAGAGGTGTTTGGCTGGAATGGCTGCCCCACCATAAATCTGTGAAATATTTGAAGTTGGAAGAACACGTCAACCAACAAGGGATTAAGGACACCAAGAAATGAACATAAACTATCACAATTTAATAACTCTTGGCAGCTAGTTACAAACAAACAGGGCTGAATACAAGTTGCATCCAACTTGATTCACAACAGCCAATGAAGTAAAGAACTTGGTCACGGACGATGTCCGCTACTCCTCTGGAGCACACCGCGCAGGTGATAGTCGCTCCTCGCTACCACCGGCGTTGACTCTAACGCCTAGCGTTAGCTCTGCTAACTCGCAAGCTCGCTGCTCGCACTCCTCAGCTCCCTAGTCGCAACTAGACGAAACTCGCTACTCGCCACACTCAACGCCCCGCGTTAGCTCCTAATGCTCCGCGTTAACTCGCGAGTAGGTAACTCTCCCTAGGTCGCTTTCCGAACTTACTCCAAGTTCGATGCTCGCCAGGTAGCACTCTGGTATCTCTAACTCGCTCAAAGAAGAGGATACTCGCCACTTTCAGAATGCATACTCTTTGGGGGGTACCCCTCTGTTTATAGGCAAAACAGGGGGGGTGCGAGAAGGAGCTAACACGGACGTTAGCTTATAACGCTGGCGTTAGCTCAGCGAGAAGGAGCTAACGCCGGCGTTAGCTCTAACGTCGGGCGTTAGCTCACTTCAAAACTCAACACTCCCCCTTGAAGTGAGCTCCAGGAACAACTCCAAGCAATGAGCGAAGCCTCCAGAATGGCCCCGCAGATAGGGGCTTCGTGAATATATCCGCAAGGTTGTCTTCACTCCGCACATGCTCCACAGCGATCAAGCCACCCAGCACCTTCTCTCTGATGAAGTGATGCTCGATCTCAATGTGCTTGGTCCTTGCATGACACACTGGATTGGTTACCAGTTTCAATGCACTCTCATTGTCCCCGCGAAGCATAGTAGGTCCGCTGACCTCCTCGTCCACATCCTCCACTAGTATCCTCAGCCACACACACTCCTGAGCTGCTAAGGACGACGCCTTGTACTCGGCCTCTGTGGTAGAAAGGGAAATAGAGTCCTGCTTCTTGCTACACTATGAGATAGCAGCAGCTCCACACAAAAACATGTAACCTGATGTCGACTTGCGATCATCAGTGTCACCTCCGTAGTCTGCATCTGTGTACCCATGCAACTTGAATTTAGACTCCTCTCCTTAGGAAAACCCCATCTCAAGGGTTCCATTCACGTACTTCCGTATCCCCTTGGTTGCCTCCAGATGAGGCTTCCGCGGATCCTACATATACCGACTAACTCGGCCGACAGCAAAGGCGATGTCCAACCTCGTGATAGTCAGGTAGATAAGACTCTCCATCAGTGCCCGAAAGATCTTCGGATCAGGAAGAATCCTCCCTTCTTCCTTCCGAAGCTTCAGCCCGGCCTCCAGAGGAATGGAACTGCTCTTCCCCTCCTTCATGCGGAATCTTTCGATGATTCTCTCGACATACGCCCTCTGGGAAACATACAGCCCGCCTCTTTTCTTCTCAACTTGGAGGCCAAGGAAATTGTGCAGCTCACCAAGATCCTTCATCTCAAATCGTATGGAAAGCTGCTGTCTCAGCGCCGCGACCTCCTCAAGGTTGTTCCCTGTCACAATCATGTCGTCGACGTACAGCAGCACCAGCACGTGAAGACCTCCACTCTTCTTCACGAACATGCTAAAGTCTGAGTCTGAGGCATCATAGCCGCAGAACTGCAAGTACTCCACAATCTTTCCATACCAGGCTCTCGGCGCCTGTTTCAACCCGTAGAGGGCCTTCTTCAGCTTACAAACGTGATGTGGAAGTGACTTGGACATGTATCCAGGTGGTTGCACCATGAATATGTCTTTGTCAATCTCTCCATACAGGAACGCGTTTTTCACATCAAGCTGCCACATCTTCCAACCTCGGCACGCCGCTAGAGCGATGATCGTCCTTACCAACGTCATCTTCGCGACAGGACTAAATGTCTCCTCATAGTCCTCTCCGTAGGTTTTTGAGAAGCCCCGAGCGACAAGACTCACCTTGTACCGCTCTACTTCTCCATCTGCTCTCTTCTTAACCTTGTACACCCATTTGCAGGTGACATGTTTGATGCCCTCCACCATGGGAACCAGATCCCATGTCGCATTCTTCTCTAGGGCCTCCATCTCCTCGATCATGGACGCGTCCCACTCCTTGATGCCAGCTGAATCCTCAAAGCAGGCAGGTTCCCTCTCGTCGAGTGGTCCTACGAAGAAGCAGGAGACCAAACTTACGAAGTTCCCCTCCTTATAGCGAGCAGGCGGGACGATGGTCTGCTTCGACCTCCTCAAGGCTTGGCCACTATCTACCACTCCGGTAGACTCCTCTGCTTGAGCTCCTCTCTGAACTCCTCTCTGAACTCCTCCTGAAGCGGTTCTCTCCCTGCTTCTTGAGTTCGAATCTCCCCCTGAGCCAGAAGCTCCTCCTGAGCCAGAAGCTCCTCCTGTGCCAGATGCTCCTCCCGTGCCAGATGGCGATGGAGCACTAGGAGATAGCTCCAACTCCACAGTAGGGTCCTCAGTGACCCTCTCTTCCCTGCAAGATTCTCCACTCTCCGGCAGCACCATAGAAGAGACTCCCTGGTAGGAGACCAGTTCGTCAAACACTACATCGCGAGAGACGACGAACTTGTGGGTCTGTGGATCCATGCACTTCCACCCCTTCTTCCGCTCATCGTAGCTGATGAAGATACACTTCCTCGCTTTCGGCTCCAACTTGGTTCTTTGAGCGTCCGGGACGTGCACGAAGCAGGTTGAACCAAACACTTTCATGTGACCCACATTTGCCTTCTCCCCGAACATGAGCTGGTGTGGAGACACCATCCTGTTAGGATTCAGAGGTAGCCGGTTGATCACATGAGTAGCACACGCCATTCCCTCCACCCATAAGGCCTTGGGAATGCTCTTGGCATGTAGCCAACTCCTGGTAGTCTCCACCAGATGGTGGATCTTCCTCTCTGCCACCCCATTCTGCTGAGGGGTGTGAGCGCAGGATAGCTCTCACCGAATGTCGAACCTCTTGCAGAAAGAAGCAAACTCATTGGAGGTAAACTCCCCTCCATTGTCGCTTCTCAGCTTCTTCACTCTGCGGTTTAGCCTCCCTTCCACAAGCTCCTTCCACTCTAGGAAATTCTCGAATACTTCTGACTTCTCTCTCAGAAAGTATACCCATGTATAGCGGGTGTAATCATCCACCAGAACCAGCGCATACTTATTGCCTCCATAAGTAAGGGTGGCGCACGGCCCCATAACATCAGCATGTATGCACTCAAGAGGTGCCTTACACCTGGTTTCCGACTTGTCAAATGAAAGTCGAAGTGACTTTCCATATTGGCATCCGTTGCACACATGGTCGTCGCCGTAGGAAGAGAGATGAGGCAGGCCACTCACTAGGCCTTTTGCCGCCATCATCTTCATCTTGTCCATCCCCATATGACCCAGCCTCTCATGCCAGATCACTGCGTTATCGTTTGTCTTCAGCTTGTGCACGTAGGCATTTGCAGACAAAACATACAAATCCTTCACCCTTCTCCCGGTGTGCGTGACGTCAGCATCAACAGACGAAAGGTTCTTCAGGAACTTCACCTCCTTCGGTCCAAACAGCACGTGGTATCCATCATCCACTGCGTTAGCCACCTAGAAGAGTTTCTTCTTCAGGCCAGGCACGTGATACACACTCTTCAGTGTCACTGGCTTCTCTTTACTCCCAAGGGACACCTTCCCTTCTTGCTCCACGGGATGTACCGTATCATCCGCAGTGATGATAACATCCATTCCTTCATATGCTTCCAAGGATTCGAACTTCGACATATCTCATGTGAGATGATACCCGCAACCGGAATCCACTATCCAGTCGTTCTCGAGGTTGATGGAGGCTAAGACATCGACTGACGTTGTCGTCATCTCTGCCAGGAAACAATTGTCCCACCTCTCACCGCCCTGGTGACCTCCACCTCTTCCTCCACCTCTCTGGTGATCTCCCTCCTTGTTAGTAGCATGACCGGCCTTCAGATTGGACAGGCAGTCCTTTGCCATGTGCCCATACTTCTTACAGGAAAAGCAAAGGGATCTCCCCATCTCATCGCGCGCAGGGAGGAACTTCCTCCCATCTCCCTGAGAGGACGTTGAAGGTCCATCTCCGGATTTCTTCTTTTTCTTGTCCCAGGATCTCCTCTTTCCTGAGAACAAAGCCTCGCCATCTCCTCCTGAGATGGATACTCCCGCCATCTGCTTCGCCAAGCTCTCCTGTGACGACATCAGGTTCTCTAGCTCCAATAAGGAGGGCTGAGTATCCCACCCTTGCACGAAAGTAACGAAGGGGACATACTCCTTCCTCAAGCCTCGGAGTATGTGCCGCTTCAACTTCGCCTCTGAGATTGGCTCTTCAGGGTCCAAGGCCGAGATCTCCCCACACAGGTTCTTCACCTTCAGGAAGAAGGTGGATATCGCCATCTCGCCTTGAGTCGACTTAGCCAACTCATTCTCCAGGAATTGTAGCCGCGCTACATTCTTCTTGTTGAATAACCCATCGAGGGCTATCCAGATCTCAAACGCTGACTTGCAACCTATGATGTGGTCAAACAAGTCAGGTGAAATGGCTCTCTTCAAGGTGAACTCTGTCTTGGCATTGGTCTTCCTCCAAGCTCTCACAGCTTGACCATTGTCTTCGATTGGAAAGACTTCTGCCTGCTCTTTTCCTCCAACGACCTCCCATAGGTCCTCTCCAAGCAGGTAACTCTCCATGCAAGACTTCCACTTCTTGTAGTTGGTCTGGGTGAGCAGCTCGATGCCAAGTCCCCTAGCATACCCTCCTCTGCCTTCCATCTTGGTTGCTCAGTCCTTGTTCCCACTATCCCTCTGATACCATGTGAAATATTCGAAGTCGGAAGAACACGTCAACCAACAAGGGAATAAGGACACCAAGAAATGAACATAAACTATCACAATTTAATAACTCTTGGCAGCTAGTTACAAACAAACAGGGCTGAATACAAGTTGCATCCAACTTGATTCACAACAGCCAATGAAGTAAAGAACTTGGTCACAGACGATGTCCGCTACTCCTCTGGAGCACACCACGCAGGTGATAGACGCTCCTCGCTACCGTCGGCGTTGACTCTAACGCCCAGCGTTAGCTCTGCTAACTCGCAAACTCGCTGCTCGCACTCCTCAGCTCCCTAGTCGCAACTAGACGAAGCTCGCTACTCGCCACACTCAACGCCCCGCGTTAGCTCCTAATGCTCCGCGTTAACTCGCGAGTAGGTAACTCTCCCTAGGTCGCTTGCCGAACTTACTCCAAGTTCGATGCTCGCCAGGTAGCACTCTGGTATCTCTAACTCGCTCAAAAAGAGGATACTCGTCACTTTCAGAATGCATACTCTTGGGGGGGTACCCCTCTATTTATAGGCAAAACAGGGGGGAGGTGCGAGAAGGAGCTAACGCGGGCGTTAGCTTGTAACGCTGGCGTTAGCTCAGCGAGAAGGAGCTAACGCCGACGTTATCTCTAACGCCGGGCGTTAGCTCACTTCAAAACTCAACAAAATCCACGAAAATCTTCGATTAAATAGATTGTCTTGTAGCATTTTTCAAATGCAATCTAATGCCGATTTCAGATTGAAATTTTGTTGAACGGTTAAAAAGATATTGGTTTCCAAATATCTGGATTCAAGCCGCCATTAATTGCTATTTGGAGAGGTTTGGAGGAAGAAGTAAAGGGGCGCTCCGGGCACCTGCGACGCAGGGAGCCCCCAGGCACCAACGGCCCAGGGCGCCCCTCCAAGCCTTTCCGGTTGTCGAAAGGCCGCCAGAATGAGGGGTGGCGACGGAGCCTGCCTCCCCTATCGCGACGCCCTTGCGTTCGGCATGGGATTGGTCCTGTCCGGCTCATACCCTACTGAACTTTTTCGACGTATCTGTTTCAGGGTGGGTATGGGTCAGACTGACTAAAAATTGCGTGAAATAGTGGGCGTTGGAATTGTCTCGACGAGCCGGTCTATGTCGTGGTCTTGCCGGTCCAATCCGACCACTTTGATAAATTTGGAGAACCCATCATTAGTAATCAGTAAAAACTAACAAAATTAATGAAATTTCCATGATGAATTTTTGGATTGCATGACTTGTATGTTGTTCTTGACCCAATTCACATTCATTCTGGTTAAAAGGATTTCTGCCAAATCTTTAAGTCTTCTCTCCCCAATGAATAATTTTTTTTTAATTGAGACATGCTTCTCTATTCAAAAATATAAATCACACAATTCTTCTTTCAAGTAATTTAAATTGTTCAAAACAATACTACAAATAAATTTCATCCAAATAATGCAATTATTATTTTCGTCGCCAAGCAAAAAAAGTACTTTTTAGTTTTTCCTACCACTAGATCTTTAAACTCTACAGCCGATCCAAACAGCAGTACTGATTACAACTTTTAAAGCATGTGATGTGCTTGCTATGCTGCTGGACCCTAAACTATGCACTTAGGTCAACGTATTTATTATTGCCCATTATTGTTTTTAATAATGCCCTGACGGTCAAATAAATTTGCCCGCTCTATATTATTATTATATTTATAGAATTCTGCCGGCCATGCTGACTTATGCGGCTCAATCATGATGGGAAAAAGTTACGCCCACCCGTTGTACGCAAAATTTTCTCAGCGCTCAACGTAGATTCACTCAACGCAGGAATCGATACCGTGAAAATAAATACCGCCGGACCCACCTTATTTCCTTCCCTTCCTTCCCGCCGAAACCCAGCTAGAGCGCGAAATACTTCATCTTCTGTGAACCCCTTTAGCTCCGGTGAAACCCTAACTCTCCGGCGAACCCCTTTAGCTCCGGCGAACCCACTAACCTCCGGCGAAACCCTTGTTTTAGTTCTCGGTGCCGCTCCGCCTTCCTAGTTCTCGGTGAGTGCCTGTAATGCATCCGAACTGGATCCCGCTGCTGGTTACCCGAAAATGCATCCGAGTCCAGCTATCCATTGTATTGTTATTTAACTCATCTAATTTTTTGTATTGCTCCCCTTGTTAGTTTTTTGACCACGGAGATACTTGCATACCCCATATGATGTCGTCAGACAAAGTAGACGATAATGTTGGCACTGTAAGTCCTTCAATTCATTTGTTGTGATTTTCAATGTTCTACTTAGTGACTTGAATAATATTGTTTCCTGAATCATATTGTTTTATGTCTGTAGATAATATTGAACTGTATTAAGTAAATATTATTATTTATAAGTCCAACTATTTTTCACTGTACTTTGACTGTATATCTTATTACAATTTTAATATTCCAGTAACTGTATTATTAATGTAAGTAAGACTTTATTTCTTGAATTAGTCTCATTTGTTGTGATTTTCAATGTTCTACTTAGTCAATCATTATTCATGTTTGTAGTTTGTAGGTAGTATTGAACTGTATAAAATGTGTATTTTTATTTATAACTCAACTGTATTCAACTGTATTTTGACTGTATATTGTAATACAATTTTAACAGTACATTTACACTATTATCAATGTAAACTACGACTATATTCCTTCTTTAGTCTTTTGTATTCCTTATTTTCACAGTATAGATTCCTGCGTTGAGCGCAGAGAAAATTTTCACCCCGTTGTAACGTAAATTCAATCCATGGAACCAAGGATGAAAATATCAAAACATAATTATATTTACTATAATAATTGTTGTTTTCTCATTATTAATTTAAAGTTGTTTAATTTTTTCGGATTATTACAGCATGCGCAATTTTGCATAAATGCATTAATTCCTCCTCAATTATAGATTTCGACAAAATAAATGTTGGCGAGGATTAGAGGAATGAACGATAATTATGGTATTTTACAATAATTTTTAGGAAGCGATTTATCAACATTTTGATTATATATGAAAATATCCAATCGGATTATTTTGATCCAAAATACTCGGATTGTTCGGATTTTTTCATCAGGATCGGAAAAATTTAATCGGAGTGTTGCAGGTCGCTTAGCGCTCTCCTGGATTGGATGAATCAGACCATCTTAGCTGGGAGTGAGTCAAGCGCGCAAACAGCCAAAAGGAAAAACAAAACCAGAAACATCATGACGTTTTACATGGAAAAACTTGGAAAGGAAAAAAAACACGGGTCCGGATCTGCACCGACCAAATCCACTTGTTGCTGGGCGGTTACAAGTGTTAGAATTTTCAAGAGAGTGACAGACCACCATTCCGTTTACAAGCTCTTAATTGAAGAAATGAAAGCAAAGTGTTGGGAAAAACATTCTTTGGATTTATCTTACAAATTATGTAAAAGTGATTTCATCATCTAATATTCATTACCCATGTTGTATAGTGAAGGTAATATGGTCATTAGATGTCCTATGATAACACACTCTCATTAGAGTGTCAAAGACCAGTCAAAAGGAGTACAAAATTCAGTTGAGTTAATTCTGCGTCGAATAGAAGTTGACGCAGCTTCGACTTCAAGTTGAAGTAACTTTGAATAGAAGTAAGAATAACTCAAACTGGCAGTCGATGTATCAATTGAAGTCAACGCAACGTCGAAAGGTATCCATCGCAGAAGTCAGAGCTCAAAGTCTAGGTATTCATCTCGACGGATACATCGATAAGCAATCGACGCAACGTCGATATGAGAGTTCATTTCAAAGCCGAGGAAGATGTCGAAGCAGCTTCGATTAGAACTTAGATGTGCGTCGATAAGAAGACAAAGCTATTCGATAGAACGTTGAATACAGACACAGATTTAGAATACTTCCTGGATTCGATTCTAAAGTTTATTCAGAAGTTATAAATAGAAGTTATTTGAATTCTAACGGGTCGTCTATAATCAAGAAGGGAAAGAAAAATTTCATAGATACAATAAGGATATATTTGAAAGTTATTCAAAAGGGTTTGGACAGGTTGTCAACAAAAATAGAACGAGAGCATTACTTCCTCTGGGACATTCCCACTATGGAAACAACACAAGGAAAGTAATTTATCATTATTCGACAGAAGAATAAGTATGCTGAAGAGAATAGAGAACAATAATTCTTCCATAATTATTCTGCAACTCTCCGCTCCAGCTTTTTCTTAGAGACAAAAAAATACTGAACAGATCTCTGTACATGAATACAAAGTCTTCTTCTTCCTCTCACAGCAAGAAGCATACAGACATACAGAGATCATCATCAGGATCTGGGCTTACACAATCCTTGCATCTCTCTCTCTCTCTCAAGCAGGGATTCATTCTCTGAAGAAAAGATCCAGAAAAACACTACGTGCATGAGTCCTCATTGACTGTTGTAGGAGGATTCATTCAAAAGAATCATCTTCAACTTCTTCTTCTTTACTATACTTTCTTCCACTTATGTAAAACTGAGTAAAGAGTTCTTAGAATCCCTCTTCAAAGGATTCAGTAGTTCAAGATCTCCTTAACAAAAGATCTAACACTGGTTCAAGATCTCCTTATCAAAAGATCTAGATTTGGTTCAAGATCTCCTTATCAAAAGATCTAGCTTGGTTCTAAGAGTCTCCTAAACAAAAGACTCGGAACCTAGTTCTAAGAGTCTCTGTTGGGAAAAAATTCCTTTGATTTAACTTAACAAATTAACTATATGTGATTTTACTCTCTAGGGTAATTACCTATGTTGTATAGTATGGGTAATTTAGACATAGAAGTCTTAGGAAGTCAGCTGAGTCATAGTAATGAGAAAGACAAGCTGAAATCATGAAGAAAACTACCCAGAGTAATTATGCGTCGACTAGAAGTTGACGCAACATCAACTAGGAGTCGACGCATCAGTTGAAGTCGACACAACGTCAAAATGATCTCGACGCGGAAGACAGAGCCTGGCAAAGCTATATCAGAAGTCGACGCAACTTCAAAATAAACTCGACATAGAAGACAGAGCTTGTCAAAGCTATATCAGAAGTCGACGCAACTTCGAAATGAACTCGACGCAGAGGGAAGAGCCTGTCGAAGCCATCTTAGAAGTCGATGCAACTTCGACTTCAAGTAGACGCAGAAGATAAAGTTCAAATTCAAGCCTTCAACTCGACGGATACGTCGATAAAAACTCGACGCAACGTCGACATCTGAGTTCAGTCAAAGCTAAGAAGGAATTCGAATCTTCTTCTATAAGAACTCAGAGGTGCGTCGATATGACGAAAGATGAAGTCAACGCGCGTCAAGTACGGACAAAAATAGAAGGTTTTCTGCTGTCCTTTCTAGTGCTTTTTCAGATGATCTACAAGGCTGAAATATGTCCTCTAACGACTTGTTTATTACAAGGAATGGAATGGAGTATTCCAGAAATACAACAAAGTCATTCTTGGAAGTTATTCAAATCAGAAGGATGGGTCGGGAACAAAAATAGATGGAAACATCAATTGTCTAATGGACATTCCTTCTAAGGACACCCCAGAAGAAGAAAGAAATTCAAACTCAAATAATAGAGAATAAGTATGCTGAGAGAAGAAGAAAAAAGCAAGAAACTGATTCATTATTCTGACTGTCGAAATAGGGCTCCTTCTTCTTCCTCCACCAACCCTAAGACAGAACAAAAGAACAACTCCTCTGCACAACAAAAGATCCTAACAATAGTGATGCTTCTTCTTCTACATCACATAACAGCAAGTCTACAAAAGTGCAGAGAATCATGATAAAGCTTATAACCCTTGCAATCATCACTATCATAAGCAAGGGTTCATCATATTCAGATCCTGAGATAAACAGAAGCTACAACATTCAAAGAGACAGTTCTGAAGGATTCTTACTGAAGAATCCTTTTCCCTTCTTTCTTCTTATTCTACTGTTCTCATTCTCCAACTGTAAAAGAGTTTTAATAATCCCATTTCCAAAGGATTCAGTGGTTTTAAGAGTCTCCTTTTTAAAAGACTCGGTTGTTCTAAGAGTCTCCTTATCAAAAGACTCAGTGGTTCTAAGAGTCTGCTTATCAAAAGACTCAGTGGTTCTAAGAGTCTCCTTATCAAAAGACTCAGTGGTTCTGAGAGTCTCCTTATCAAAAGACTCAGGCACAGTTAATGTAATCCTACCAGGGAGGTAGAAGAGTGGATTACCCACATTTTGGGGAACCACTATAAAAGTTTTGTGTCTTCTGCATTACATTTCTGTGTTTTCTTAGTTTACTCTTTTCTGTTTTATATTTCCTATGATTACTTTATTCTGCTTTTGGTGTTGATGATTGCATAACACTTAGTATTTTTATTGTGCGCATAACTAGGGTACAAAAGATTTTAAACTCTATTCACCCCCCCCCCCCCCCCTCTAGAGAATACTCAGAGGCACACTGTGCACTTTCAATTTGTATCATAGGGAGGTTGATCATTAAAAGGTTAACACCTTGATCAAAAAATCTCCTCACACTTATTTCTTTATTTTAAATTAACTATAACTATTTTCTAAAAAATGAGTTCTAAGGACTATGCATCCACAAGACCATTAGCGTGTAACCTGAATAAGTTTACACTCTAGAAGGTCAGAATAAAGCTATATATCAACTTTACTGATGAAGACATTTTTAATGTCATTATTTCAGGTCCCCCAGTCCCCGTGAGAAAAGATGCAAGTGGGACTGTTACACAGGAAATGGTCCCTAGGGCTGAATGGACAGATGTGGACAATAATGCAAAAGTCTGTGAAGCTAAGGCTATGAATAAACTAGTATCCACTATGTCAGATGACATATTTCAGGAAGTGGCTGAATGCCAGTCTGCAAAAGAAATATGGGATACAATGATCAGTTTAGTTGAAGAAAGTGTTGGGAACAGTGCCCAGTAATGTTCCTAATTTGAATAAGTGCTCAGGTCATTGATAAAAGCACTATGTATTTGATGGTATGCTTAGTTTATGTTTGGAGAGATTAAGTCATATGTCCATTACTTCTCTAAACTCACTAAGTCTAATATCGTCGAGAAGGACTAGACATATCGTCGAATAAGCACGTATACATCGTCGAGATGATACTCAGAGTCAAGCAGAAGGATCATGTCAATTATCATCGAAATAGTATGGACATTCCGGCGATATCATTGTGACATCAAAGTACACACGACGATATCGTCGTAAGAATAAGAAGAATCGATCTAAGTCCAGTATCATCGTGCAACCGGAATCACACGACGACATCGCGGTAAAGTCTAAAGAAGAGCTAAGTGAAAGTATTCGGCTTTGTCAACGCCATCGTCATAAAAGAAGCCTTGTTGTCTAAAAGGCTAAGGGAGAACTCTTGAAGACAGCTTATGGAAGAAGAATTGTTTATCGTCAGAATGATCAAGGCAAGATCGTCGAAATGGCAGCATAATTTCGATGACATCGTCGATATGACAATATGGTTTCGACGACATCATTGATATGACAGTATGATTTTGACAACATCATCGGAATGACGGTATGGTCTCAACGACATCGTAGAGAAGACAACAAGTTGACAACAAGATTATGACGACAAATTTAAGATGACTTTATGTAGTAATAAGTGCAATTGCAGTTGTGACATCTTGTATCGTCGAGATATCATTTCCTAAAGAAGATTGAAGAAGACTTGAAGATTTGTCCAAGTCCAAGATGAATCGTCGTAATGGCAAGTTCTGTCGTTGAGATGTTACAAATATCGTCGAGACAGATCAAGACATTTCAAATCGTGCTGTTTTTAATGTCGCCGCGTAATGGTCCAATTAGCGCGTGTCGTTAAGGAATGGGCCTCTGACACTTATAGTACATCCTAAGAGACTGTTAGTCGGATCCTCAGTCTTATAAAAGGGATATGTGTCTGCCCTAATTTGAACAAGTAAGTAACAAGAACCAGAGAACAAAACTTCCTCATCAAGCGTTCTCCAAGTCTCAGTCCAGCAACATCGACTGATAAGTGTTGTTCTTGAGTGAAGAAAGGATTGAAGAAGAATCCGTGCTGTCTAAGAAAAGATCAGAAGCATTCTCTTCAGATCCAATAAGCCAATCCTCATCTGACTAAGAACTTTTCCAAGAAGCCAATCTTCATTAGGCTAGAGACCTATTTCTCAAATCTCTTTCTGTAGGGCTTGCGTGCCTGAACTGTGTGATCTGTTTTCAGATCTGAGATTGTAGGGCTTGAGGGCGTGAGTACTGTAGGCCTTGAGGGGCTGAGCTTTGTAGGGCTTGAGGGGATGAGCTTTGTAGGGCTTGAGGGCCTGAGTTTTAAGCCTTGAGGGGCTGAGTTGTGGGGCTTGAGGGTGTGGGACTGTGGGGCTTGCGGGCCTGAGTTTTGGTGGAGTTTGCCGACCCTAGCACACTGATAGAAAGGCGCAAAGGGACAGTGGACTTCTCAGGACACCCCATCTTGAGGAACCACTATACATCTGGTGTTCTTGTGTGCTATGTTTCTGTGTTTTATTGTTGTGCTGTGTTAGATTAACTAAGTTCTTGAGCATAAATTTCAAAAACAGTCATATCGCCTAATACCCCCTCTAGGTGATAGTTCCATAACTTATAAGTGGTATCATAGGTAGGTTGATTAAAAAGTGACTTAACAGTCAGATCTAGATCAAGGAACTACTCACTATGGCTGGATGTGATCAGCACAAAGAAATGAGATCCATGAAGCTCCCAATCTGCAGCAAGTAGAACTTTCCTATTTGGAAAGAAAGGGTACGACTCTTCATTGAAGCTGCTGATCCCATGGTGTATGTAGTTGTTCAAGAGGGTCCCTTCACCCCCATGAATGCATCTACCTGTGATCCTACTCAACAGGTTCCAAAGAAATATGTTGATATGTGTAAGGATGAGCTTGCACCGGTAAGCTTGGATAAGTGAGCACAGAACTTTATTGTGAGTGCAGTTGATGACTCAACCCTCCAAAATCTCATTCACTACAAAATTGCCAAGGAGATGTGGGACTCCCTGGTAGTTTACATGGAGGGGACTGAGGAAGTAAGGGATGACAGGAAATCCCTTCTGAATCGAGAGTATGAGGCCTTCAAGCAAGACAAAAATAAAAATATCTCTAGCTGCTATGAGAGATTTTTCAAGATAGTCAATGGGCTGAAGATTTATGGCAAAGAATTCACAAGTTCAGATCTGAATGATAAATTCCTTAGATCCCTCACTAAGGAATGTGACATCAAAATTTGTGCAATCAGAGAAATGGGTCAACTGGGCATCATGGAGCCTAAGAACCTATATGGGAACTTGCTCTCCCATGTGCTTCAGCTTAACACCAGAAAAGTTGAAGAAGAAATCTTAAGGGAGAGCATGAGAGACAAATTAGTAGCCCTCAAGGCTGAGAGCATGAGGAGGTCCAGGAACAAGAGCCTTACACACCTGGACAGATCTGAAAGTAGTGAAGCTTCTGATACCAGCACATCAGAATCTGGCAGCACTGCCAATGTGATGGCCCACCTATCCAAGCAGTTCAAAAAACTGTTCTCTAGAAGGAGAAGAGACAGCTACAGAACATCTTCATCAAACTCCAGAAGATCTGACAGATCTAAATCCTCAAGGGAGGACAGGTATAAATCAAAACCCAACAAATTCGATTTAACTAACATTGTTTGCTATTCATGCAATAAAGCAGGTCACATGATTCCTGATTGCCTTTCCAAGAAGAAGGAATCAAAGCACCATGAAGACAGAAGAAAGTCAAGTGACAAGAAGAAACCTAAGAAAGGGTTTATGGCAAAGAAGATCAGAATCCTAAGTGATTCTGATTCAAGCTCTTCAGAAACCGAGGAGGAAGGACTTATTAGCCTTATGGACATAAATGAAGAAATCCAGGATGATAATATCTCTCCTGGGAAGGTATAAATCAGAGCTCCCCTATCTGCTTCTGATTTCGAATCAGTAGCAGATTCTCTACATGATGATAAGGGTGAGTCAGCTGCCAATAACACATCCTCAAGATCCACTCACGAGGTTGAATCTGAACTGATTTAGCAACATAAAGCTTTGTGGAAATCTTTCAAGAAAAGCAGGAAAGTCCTCAAAGTTCAGACTAAGGAGTTGGATTCCTTGAGATTTATCCAGTCTGAGCTCCAGGAGATAGCTGAGAAGTTGGCTGCTATGAGCAAAGAAGTGGACAGATTCAAGGAAGCCACAAAGCTCAAAAATGCTGAATTGGCTCAGAAGAACAAGGTCATCAAGGCCTTTGAGGAAATGCTGAGGGCTGAGAAGAAGATTGTTGTCAGCTTTTCAAAACCCAAGGCTGTCCTTCCCATTGTTTATAGTTTTTCTGCACCATTCAGAGATGGTGTAGGAGACAATAGTGAGACAGTCAAGGGTAAAACCTCTAAATAGCAACCCTCGTTTAAGAAGGTGTTGCTGGCATCCAATCCCTTTGACTAGGAATCTTCATATAGTCATCTGACCAATGCCTGCTCAGCAAGTGGCAGTAAGCCCTCTATTCCAAATAGAAGAGCATGCTTTGGGCAAAGTGCTTTTAAGGAACCCCATGAGGAGATTCAAATGAAGAATCCAAGTGTCTTTGTCCATGGACCTGGAGGCACAACACTCAAAAGCAAGGGAAAGGCTGCTCCTACCAAGCCTATTCCCAAGAAGGTGAACCAAAAGATGATGAGACCAGCTCCACTTCATACTCACACCTGTGAGGTTCACCCAAGACCTGTTAGGCCAGGTGTCTTCACTCCTGCCCACCAACATTACCATCCTACTCGATACAACATCTGTGAGTGCTAGTGTTGTGGGAAAGTGGGTCACTTTGCCCTAGACTGTTGGTTCAACCCAACAGGGCCTAGTGTAAGGAGAATGTAGATCACTCAGAGGTGTGGTGTCCCAGTTTATCCCCCTAACAAAAACCAAGGACCCAAATCAAATTTGGTGCCAATGATTAAGTAATTTTTCTTGCAGGTATGTCCAAATGCCAACAAATCTCCCATTTGGCATTTGGCCAATGGTTGCTCCAGAGAAAGGGGTGACCAAACACTATGGAAAAGGTCAGGCTCAATGCTACAGGAGCCTCTCAAGCAGAGCTGACATCAGTGAGGAAGGATGAGCTCCATCCCAACAGTACCTGCTCAGATTGAGGGGGAGATGTACCTGATTCAAGATATCACAGAGAAGGAAGCTGAACCTGCTAACATAGAGGCGGCTGCAGAGAGGATAAGTCCAATCCTGGACAGTGATCCATTTGAGGGGGAGTTCCAACCTGGGAGCACATCTCAAGATACCGCAATGGTTGAGGGGGAGACCCATCTGAGATGCGCTACCCCAAGATCTCAGGAAAATCTTCTCCAGATGAAAGTCATCATAGAAGAAAGAAATGAAAGGCTGATCTCAATACAAGAAGCCCTGGATAAGAG
The DNA here is from genome assembly GCA_033032865.1 of Dactylorhiza incarnata. Classification (NCBI taxonomy): domain Eukaryota; kingdom Viridiplantae; phylum Streptophyta; class Magnoliopsida; order Asparagales; family Orchidaceae; genus Dactylorhiza; species Dactylorhiza incarnata. The sequence goes on from JAWHQI010000363.1 coordinate 2,242,729, forward strand.
TTTAATTGAAGAAGTCCTAAAGGGGGAGAAGGAAACTATAAATGCAGGCAGGCAAGTAGAGTCCTACCTCCACGGAGACTGCTGGTATTAATTGTAATTCTTTATATATGTGGCATTTATCATTGAGGTGAGTTAGAACTTCTTCAAATAGGGGATATTGTTGGGAACAGTGCCCAATAATGTTCCTGATTTTGGCATTTATCATTGAGGTGAGTTAGAACTTCTTCAATGATAAAAGCACTATGTATTTGATGGTATGCTTTGTTTATGCTTGAAGAGATTAATTCATAGGTCCAGTACTTTTCTAAACTCACTAAGTATAATATTGTCGAGAAGGACTGGACATATCGTCGAATAAGCACGTATACATCATCGAGATGATACTCAGAGTCAAGCAGAAGGATCATGTCAATTATCGTCGAAATAGTATGGACATTTCGACGATACCATTGTGACATCAAAGTACACACAGCGATATCGTCGTAAAAATAAGAATAATCGATCTAAGTCCAGTATCGTCGTGTCAATCAGAATCACACGACGACATCGCGGTAAAGTCTAAAGAAGAGCTAAGTCAAAGTATTCAGCTTTGTCGACGACATCATCATAAAAGAAGTATTGTCGTCGAAAAGGATGAGGGAGAACTCTTGAAGACAGCTTATGGAAGACGAACTACTTATTGTCAGAATGATCAAGACAAGATCGTCGAAATGATAACATGATTTCAAAGACATCGTCGATATGACAATATGGTTTCGACGACATCATCGATATGACAGTATGCTTTTGACAACATCGTCGGAATGATGGTATGGTCTCAACGATTTCATCGAGAAGACAGCAAGTTGACAACAAGATTACGACGACGCATTTAAGATGACTTTATCTCGTCATAAGTGCAAGTGCAGCTGTGATATCTTGTATCGTCGAGATATCATTGTCTAAATGAGATTGAAGAAAACTGAAGATTTGTCCAAGTCCAAGATGAATCGTCATAACGACAAGTTCTGTCCTCGAGATATTGCAAATATCATCGAGACAGATCAAGACATTTCAAATCGCGTTGTCTGCATTTAATATCGCCGCGTGATGGTCCAATCAGAGCGTGTCGTTAAGGAATGGGCCTCTGACACTTATTGTACATCCTAGGACACCTTTAGTCGGCTCCTTAGTCTTATAAAAGGGATAAGTGTCTACCCTAATTTGAAAAAGTAAGTAACAATAAGAATCGCAGAACATTAACGCTGAATCAATAAAACAGTAAAGCTGCGAAAAGAAGGAATAAGAACCGGAGAACAAAACTTCCTCATCAAGCGTTCTCCAAGTCTCAGTCCAACAACATCGGTTGATAAGTGTTATTCTAGAGTGAAGAATGGATTGAAGAAGAATCCGTGCTATCCAAGAAAAGTTGAGAAGCTTTCTCTTCAGATCCAATAAGCCAATCCTCATCCGGCTAAGAACTTTTCCAAGAAGTCAATCTTCATCAGGCTAGAGAACTATTTCTCAAATCTTTTTCTGTATGGCTTGCGGGCCTGAGCTATAGGATCTATTTTCAGATCTGAGATTGTAGGGATTGAGGGTCTGAGTACTGTAGGCCTTGAGGGGCTGAGTTTTGTAGGCCTTGAGAGGCTAAGCTTTGTAGGGATTGAGGGCCTGAGTGGTAAGCCTTGAGGGGCTGAGTTGTAAGCCTTGAGGGGCCGAGTTGTAGGTCTTGGGGGCCTGAGATTGTAGGGCTTGCGGGCCTGAGTTTTGGTGGAGTTTGCCGACCCTAGCACACTGCTAAAAAGGCGTAGAGGGACAGTGGAATACTCAAGACACCCCGTCTTGAGGAACCACTATACATCTGGTGTTCTTGTGTGTTGTGTTTCTGTGTTTTATTGTTGTGTTAGATTAACTAAGTTCTTGAGCATAAATTTCAAAAATAGTTATATCACCTAACCCCCCCTCTCTATGCGATAGTTCCATAACTTACAGAAAGTTCTTATGAAAGGAAGGAAAAGAAGAATTGAAGAGGTTTCATAGATGAAACCTGGAGTGATTTAGAATCTGAGTCATGTTCCTCATCTGAAAGTGAGCAAGAAGGTGCTATTGAAGAAGCCTGCCTGATGGCTTTGGAGGCCTCCTCAGATAATGAAGAAGATCATGTATCATATTTTGATAATTTTGATTACACTGCCAATGAATTTAAAACTAATTTTAAAGAGTTTTGCCAAGATCAATTAGAGGCGGAAAATCAAATAAAAATACTTATGAAAGAGTTAAAAGAACTGAAAAGTAAAAGGATATATGAAAATCATCACTATGATAATCAACTCAGGATTGAGGTAGAGAGTTAAGAAAACAAATAGATGAAATAAATTACAAAGGCAAAAGCCTTTGAGGACTCACTCAATGGGAGGAGTCAAAAGCTTAAGGACATCTCACAAAATATCTTTAAGAGATTTAACCATCTTGATATAGAATCACTACCATCCACCAACACACTAATCCCTAGCAAACTTGCCTGGGAAAATCTTGTAGCATTCATTAGGTCTAGTACAAATCAACCTAATAACAACTTAGAATCATGTGAAGAACAAAATAATAACCCTAATAAACTCACTATATTCAATAAGGTAAACATTACTAATCAAATAGGGATTCTAGGTAAACATCCCTTAGAAAAGCCAATTAAAACTTATACAAATCTTAATAAAAAGAATTACGCGTCGACTAGAACTCGACGCAGTTTTAAAGATACGTCGAATGAAACTCGACTGAGTTCGGCATATGCTTCGACATCAACTTGAAGCAAGTATGAGGGTATGTCGAATTCTATTCGATGCAACCAATATTCTGCATCGAATTATTATCGACGTAACTATGCAGCCACGTCGAATTACACTCGACGCAACTCTAAAGATGCGTCGATTTCTTATCGACGCATGTTTTCTGAAAGAAATCTTCAATCATCTAGACCTCTCTCTTTTATCTCTAATTACCATTCTAGATGCTCCTATTGTTTCAAATATGGGCACAAATCTAAGAATTGCTAGCATAATAAACCAGCACTTCTTCACCTTAAGGGGTATACTGAAAGACCAACCTATTCTCCCCGGATTCGGCCTCAAGCCGCTATAGCCAACCCTTCCCCGGATATGGCCTCGATCACCCCCTAGACCTAGCCTAGATCTAGTCGCCAACACGAGGTGAGTTTCCGCTCTAAGTCCTACCCAGACCTAGTCGCCAACACGAGGCGATTTCACTAACCGATTACAAGAAATATGAAATGAAAATAAATAAAAACTCCCTCTTGATGAACTTCTGGAGTTGGAGACGAAGATCCGCTATAGAATAAGCGTTGTAGAAGAGGACTTCGTTTGGATCCGACGTGATGAGATTCTCCTTCAGGAGTTTGCAGAACTTTGGTAGAACATCAACTTTTCGGCCAAGGTAGCCTCTGGAATTCTAGCACTCTATCTCTCTCTCTGATCTCTGTAATGTCTGTTTGAAATGAGAGGAGAGGGGTCCTTTTTATAGACTCAGCGCTAGCGCCTGCGCTAGTGGTACCGCCGACGCTATCTTATATTAGGACACATTCTGCGCGGCAGAATCTTCAATCCGAGGAAACAATTCTCTCTTGCCTACTGTGCTCCTCGATATCGCCTGCGCTATCGGATATCGCCTGACGCTATCTCCTTCTATAAGTTCTCCCTGCAATTGCGCTTAAGCAATCATTTTCGTCGAACGGAGCAAAGAGTTCATCGAGCGAATTTTCGTCGAACGCCGTTATGAGCATTTCGTCGAGCGCCGCTAACAGTTCGTCGAACGACAGCTAGCGCCTGCGCTAGTACTACCTCCAGCGCTATTAGGTGTTTTGGATTTGATGGCTCAACTTTGGGGGCAACCTTCTTATGTAATCCTTGAGTCATGTGGACTTTGTTATCCTGCACACTTAAATACACAAGATCAAATACAAATAGGATTTGTTATTCTCAAACCTAGGAGATGCGGAAGACCATGTTCCAACAAACTCCCCCTTTTGATAATAACAAATCCATTAAGGATAAATCAGAGCATTAATATATAAGCATGAAGAAACATACTTGTGTGTGTGTGAGAGTGATGACTTAGGATAATTTTCAATTTTAGCATTTAGAATTGCTCCCCCTAAGTGAATGCTCCCCTAATATGTAAGCTATCATCTTAGTTAAGCATTATATTTTGATAGCAGATTATATTTATCATGTTAGTTTCCCCCCTTTTGTTATTAGCAAAAGCGGGTAAGGAGACACCACTTAAAAATTGATAATAAGATAAAAGCATGATCGAGCTTGTAGAGAAGGAAATGATAAGGAGTTTTAGAATACTTTTCATTTAAATAGATCAGAGTTTGAGTATTACAACATTTTCATAAATCAGAGTTTGTAGCATACAAAAATACAAGGTAAATGTAAAGTTGCGGAAGACTTAGAAAAAATACAAGCAAACATCTTTTATAAGACATGATAATTTAAAAAATATAGGAGTTTAATTTTATAAAGAAGATGTTTTGGAAATCATTGTTCAAGTACAATCTTTAAATACAATAATGAAGAAACCAAGCATGAAATAATGATACCAAAAGGATAATACTACAATGTTATGTTAATTCATAATTTCAAAACATACTAAACTTTGTAGAAAGCATGCTAGGTTATCTAGTGCATTTCATAAATAAAGAGTAGTATAGAATTTGCAATAGGATCCATTACTCATGAGAAGAAGTGTTATGGAAGATAATGATGTGCACATAAGTGTATTTTTTGAGAAGAGTAAACAAACGTTTTAATCAAAAATACAAGAAATATGTAAAGTAAGATCACAATAAAACACAAATAATTTCACTTCCACACACTTCAATGCACAAAAAAAATGTACAACTACCAATGTGCTTTGCACACACAATGCTCATTAAGACTTATCAGGGTGCAAAGTAGTGCTTGGGGGATCACATATTTTATTTTTAAAGTTGAGACTCGTGATCCGGTGTACTTAAGAGTAAGTGGTTTTTATTTTGAAAGAAAGATTTGATTTGCACAAGATACTTTACTATTCTTTCCAAGGTGCTCAACCTCACAATGCTTATTAAGACTTATCAGGAGGTTCAAGTAGTGTTTGGTGGAGTTTTCTTTGTCACTTTATTTTATGATTTTTGTTTTGTACAAAGTTCTCCGAATACACTTGTTTTGCAAATCAATATAATTTATGAAAAAACATAACCACTTTTCTTAACTTTTAAAAGTGCAAATAAAGGAGTGTAGGTAAGATACTTGTGCAATTTTAATTTATTGTGCTAATACAAAATATACACAAGCATTCTTAGATTAAACACATATGTAGACAATGCCAAAATAAGTGAGTGAATAAAGATCATTATCAAACATAAAACATTTACTCATACTTAGTGGCATGCTAAGCTTAGTTCTACACAACTTTTACAATATAATTGATGCACATATTAATAGATATATCAAAGCATAATGAAAACAATGTTCAAAGTAGTTTGAAAAGATAAATTGCAACATTACAGAAGTTCTAAATGATGGGTTAAATCATGCTTGATTTTCATAGGAAAATTCATACAGTTTTTTTGTTTTAATGTTTTATATTTTTGTATTGGATTTTTGCAAAAAATAAACTTTAAACAAATGGCGAAAACAAAAAAGCAAAAACATAATTTTTTTTTTTTGTAATTTGGCTTTTGTATTTTTGTATTTGATTTTCGCATAAAAGATAGACTTTAAACAAAAAGACAAAACATATTTTTGTAATTTGTCTTTTGTATTTTTGTATTTGATTTTTGCATAAAAAAGAGACTTTAAACAAAAAGGCAAAACATATTTTTGTAATTTGCCTTTTGATTTTTGTATTTGATTTTTCAAAAATAAAATAGAATCAGAAGTGCAAAAATAAATAGTACATATAGAATAATATATTTTTAGGAATTTTTCAAAATTTTAAGAATACAGAAAAATGAATAGGTGCGCTAGCGCTGGCGTTAGCGCTAGCGCGGGAAACAGTACACGATTTTTTAGGATTTTGAAATTTTTGATTGTTGTTCTTGATTAAGTGTCCCAATAGTAGTTTAATGCTGAAATTTCAGAATTTTAGGAGATGCTTTCGATGGTTAAAAATTACAAAATTGCGTGCGTGAATGTGTTTTAACTTGAAAGATCTAGGACACCTAACTCAAGTCGTAATGAGCGAAATCTTGCATCGGGAAGAGGTTTAGTAAATATGTCAGCGAGTTGAGAGTCTGTGCCAATGAAGCTTACTTTTACATGCTCTTTCTTAATGTGATCCCTAATGAAATGATGACGAACATCGATGTGTTTGGATCTAGAATGGTGTACGGGATTATATGTGAGGTCTATTGCACTTTTGTTGTCACATTTAAGATCAATGTTTTTGAGATGAAATCCAAAATCCTCTAGTGTTTGGCTCATCCATAACGCTTGTGCACAACAACTACCAAGTGTGGTATATTCGGCCTCCATGGTGGAGAGTGCAGCCGAAGATTATTTTCTACTAGACCAAGCAACTAAAGAGGGTCCTAGAAAGTGACAAGTACCGCTAGTGCTTTTTCGATCTAGTGAACACCCGACGTAGTCCGAATTGGAATAGTCGTGGAGTGTGAATGAATCATTGTGTGGGTACCATAATCCTAATTTAGATGACCCTAATAGATAACGAAAAATACGTTTTACCGCTTTTTAATGAGATTCTTTTGGATTGGCTTGAAAGCGAGCACATAAACATACGACAAACATTATATCTGGTCTAGATGCACTTAAGTAAAGAAGAGATCCTATCATTCCTCTATATAACGTTTGATCAATGGAAATTCCGGATTCATCTTTTCCTAGTTTTAAAGATGCACTCATAGGAATAGAGGCTTGTTTAAGATTTTCAAATTCAAATCGTTTAAGCATATCGTGAACATATTTTGTTTGACAAATAAAGATACCATCAGTTCGTTGAGAGATTTGAAAACTAAGAAAATATGATAGTTCTCTTTCAAGACTCATTTCAAATTCATTTTTCATTACTAAGACTACTTCATTACACAACTCTTCATTAGTGGCTCCAAAAATGATATCATCAACATATATTTGTAAAATAATTAGATCGTTATTATTATGCTTAATGAAGAGTGTGTTGTCGGCACTTCCCATAACATACCCGTGTTTGAACAAAAATGATGTAAGTCAATCATACCATGCACGAGGCGCTTGTTTTAAACCATAAAGCGCTTTTTCTAATTTGTAAACATGATTAGGGAATTTTTCATTTATGAAACCGGGGGTTGTTCTACATAAACTTCTTCTTTTATAAACCCGTTTAAAAAAGCACTTTTAACATCCATTTGAAATAATTTTATTCTTTTAAAACTCGCAAATGCCAAAAATATTCTTATAGATTCTAAGCGAGCAACGGGTGCAAAAGTTTCTTCAAAATCTACCCCCTCGATTTGAGAATAACCTTGAGCAACTAAGCGTGCTTTATTTCGTATAATCCTAGATTCACCATCTAATTTATTTTTAAAGATCCATTTTACGCCGATAATTGGATGATTAGATGGTCTATCTACTAGATTCCAAACTTTATTTCTTTCAAATTGACCTAACTCTTCATTCATAGCCAAAAACCAAAATTCGTCATTTAAAGCGGTGGAAACGTTTTTAGGTTCTATTTCGGAAACAAAGAAAATATTTGAAAATGTTTCATGAAGAGAGGATCGAGTTCTTACCCCAGTAGAAGGTTCCCCAATGACTAGCTCTTTTGGATGATTTTTTGAGAAGTTCAAAATGCTTGGAGTACATATTCATCTTCCTTGGACTTTCCCTCCTCTTCTTTGGATGGTTCCACTTCGTCGTGCTCCAAATATGGCAACAGTTCATCATTTGTACCTGTAGAAAGCTTCTCTGCACATGGAATAAACGCATCAAATTTAACATTAATAGATTCTTCAACCTTGATCTCTTGTTAAATATTCTATAGGCTTTACTGGTTGAAGAATATCCAAGAAATATTCCTTCATCACATTTCTCATCAAATTTCCCTAAAGAATCTTTTGTACTAAGAATAAAACATTTACATCCAAATACTTTAAAATATGATACGTTAGGTTTCTTTTGATAATATAGTTCATACGGTGTGAGATTTAGAGATGGGCGAAGCATAACTCTATTCATTACATAGCATGATGTTCTTACAGCTTCGGCCCAAAAAGACTTAGGTAATTTATATTCAGATAACATGGTGCGTGCTAGTTCTTGGATTGTCCTATTTTTCCGTTCAACACACCGTTTTGTTGAGGTGTGCGTGGAGCAACTCATGCTTAATACCTAACATTTCACAAAAAGATTTAAAATTTTCATTTTCAAATTCACCTCCATGATCTGAGCGAATGCATTTTATTTTTAAATCTAGTTCATTTTGAATACGAGTACATAATTTTGAGAATTTGCAAAACGCATCAGATTTGGAAGAGAGAAATAAAGTCCAGCAATATCTTGAGAAATCATCTATTAGAACGAAAGTATATATTTTACCACCAAGACTTGCGGTGTTAACGAGACCAAAGAGATCCATATGAATTAATTGTAATGGTTTTGAAGTAGAAATTTCATTTTTGCTTTTAAAAGATGATTTTGTAAATTTTCCTTTTTGGCATGGAGAACATAGTGAAGATAAATTTCCATTCAACTTAGGCAATCCTCTAATCAATTCCCTTTTTGCTAGTTTTAAAATGAGCTTTGTGCTAGCGTGACCTAAACGTCTATGCCATAGTTCTAATTCATCATTTTTGGTTATAAAGCATTTCATAGATGATTTGGAAAGATCATGAAACGAAACTATGTAAACATTGTGAATTCTAGGTGCAGTTAGTAACACATATTTTGTTTTAGGATTAACTGTTTTGCAATGATTAGTGGATGATTCAAATAATACATCTAATCCATTATCACGCAGTTGACTTATAGATATTAAGTTATGTTTTAATCCTTTTACATAAAAAACATTTGAGATAAGAAAAGATTCGTTACCCATTGTACCAACTCCCATGATCCTTCCTTTACCGTTATCACCAAACGTTACGATCCCTCCTTTCTTCTTTTCTAGGCTAAGGAATTTTACTTTGTTGCCCGTCATGTGCTTAGAGCAGCCTGAGTCCAAGTACCACACGTCCTCCGTTTCCTTAGCCTTCCTGCAAATCTAGAGAGAAGATGAGAGTAAAGATCCAGATACCCAAGAGGTACCACCCATAGAGTAAGTGGATTTCTTAGGTACCCAGATTTGTTTTAACGATAATTGTTTTATATTCCTGCAAGAGCTAGACGTGTGTCCAAACTTAAGACAATTAGCACACGAAATAAAGGGGGTTGAGACCCTTTTCTGAGTTTCTACATTGCTCTTGCTGTATGATGTTTGAACATTAGAGAAATCAGAAGATTTTTTAACAGTTGAGCTACGGCCGGCGTTAGTGGCTAGCACTGGGCGGTAGGGTTCACTTTTATATCTGACCCCAAATTTTCCAGAACCATAACATTGGTTTCCCAAAATCATATCCATGGATTTTTGACCAATCCCGAATTTTGTATGGCTATATTGAGGTCATGATTTTGTTTTTTAAGAAAAGTATTTTCTTGAACAATCATAACACATTTATTTTCAAATCCCTTTTTATTATTTTCAATTTGTAAAAGAGTGGTTTTTAGTTTTCTCTCTAAGTCCCCCTTTTCTTTTGCAATAGTTTTGTTTTGTGCGAGGGCCTTAGAAAGAGAAACTTCAAGTTCTTTTGTCTTAAATAAAGAGTGCTCACACTCTTGACATGAAACCTTTCTCTTTTCAAAGGAAATCAAATTTTTTGTGAGCTTATGATTTTCTTTGATAATAGATTCATTTTCACGATTTAATATAATATTATCTTTTATACTTTGATCATAGGATTTGCAAGTTAAAACAAATTCATCATAGAGTTCTTCGAAAGTAGGAGGAATTACCTCAGTGTCGCTAAGAACACTGGTGTCGTCATCAATGCTTTTTGCCATTAAGCATAAGTTTGCTTCCTCCTCGCTACTTGACTCAGACTCGTTTGACTCTTCAGAGGAAGAATCATCCCAAGTTGCGGCTTTTAGTACTTTCTTCTTCTCTTTTGCTTTGTGTTGTTCTTTTTTCTCCTTTTGATACTTTGGGCACTGGCTCCGAATGTGCCCGGTCTTTCTGCAGTGGTAGCACTCTGGTGGTGGCCTTTCTTCTTCATCTTCGCTTCCTTTTTCTTTCCTTGATGAAGAGGAAGATCCCTTTCGTCGAGTATCCTTTTGGAAGTATTTGCGGAATGTGTTCCTTCTTTTCGGATTCCTGATGAACTTCCTGAAGTTCTTCACCAGGAGACCTTCTTCATCTTCATCATCATCTTCGATGCTCTCCTTCTTTGACTTTAGTCCTAGCGCCTTTTTCTTTGGCTCTTTGTTGTATTCATCGTGTTGAATCTGGAGTTCTACCTCATGGGTTTTGAGATTCCTAATAAGGTTCTCGATCTGGAGCGTTCTTAAGTTGTGCGACTCCGAGATGGCTGTCACCTTTGGATTGAACATTGCAGGTAAGGAACGAAGAATTTTCCTCACCAAGTCCCCGTCTGAGTAGGTCTTTCCAAGTGCCTTTGAAGCATTGACGATCTTGGTGAAGCGGGTGTACATCGAGTTAATGTCCTCTTCGGTATCCATCCTGAATTTTTCATATTCAGATTCTAGTTGGAATAGCTTTGCATCTTTCACCTGCGTTGTACCTTCATGAGTTACTTCCAATTGATTCCAAATATCATAAGCAGTTGTGCATGCAGAAATTCTATTAAACTCAGTCCTATTTAAAGCGCAATATAAAGCGTTCATTGCTTTAGCATTATTTTTACACCTTAGTTTATCATTGTCATCCCATTTATCTTTAGGTTTTGGTAATGTTGCCTCTCCCACTACAGTTGTAGGAGGAGAGTACCGAACTTCTACCATGTTTCATACTTCTACATCCATGGTCATAAGAAAACACATCATTCGATTTTTCCAGTAGTTAAAATCTGACCCAGTAAAGAGAGGCGGTCGACTAATCCCTTCACCCTCCGGAAAAGCAAGATCATGAGACGCCATTATTCCCGGTTGTTAAGCCGATTGGAATAAAACCTAGCTCTGATACCACTTGTTGGATCGGTAGGCGCCCTTAGAGGGGGGGGAGGTGAATAAGGGTTTTCAAAAACTTAATTTATATTTTGAAAAGCTTTGTAATAATGCAAGATTAAGACAACAAAAAGTCAAGTCAAACAATTGAAATAAAGTAGAGACATGCTTTATTAATATCAAATAAGGTTTTACAAAAGTTGACTTCTATAACGCTAGAAATCGGTGGCGATGAATAGTAAACTCTTTTTGTTTTCTATCCCGACTCGCATCCCCATGAACCATTGGCCCTAGCCTATCCTCCCCGAATTCGGCCTCAAGCCGCTCTAGCCAACCCTTCCCCGGATATGGCCTCGAGCACCCCCTAGACCTAGCCTAGATCTAGTCGTCAACACGAGACGAGTTTCCGCCCTAAGTCCTACTCAAACCTAGTCGCCAACACGAGGCGATTTCACTAACCGATTATAAGAAATATGAAATGAAAATAAATAAAAACTCCCTCTTGATGAACTTCTGAAGTTGGTGACGAAGATCCGGTGTAGAATAAGCGTTGTAGAAGCGGACTTCGTTTGGATCCGACGTGATGAGATTCTCCTTCAGAAGTTTGAAGAACTTTGGTAGGACATCAACTTTTCGGCCAAGGTAGCCTCTGGAATTCTAGCACTTTATCTCTCTCTCTGATCTCTGTAATGTCTGTTTGAAACGAGAGGAGAGGGGTCCTTTTTACAGACTCAGCGCTAGCACCTGCGCTAGCACCTGCGCTAGTGGTACCGCCAGCGCTATCCTATATTAGGACACATTCTGCGCGGCAGAATCTTCAATCCGAGGAAACAATTCTCTCTTGCCTACTGTGCTCCTCGCTATCGCCTGCGCTATCGGATATCGCCTGGCACTATCTCCTTCGATAAGTTCTCCCGGCAATTGCGCTTAAGCAATCATTTTCGTCGATCGAAAACTCGTCGAACGGAGCAAAGAGTTCGCCGAGCAAATTTTTGTCGAACGCTGTTATGAGCATTTCGTTGAGCGCCGCTAACAGTTCGTCGAACGACAGCTAGCGCCTACGCTAGCACTACCGCCAGCGCTAGTAGGTGTTTTGGATTTGATGGCTCAACTTTGGGGGCAACCTTCTTATGTAATCCTTGAGTCATGAGGACTTTGTTATCCTGCACACTTAAACACACAAGATCAAATACACATAGGATTTGTTATTCTCAAACCTAGGAGATGCAGAAGACCATGTTCCAACACAAACAACCTTTGAAACCATGCAAACACAGTTTGGTGAGGTCACTGTCTTTATGCAGTCCTTATTGTCAAGAATGTCCTCCTCCTCTGTGACTAGGTCATTCTTAACATCCCATGCTGATGAGATTAAGACGGGGGAGAAACAGAAGGAGGATCAGGTTGATAAACAAGGGGGAGATTGAGATTGAACATGTTGAATAGGTCAGGGTGCACATATTCAGGGGGAGATTGAGATTGAACATGCTGAACATGGTGCACATATTTGGGGGAGGAAGATGCTAATCAAACTCCTAATCAAGTCACTGAACATGAAGATGATGAAGAGGAGTCACCTCTAAAATTGCAAGAAGAGTTATCTGTGTTAGATATTCAGAAAGAGAGAAGCAAGCCATTTCTTTCCAAACTTTTAAAAGAATCTTTACAAAAACAGGAAGTTATCTCTCAGGGTAGTATCAAAGTAAGTTGATACAAAAACAAAAAAACAAATTCTGAATGCTGATGCCGAATTGGTAAAGGGCAAAGTCTAAAATTCAGCATTGAAGACAAAAGTTTTCACTTGCCTGCTCATTGTTTCTTCTTTCTCCTTAAAACTTTTCTTTCTTTTCTTCCATTATTCTGTAAAATTACTATAAACAATATGTAAAATTTGTTAAGATAAATATGAGAGATTGTTGGGAAAAACTCATTTTGATTTAACTTAACAAATTAACTATAGGTGGTTTTACTCTCTAGGGTAATTACCCATGTTGTATAGTAACGGTACTTTAGTCATAGAAGTCTTAGGAAGTCAGCTAAGTCAAAGTAATGAGAAAGGCAAGCTGAAATCATGAAGAAAACTACCCAGAGTAATTATACGTCGACTAGAAGTTGAAGAAACATCGACTAGGAGTCGACACATTAGTTGAAGTCGACGCAACATCAAAATGATCTCGACACAGAAGAAAGAGCCTGTCAAAGCTATATCAGAGGTCAACTCAACTTCGAAATAAACTTGACGCAGAAGACAGAGCTTGTCAAAGCTATATCAGAAGTCACGCAACTTTGAAATGAACTCAACGCAGAAGGAAGAGCCTGTCAAAGCCATCTTAGAAGTCGACGCAACTTCGACTTCAAGTAGACGCAGAAGATGAAGTTCAAATTCAAGACTTCAACTCGACGGGTACGTCTATAAGAACTCAACGCAACGTCGACATCTGAGTTCAACCAGAGCTAAGAAGGAGTTCGAAGCTACTTCTATAAGAACTCAGAGGTGCGTCAATATGAAAAAGGATGAAGTCGACGCAGCGTCGAGTACAGACAGAAATAGAAGGTTTTCTGCTGTCCTTTCTGGTGCTTTCTCAGATGATCTGCAAGGCTGAAATATGTTCACCAACGGCTCATTTTTTTCTAGGAATGGAATATACTATTCCAGAAATACAACAAAGACAATCTTGGAAGTTATTCAAATCAGAAGGACGGGTCGGGAACAAAAATAGAAGGAAACATCAATTGTCCAATGGACATTCCTTCTAAGAACAGCCCAGAAGAAGAAAAAAATTCAAACTCAAATGATAGAGAATAAGTATGCTGAGAGAAGAAGAAAAAGAAAAGAAACTAATTCATTATTCTGACTGTCGAAATAGGGCTCCTTCTTCTTCCTCCACCAACCTTAAGATATAACAGACCAACAACTCCTCTGCACAGCAAAAGATCATAACAATAGTGTTGCTTCTTCTTCTACATCACATAGCAGCAAGTCTACAAAAGTGCAGAGAATCAAGATCAAGCTTATAACCCTTGCAATCATCATTATCATAAGCAAGGGTTCATCATATCCAGATCCTGAGATAAACAGAAGCTACAATATTTAAAGAGACAGCTTCTGAAGGATTCTTACTGAAGAATCTTTTTCTCTTCTTTCTTCTCATTCTACTATTCTCATTCTCCAACTGTAAAAGAGTTTTAAGAATCCCTCTTCCAAAGGATTCAGTGGTTCTAAGAGTCTTCTTATCAAAAGACTCAGTGGTTCTAAGAGTCTCATTATCAAAAGACTCAGTGCTTCTAAGAGTCTTCTTATCAAAAAACTCAGTGGTTCTAAGAGTTTCCTTAACAAAATACTCAGTGGTTCTGAGAGTCTACTTATCAAAAGACTCAGGCACAGTTAGTGTAATCCTACCAGGGAGGTAGAAGAGTGGACTACCCACATTTTGGGGAACCACTATAAAACTTCTGTGTCTTCTGCATTGCATTTCTGTGTTGTCCCAGTTTACTGTTTTCTGTTTTATATTTCCTGTGATTACTTTATTCTTCTTTTGGTGTTGATGATTGCAAAACACTTAGTATTTTTATTGTGTGCATAAATAGGGTATAAAAGATTTAAAACTCTATTCCCCCTCTAGAGAATACTCAGAGGCACACTATGCACTTTCAGTCTCCTTATCAAAAGACTCCGGCACTGGATAGTGTATTCATACCAAGGTGGTAGAATAGTGGAGTACCCATATTTTGGGGAACCATTATAGATCTTGTGTCATCTGTGCTGTCCATTTTCCATATTTCTGTTATTTTGTGCTTATTTTATTCTGGTTGGATTTCTGAATGTACAATTATTAGAATTATTTTATTGTTTTGTGCATATTTGCAGAAAAGTTCTTAAACTCTATTAATCCCCCTCTAGAGAATACTCAAAGGACTCACTGTGCACTTTTACAAAGTCCTCTGCAACACTAGCAAGTGTGGTTTCTGGAGTAGTCTCTGGAGCAAGCATAGAGCGAACACTGAACATGAAAGTCAGAGCTGAGCGGAGAGAGCGGTCAGAGAGCCAAATATTCGTCTGAAAATTTCAGAGCTCTTTCTTCACTCATTGGTTGCTTGTCTTCAAATGAATGCATATGAGTCTTTTTATAGCTTTCATGTGGGGTGTGCCAGTAATTACGCCTTCTTGAAATTTGAACTAACGAATGAGGATGCTCGATTCTGGTCATCTGGATCACAAATGTTTTGAAAACGACGATCATGCCCCTGGGCGATTCGGGCAATCCGGGCGGCCCGGGCAGGTTCGCCGGTGAGGACGAAGGTGGAGGCGGTGGCCAATGATGACAGGAGGCGACGGAGACCACTAAAGATGTGTGAAAACACGCAAACAAATATAAGGCTTTTTCTTACCGATTCATATAGGATCTTCATCAAATTCACACTACATGATATTAAACAATAAATATTAGTAAAAAAATTACAAGTTATCACAATGGCGAATGAGACAGATTACACAAATCTTCTCCGAGATACCTCTTTGAATCCTTGCACAAATCTGTTCTAGATTCAATCTATATAGTGAAGTTTTCCTTGTCAACGTCGATAAACGACGTCTAAACATTCACCCCAAACTTAGACCGATGCCACAAAATGCCTCTCAAAAAGGAAATCTTCCAGTGTTTGGGCTTGGAGAGAACTGAATACTTTCACCATCCTCAAGCATATTTATAGAGTGAACTCCTTAGAGGTAGCTGAGTATGTGGCATTGGGAGGTAGTGCAGTAGATGGGAGTAGAATGTAGCTACGGTAGGTGGCATTTGTGAGGTTGCAATGACAGGTGGGAGTTTGAAATTTGGCTTGACTTTTCCACTTAGGAAGAAAATGCCCAACAAATCTCCCCCTTTTGACTAAGTGCTGGAATTTATCATTTCGACAATCTTCCTTCAAATCTCCAATTTTCCTTTTGACAAAACCTTTGTCTACATGTCTCCACCATCGGTTAGTTGATCCAGTGAAACCAAATTCGAGCTAATGGGACTCGAATCCAATGGTTTTCTTCGTATAGAATAAGAATTGCACTCAACAATTCTCGCATCTTCACTTTTGATCGGAATATCAAAAGCTTATGTTGGACCCATGTGAGAATTTACGATTGCCTGATTCTTATTTTCGGCGCCAATTTTCTTTTGATGATGGATGCTTGGGGTTTTTCTAATGGTTCATCCTATGATCTTTTCCCTTAATGATTTTGTTCTTTTGAGGTGGAGAGTCTAGTGGATGCTATGTTTGGAATCTTTGGTAAATTCAAGCTATGTATGGATGGTGGACCAGTTTATTGTTTTGATCTAGATGATGGTGTTAGTACTTTACACCCAGAGTAGACTCCATGTTGAATGTTGCATTGGTGACTTGGTTATTGTGAATTCATGAATTGTATTTGATTGACAAAGACAAGTGTGCCTTGTGGGGGCATTAGTGGAATTTTTTAGATGTCTTCTTAGATAAAGAGATTTCTTACATTTCGATTGGTGTCATCTTTTGGTGTAGTAGTTATGACCGCAATTGTGAGTTAGAGACAAAGTATTGGCTATAGTTTTATTTGTCTAATGTTAAGAATCGATCAAGTGTTATTGTGAGCCTTTGGGGATAGCCTTACGCGATGAAGGGATGTTCTGTAGCCGCCAGTCTTGGACTATGTGATGTGCAACCAATGGCATGTGGTTTGGATCCATGTATCGATTTGTAGTGGTGAATTGTGAACTTTTAGAGATGTGGATGTCAAATCATCAGAACTAAATTTGGAATAGCATGACTCCGGTTCTCGATGAAATAGTAGAAAGATAAATGTAAGTATGGAGGGAAACTTCTCTAAGTTAATGCAAGTGGTTGTGCATTTGGATGTTGGTGACACTCCCATGAGTTTGAGGATTTATGTTTATCCAGATTAAAAAAAATTTATAATGTGAATTATATGGGTTCTCCTAGATGCGATAAATAAATTACTTCTAGATGTGAGATGTTAATTTTGGGATGGAATATAAATTGTAAGGATATGTTAGCGTTGGTACGTAAACTCAATGTATGCATTACTTTTTGGATTGATTCATACAGCAATATGAATGCTCGTATGTTTTCCTTTCTACTGTGTTGAATACTGAGGTGTATCAGTAATGATAAAGATGAATTCATCCCCAAGGATTAGGGACTAATTCAATAGAGTTTGAGAACTAAGTCAAAAAATTGTTTACGTTATTTCATACAGACGGGCGGTCTTAGAGGCAGACTAAACGTACCATGGAGGAGGTTGAGTGTGAACCTATGGTGGCGGGGATAGATATTATTGCATGATTTTGAAATACCGCATGAGGTATGACCGACGATTTGTAGGGAGATTAGTCATGCGTGATGAGTACGACTACTTCATCGTGATTGGTAGAACGATGTTTATGTGATAGATTTATTTACATGAATGATGGTGCGGTGTGGTACTCATGGCTATATCACTAAGAATAATTGAATTGTATGATAAGAATAATTCCTATTATATTGAGTTTATGAATGAACTGACAAAATTGGAATCGTCCTCCAGTTGCAGTGGAGAAGTGTGATGTATATGATGATTGTGACTAGTTCAATATGATTGGTGGAATGATATGTGAACTACGATTAATCTCTCGCGAGTTGAATGGAGTTATGATGATTTTGATGCTTCCCTCTTGTATGGTGGGGTAATATCCTAACACGAATGAATTGAGTCGTTGGAGGTTAAGACTTGTGAAATGCTTTGGGTGTATTCCTAATGCTTTCCCTATATATGCACGAGTTTTGGGGACATGCTTGGTAGTCTGTGATTATTCAATCGGTACATCATACTATGAATTCCATGTGATTCACGGATGGTAAGAAGCATGAAATACTTGATGCTTTTGGCAGTGTTGAAATTGCTCGTGAGTGTTTGGAATTGTTCTAAATTGATGAGCATACTATTTCATGTGTGTTACCGCAATGTGCGGTTTGCGGTTGGATTCGTGACCCATTTGTAGATTAGACCCTTCATGGTTGTACCAACGATTCAAAATTTGAAGAATTTGAGTTCAATAAAGTTGGGTCTGTTTTAAATTATTGAGTGCATAGATAAGCATGCACATCGTCTTACGTTGTCAACATAATTAGTCGGATTGCATGGCATGATTTGTGTGTTAACACTGAGGAAGGAATTTCTAGAGTATAGTTTCATGGTTGGGCCAACTACTAAGCCGATAGAATATATTTTTGCAATGGTTACTGGGCCGGGGCGTTTCAAAGATGCGAAGGCCCAAAAGTTTTGAAATGTAGAGTTTAAGCATGTGAATGTTCTTTTTTATAATTACGAATATGAGAGGATTACCCATAGCCATTCACTTCTCGTGTGCGTTAGTTATGACTTTGATTTCGAGAAAGAAATTGTTTATGGGTAGGAGAGTTGTAATGCCTTGTTCTCCCTCCTTATGCTTTGAAATGGATATTTGATGCAAGATATAGGTGTTCATGGGTATGTATATGGTTATTGGGTGGCCAAGGACTCATTTCAGAGGTTTTCTAATTCTACATGGACTATGTACATGCCCGTGTACACAGTCATGTACATATATAGTATTGAATCCCCCATCTTGAAACAACCTTCTAATGGTCTACACTACTTGTGACAAGGTCGTGTACTAGGTCGTGTGGAAGTATATGGCATTGCACATGCCATTGTACATGGATGTGTGTTGGAAAAAACCCTTGTGATTTATCTAACAAATTACTTAAAGTGATTTCATCTGTTAGGTTATATTACCCACATTGTATAGAAAGGGTAAATAGGTCATTATATGTCTTAGGATGTCACACTCACCTTAGAGTGTCAATAACAGGTCAAGATAAGTACAAATTCAGTTGAGTTAAAACTTGCATCGAATAGAAGTCGATGCAACTTCGACTAGATCTCAACGTAACTCTGACTGAAAGTTGAAGCAACTCAATCAGCCTGTCAAAGTATAAGTCAAGTCGACGCAACGTCGAAAGGAACTCGATGCAGAAGGAAGAGCCTGTCGAAGCCATCTTAGAAGTCGGCGCAGCTTCGGCTTCAATTCGACGCAGAAGATGAAGTTCAAGTCGAAGCCTTCAACTCGACGGATACTTCGATAAGTAATCGACGCAACGTCGACATCTGAGTTCAGTCAAAGCTAAGAAGGAATTCAAAGCTACTCCTATAAGAACTCAGATGTGCGTCGATATGAAGAATGATAAAGTCGACGCAGCGTCGAATACATTCTGAAATAGAAGCTTTTTCAGCTGTCCTTTTAATACCTTATCAGAAGGACCACAATGCTGAAGACAGTTCTCCAACGGCTCGTTTATTGCCAAGAATGGAATGTATTCGAGGAGACAGCAAAAACATTCTTGGAATGTATTCAAAACTAATGGACGGGTCGAGAACAAAAGAAAAAAAGGGAAATCAACTGTCCAATAGGAATTCCTCTTCAGGACAGCCCAAAAGAAGAAAGAAATTCAAATTCAATCATGGAGAATAAGGCTTCATTTGGCGCAGCGGGGGCGGGCGGAGACGGCGGCTGGAGACGCTCTGTCGGACTGGAGGGGGCAAGCCAAGGCTGGAAACGCCGCTTATCCGCGGCTTTTCCTCTTCCTGCGGGGCGAAACGCGGCAAACGCCGCCGGAGGGGCATTTGTTTTGCCGCCTTCCGGCGGCGTTTGCCTCAAACGGGGCAGCGAAACGCCGCCCCAAACAAAGCCTAAGTATGCTGAGAGGAGAAGAAAAAAGGAAGAATACATTACATATTTTCTGTCTGTCGAATAAGGCTTCTTCTTCTTCCTCCTTTAACCTTAAGACAGATTAGAAGATATCTCTCAACACAGGAAAAACATACAGTTGCTTCTTCTTCTTCTTCACAAAGCTGCAAGTTTACAATAAGTGCTCAGAGAATAAGAATGAAGCCAATAACCCTTGCAATCATCAAAATCATAAGCAAGGGTTCATTATATTCAGATCAACTGATAAACAGAAGCAGAAAACAACTTCTGAAGAATTCTGAAAGCAAAATTCTATTCTCCTCTTTCTCTCTTTCTTCTTCTTAATTCACCTACTGTAAAAGAGTTTTATTAATCCCTCTTTAAAGGATTCAGTGGTTCTTAGAGTCTCCTTATCAAAAGACTCAATGGTTCTAAGAGTCTCCTTAACAAAGGACTCAGTGGTTCTAAGAGTCTCTGAAAGTTAGGTTAGATCTTAAAGTCACTCTGGGGGGGGGGGTGAATAGAGTATTGAAAAGTTTTCCACTTATTTTTATAGCGGAATTAAAATAGTGGTATATATATATGTACTGAGTTAGTAATTAAAACAAACACAAAGAGAGCACACAACACAATTCCGAAAAATAAACAATCACAGAGGACACAAGAATTTTATAGTAGTTCCCCAATAAACCTGGGTACGTCTACTCTTCTACCACCCTTGGTAGGATTCCACTAGGTTTTTGATCAGGTGCCATATCACATATGGGGTTTTGATCAGGTGCCCAAAACACCACTTGAGCTTTTGATCAGGTGCTCTAACCAAACTACAAGTTTTTGTTCAGGTGCCTTGCCACTAAGGGGTTAACTTTTGAAGGGAGTTATAACCCTGTACAAGATGAGATAAGAAGGGTTAAGATGTTCTTCTCTGTTAATAATCTGAGAGAAGACTTTAGTGGATTGTATGATGTAAAGCTCCCTCTGTCTGATAGAAAATGATTGACAGTTGAGGATAGAGCTTTCTCTTGAATATAGATCTTCCTTGATAGCTGATGAATCTGAGAGACAAAGGTTTCTCAGATTATTGTTGCTCTTGAAGATTTGATCTTGCAGCAGAAAACTGAGAGAGTAATTTGTGTTGATGTTCTCAGAGAATGAGTGCTGCTTGAGGAAGAAGATGAACTATAAAACTTTTGTTCTTTCTTTTCTTCCTGTAACTTTTCTCAAGAATGTATTTCTTCTCTGTCACTTTCTCACAAGAACGATATTCTTCACTGTCGACTCTTCTGCTGTTATACTCTTCTTCCTTTTTCCTTTTTGAATATGTCTCTCATTTGAAATTCAAATCATCTGAATAAGGAATAGAATAATCTGCATTTAATATTTCCTTGGAACTGCAACTGATTCAGCAAATCTTTAATCCTTTTCCTTTTTAATAAATGATATCCTTTTCCAATATAAGCCAACGGCTATTTTCTCGAGATAAGATAAACGGAAAAGCATAAATAAAGGAACAAATCTTTTACTTAACTTGCTGATAATCGATCTGAATATTTCTTGCTAATAGACGATCTGAGATCTGAGAAAATAACTGATCTTGATGAAATAAATCTATTGTAGAAAATTTTTTGTCGATCTGAGATTGAAATTCGTCGAACTGAAATGGATTCGTTGATCTGAAAGATGAGTTCATCGACCTGAAGACATTCGTCGAACGCAGAGCTGAGTTCGTCAAACTGAATAATTTCGTCGACCGCTGAGACTTACGCAGTTCGTCGACCGCTGAGATTGTTCGTCAACCGCTGAGACAGTTTGTCGACCGCTTAGACGCTGAGACTGAAGCAAGCCTTTCATCGAACACAGAATGCAAGACCTTCGTCAAATGCAGAAAGAATTTTGTCGAACGCAGTATTAAATTCGTCGAACGCAAAAACTAAATCTTTTCTTTAGTTCTAACAGCCTACACCCTTGACCCATAGACTATACATTGGGGTCAACTTGATCCTAGTCAACAGATAGTGATCCTAGCCCAAATCAGTAACAGGGTTGTTCCAACAATCTCCCCCTATTTGAGTTAGGATACTATTTGAAAAAAATTAAAACAAACAAAACACAGAGTATATATATCTGACAGATTATAACATTTCAGCAGATATATAAGAAATAAGATACTATGAGTTTAGAAACATTACATTTGAAAACAGAAATAATAATAACAAACAATCAGAACCTTTTGTCTTTCTGAATTCTTTCTTTCGGACTTTCTGAATTCTGATATTGTCTTTCTTTGAGTTTTGGGTTTGATTAACTGAGCTGTAGCAATAACTGATTATCTGAATCTGTATCTGTTGCTTCTTCTATATCAAAAGTTGTATCTGAATCTGCATTAAGCTAGAGCAAACACTGCATCTGAAAGTGCAACATATAGCTTCTTCATGCATCATCTCCCTCTTTCATAAAACATCTCCCCCTGAGAGCATCTCCCCCTGAGACTGGAGCTTCTTCAGCTTTCTCCCCCTTCCTAGTTCATAGAACATCTCCCCCTGAGCAAAAACTGCATCATATGGAGCTTCTTCATAGAACTTCTCCCCCTGCATAGTTTCAGGAAGACCTGGAGCTAGGCCCCTAGAAGAAGGGACAGATGAGGAGGAAGGGAAGGATGCAATCTAATTTCCAAAAATTTGTTCTGATAATGTTATTGCATTCTTTGTCTTAAGGATGTGTACTCATTCCTTTATTTCTGCCACTGGGAGTTTGATTCTGACACCAATTGAAAGTCCTGGTTTTCTGATATTGAACTTGCGATTTCATTTGCATTCTCTGTCTTGAGAGTGTAAACCAACTCTTTTATTTCTATAACTGATAATAATCTTCCCAATTGAGAGTCCTCTGATATCAGTTGAGGTCTCTGATATCAAAAGAAAAATGAGTTTGATCCTGGTGGTCAATGACTTCTTAAGTTGTTATTCTACAAACAATTGAAGAATATCTTGGAAGAAATGACTGCTTGAGATAGTGATCCTGTACCTGCAAAATATCTCTGGTAGAGGTGGTGTTCCTCTCCTTATTTAATATGTTAGTTGTTCTTGACCCGGACTACTTTGGGTCCTTTTGTTTTTCCATAAAATTTTGAAATGAAAGACATCTCAGGCAGGTCCTTATAACCTTGTGGATGATATCTCCTTGGAGGAATTATCCACTAAGTGAAAGGATTGAAAGTATGTGAAGAATAGGAATTCTTTTGATATTCAGTAAATTTTTCGTTCGACGAACTAGGCTGAGTTCGTCGATCGCCGTTCGACGAAGTGAATTGCTTTCGTCGAGCGACGTCCGAATAATGACTATACTGAAATTCGGTATTCAGAGTTCGTCGATCTCCGTTCGATCAAGTGAATTCATTTCGTCGAGCTCCGTTCGACGAATTCTGCTGAATTCCTTTATTCTTAACAGCCTTGCTTGAAATGTTCTCATCTATTTCTACTACCTCTTTGCTCTTGGCAGATATGAACTTTATTGTTGTAGAAAGTATGTTCTTCTTAATAAGAGGTGGCTCACTTGATGATGCACCTAAGCCCAGCTTGCCACTAAGTCTGGCATTCACTGTGCTTGTGATGTCCATCAGTTTGATATGTCTCCCATTTAGGGATTCTTCAAATTTCTTAGCCTCAGATAACTTGTTCTCAATGAGAATAATATGTTCTCTGGAGGCAGCCAATTCTTTCTTAAGAATAGCATTTTCTTCACTTAGTTGGTTTATTTCAGCCAACTTATTTCTGAGAGAGATTATTTTCTTCTCAGATTTGATTAAGTCTAAGCAAAGAACTTTGAATTCATCTTTGAATTCATTTGAATTGAAATCAAAGTTTGAGATTACCTGATCAGCATCATTCTCAGACTCTGATTCATCTGAGTTGTTTGCTGAGGCATTAATAGCCCTCATGGAGAAGCTTCTTTCTTCTTCTTCATCACTGGAGCTGGATGATGATGCATTTTCTGACTCACTGCTTGAGTCATAAATAGCCATCAAGCATTGGTCTTTTTCCTTTGATTCTTCTTCATCTTCAGAAGAACTGGATGAAGACTCTGAATCAGTTTCACTCCATGATTCTGCTACAAACCCTCTTCCCTTATGCTTGTGTTTGTGGGATGATGGCTTGCTGGAGTGTCTTTTATCTTCTTTGTCTTTTCTTTTATCCTTCTTTTGGTTCTCTGGACACTCTGGCAGAATGTGTCCAGGTTTCCTGCAACCAAAACAGATAATTTCTTTAGAATTTGATTTATCATACCTTGGTTTTTCTCTTGATCTTGAGTCCTTCTTTCTGATGTCCTTCTTAGCCATCTTGTAGAACCTTTTGGCTAGAAGGCTCATGAACTCCACATCACTTGGAGCTTTTTCTTACTCTTCAGTAGCTTGGAAAGTTATGCTTCTCTCCTTCTTGGATGCTGGAGATGAAGTAGATTGTTCAGCTTCTCTGGACTTGATAAGCTGCTCATAGGATTTAAGTTTGCCTAACAAGCTCTCAGTGGAGATCTCATTAAGGCTTCTGGATTCCTTGATTGGCCAGATCCTAGAGTCCCATGTGCTGGGGATGCACATAAGGATCTTATCATTCACTTCTGTGATGGAGATCACTTTGTCTAAAGATTTCAGCTCATTGATTATGAGACTGAGTCTATTGTACATATCAACCACTGTCTCAGTTTCTCCTTTCTTGAAGTTTTCATACTGAGAAATGAGGTGGGATCTTCTATCTTTTCTTTCATCTGCTGATCCTTCAACCATGTTGTTGAGTGAGATCCAGATTTCCCTTGCTGAAGTACATTCCACAACTTTTTGGAAAATGTCATCTGACATTGTTTGTGCCAAAATATTCATTGCCTTGGCGTCTGCACTTCTCTGCTTCTTTTGAGCATCTGTCCACTCAGGAGGTGGAACAACATTATTTGTTGTTGTGGTTTCAGCACTTGTTGTTGCTGTAGGTGTAGGAGGTCCTGTCAAAATAACATTAAAATTTTCTTCGTCAATAGAATTCATGTACAATCTGATCCTTGCCTTCCATAGTGCAAACTTATTTAGATTGCACAAAGGAGGTCTTGTGCTTGAATATTCTTTGTTCCGTGCCATGAGTTTTTAAGCAAAAGAAAACTCTAAAATGAATTTAAGATCTAATTGATCTTTAGATTCAGGTGTTAGCCTGTAAAGAATCAACCAATCTCTGATACCAATTGAAAGTGAGGTTAGATCTTAAAATCACTCTAGAGGGGGGGGGGGGGGGGGGGGTGAATAGAGTATTAAAAAGTTTTTCACTTATTTTTATAGCGGAATTAAAATAGTGATATATATATGTGTACTGAGTGAGTAATAAAAACAAACACAAAGAGAGCACACAGCACAATACAGAAAAATAAACAATAACAGAGGACACAAGGATTTTATAGTAGTTCCCCAATAAATCTGGGTACGTCTACTCTTCTACCACCCTTGGTAGGATTCCACTAGGTTTTTGATCAGGTGCCCAAAACACCACTTGATCTTTTGATCAGGTGCTCTAACCAAACTACAAGTTTTTGTTCATGTGCCCTGCCACCAAGGGGTTAACTTTTGAAGGGAGTTATAACCATGTACAAGATGAGATAAGAAGGGTTAAGATGTTCTTCTCTGTCAATAATCTGAGAGAAGACTCTAGTGGATTGTATGATGTTAAGCTCCCCCTATCTGATAGAAAATGATTGACAGTTGAGGATGAAGCTTTCTCTTGAATGTAGATCTTCCTTGATAGCTGATGAATCTGAGAGACAAAGGTTTCTCAGATTATTGTTGCTCTTGAAGATTTGATCTTGCAGCAGAAAACTGAGAGAGTAATTTGTGTTGATGTTCTCAGAGAATGAGTGCTGCTTAAGGAAGAAGATGAACTGTAAAACTTTTGTTCTTTCTTTTCTTCCTGTAACTTTTCTCAAGAATGTATTTCTTCTCTGTCACTTTCTCACAAGAATGATATTCTTCTCTGTCGACTCTTCTGCTGTTATACTCTTCTTCCTTTTTCCTTTTTGAATATGTCTCTCATTTGAAATTCAAATCATCTGAATAAGGAATAGAATAATCTGCATTTAATATTTCCTTGGAACTGCAACTGATTCAGCAAATCTTTAATCCTTTTCCTTTTTAATAAATGATATCATTTTCCAATATAAGCCATCGGCTACTTTCTCGAGAGAAGATAAACGAAAAAGCATAAATAAAGGAATAAATCTTTTACTTAACTTGCTTATAATCGATCTGAATATTTCTTGCTAATAGACGATCTGAGATCTGAGAAAATAGCTTATCTTGATGAAATAAATCTGCTGTAGAAAAATTTTCGTCGATCTGAGATTGAAATTCGTCGAACTGAAATGGATTCGTCGATCTGAAAGATAATTTCATCGACCTGAAGACATTCATCGAACGCAGAGCTAAGTTCGTCGAACTGAATAATTTTGTCGACCGCTGAGACTTACGCAGTTTGTCGACCGCTGAGACTGTTCGTCTTTCACTGAGACAGTTCATCGACCACTGAGACGCTGAGACTGAAGCAAGCCGTTCGTCGAACACAGAATGCAAGATATTCGTCGAACGCAGAAAGCATTTCATCGAACGCAGAAAGCATTTCATCGAACACGGTATTGAATTCGTCGAACGCAGAAACTGAATCGTTTCTTTAGTTCTAACAGCCTAAACCCTTGACCCATAGATTATACATTGGGGTCAACTTGATCCTAGTCAACAGATAGTGATCCTAGCCCAAATAAGTAACATGGTTGTTCCAATAGTCTCCTTATCAAAAGACTCAGGCACAGTTAGTGCAATCCTACTAGGGAGGTAGAAGAGTGGACTACCCACATTTTGGGGAACCACTATAAAAATCGTGTGACTTCTGTGTTTGCGTTTCTGTGATGTCCCTGCTTACAGTTTTCTGTTCTTATATTTCTTGCAATCTTGTTTACTTTATTCTGCTATTGGGATTGTTGATTGCATAAATACTTAGTAGTTTAATTGTGTATGCATAATTAGGGAAAGATTTTTAAAACTCTATTCACCCCCCCCCCCCCCCCCCCCCCTCTATAGAATACTCAGAGGCACACTGTGCACTTTAATTGGTATCAGAGAGAGGTTGATCATTATAAGGCTAACACCTTGATCAAAAGATCTCCTCCTCTCATTTCTTTGTTTCAAATTAATTAAAACAATTTTCTTAGGAAAATGAGTTCTAAGAATTATGTATCAACAAGACCACCAGTGTGTAACCTAAATAGGTTTACACTCTGGAAGGCCAGAATAAAGTTGTATATGAACTCTATTGATTAAGACATCTTTGATGTTATAATTTCAGGTCCCCCAGCTCTAGTCAGAGAGGATGTCAGTGGATCTTCAACACTGGAAGTGGTTCCAAGGAATGAGTGGACAGAGGCTAAGAAGAAGCAGAAGGCATGTGATGCCAATGCAATGAACATTCTGGTTTCCACAATGTCAAATGACATTTTCTAGAAAGTAGCTAACTGTCAATCAGCAAAAGAGATCTGGGAATCCCTTTCCAGAATTGTTGAGGGAAGCTCTGATGAAAGAAAGGATAGGAAGTCCCATCTCATATCCCAATATGAGAACTTTCAAAAGAAAGTTGAAGAAAGTGTTGTTGAAATGTATGGCAAATTCAGCATCATTATCAATGAGCAAAAGAGTCTGAACAAGGAGATATCCTTGACAGAGATCAATGATAAGATCCTCATGTGCTTCCCAAGCTTATGGGACTCAAGGATCTGGGCCATCAGAGAGTCTAGATGCCATAGAGAGATCTCAACTGATGTTTTGCTAGGAAAGCTCAAATCTTATGAGATGCTACTAAAAAGTAGGGCTGAAACAGAGATAAAGGAGACAATCTCAACTCCTATCCAAAGGAGACTTGCTTTGAAGGTTGCTGAAGGAGATCCCTCCACTCCTGAAGATGAAATGTTCAGTATCCTATCAAGGAGATTCAGAAAGTGAGTCAATACAGAAGACTCAAGAAGAAGAGAGAGGAGTTCAAAAACTGGATTTGATAAGACTCCAAAGAAGGAGTGATTTGCTTCTTCTGCAACAAGCCAGGGCACATAGCCCCTGAGTTCCCACAAGAATAAAGGGATAGGAGCAACAACAAAGATGAGTAGAAGAAGAAGTCTTTCAGGAGGAAAGACAAGAAGAAAGTTAAAGGTTTCATTGCTGAAACCTGGAGTGACTCTAAATCAGAGTTAAGCTCCTCCTCATCAGAAAGTGATGAAGAAGCTGCTGAAGCTGACTGCATAAAGTCATTAGGGATCTCCTAAGATGATGAAGAAGAACATGTATCATTGTTTGATTATTTTAATTTTGACTCAGAAGACTTCAAAAATTGTTTTAAAGAATTTTGCAATGATTACCTCAAAATACAAAAAAAATTAGAAACGGTTAGGGAAGAATTAGAAAACTTCAAGAAAGATGAATTATATTCAATAAATAATGATTTGAGAAGTGAAATTCAGGATAATGAAATAGAATTGATTGAGATAAGAAATGAAAATTAAAAATTAAAAGAAGAGCTAACAAAGGCAAAAGCCTTGAGGACTCTCTCAATGGGAGGAGTCAAAAGCTCAAAAATACTATACAAATCTCTCCATGAGATTTAAGCAACTAGGTCTAGGAGCAGACCCATGCACTAGCACTGAAGTCACTAGTAGACCAGCCTGGAAAAATCCAGTTAGATTCATTAGACCTAGTGATAATAAGCCAAGTGAGAGGAGTGCACTAACTAAGGATCAAGATATTAATAATCCAGATAAAATAACTATATTTAAAGGAGCAAATTCAAACAAGGAAAAAAAATCTCTAGGCAAGAGTAATTCAAAGAAATTAATCAACAACAGTCAAAAGCCTAAAGCCAAAAGTAGAATAATTAGACACTCTGCTGATTTATTATATTTGGATACATTTTATACACATTTCAATTACCAGAATAATAAGCATAGGTTTGATAGAACCATTCTCTTCCATCCTAAAAGATATCATGAAAAACCCTTCTACTCTTTCATAGAACCTTATAATGGTAAAAGCAAGGGCCCAAGGTAACCTGGGTTCCTTCTAATGTTTGAGCTACTTGTGCAGGATTAGGTAGGATCCCCTCTAAGAGATAATGGAGGTGGGAGGAAGATCCAGGGCCTTAATAAAGAACTAGATCCAACAAGGGAGTGATTCCTTCTCTGAACCCCCTTTTTTTATCTTCTTTAAGTTCATGAAAATAATAGTATAAATATTATTTTCAATAAAAATCATTGCTGGGAAATACAGAAAGAAATTTCTAAAATAATAAAACTATTTGTTGAGAGTTGCGTCGAATAGAATTCGACATAGTGTCTAATTCTACTAGACGCCTGCTACGAGAGCAAGCTGCAATAGATAATTTGAATAGAATTCGACGCAACGTCTACTTTATATCGACGCGGCCGTCGATTTAATAGTTGCTCGTCAAATTTGAAGGTGTGCCGGGTTCTAATCGACGCAACATCATCATAACAAACATGTGCAATTTCACTTCTAGAAGCTGCTTTGACACATTTTGGCGCGCTGACTATTAGTCTTTGTCGACGGTTCGTCGAATAAAACCCTAAGTTGCAAAGAATCATCTTCTTTTAAGCAACATAGGCATCGAATTCATTATGCTTTCGAATTCTCTCTTTCTTGCTCTCGTGCTCTCCTTCTCTCCAGTTCTCTCTCGTTTCTTGTTTTCTCTCCCTCTCTCCCTCTCTCTCTCTCTCTTCTCTTATGTTTGCAGGTACTTCTAATAAGATGGCTCCACCTAAGGTGAACTCAGGTTTTGATGTGAATGTCGACTCCTTCAATGCAGCATCTGAAAACTTCAAAGCCATTCTCGACTTATTTCAAACTGCTGGACTGACAAAACTAATATCTACATGGTGCAAGATTCTTGATGTTGAATTGACAGAACTATAAGACAACTCCCACATAGGAGATGATGGCTCCATCAATGGGAGAATATATGAAACTACCATTAACATCACAGATGAGATGTTGACCCAAACCTATGATCTACCAGTTGGCAGTGATTTTGATGAATTAACATGGGAAGAGACAAGAAAGGCATTACAGATAATGCATCTCAAAAAGGAGAAGGCCATCAACCTGAAAAGAATGATGTATCTGAAGAATATAGGTTCTTGGCAGACATAGTGGAAAAGGTTCTGCTATGCAAAATGTCAGCACATGATGCTATCCCCAAGCAGCAACTGCAGATCATGGGTGTTCTAGTCCTTAATAAGAAGATAAATTGGGGGGATGCCTCTTGAAGCTGATTGGCCACAAATATTCACACAATGAAAATGACTATATGAGAATTATGGGCCAGATGCTCTTCCACATTTATCCAATGGTGTGCAAGTCAAAAGGAGTGCACATTCCTCCAGGGAAAAGGATGAACGTAGGAATATTCTCCAAGTGGACCAGGCAGATTCTGAAGCTTGGGCAAGCTGTCTCTTCACCTTCTCCTTCTCCAACTCCACAGGACACAGAGACAAATGTACCAGATCCCTCAAGGGATGACATTCCAGCATAGTTCCCTACAACAGCTCAACAATATATCATCCCAGATGATAATCCATTCCAAAATCTCCAGTCCATTCCATCTACTGCAGCTACAAATCCAACATCTCAGATTCCTCTCCAACCACAACAACAACCATCCACCATAATTCCATATAATCAGTCTACTCCTCTACCACAATATCACATCCCTCCAGAAATGTATCAATCCCAACCCCCTATCTACCAAGATATTCCAAACTACAATAAGAACTTCACAGCAATACCTCATGTCTCTGCCACACATTCAACTCCTTTCTTTGACTTTGAGCAAGTGATTTCAAAAGCAGTAGGATTATCTGCTAGTACTTGTGCTGATCTGATGGCCTCTCAAGCAAGGAAGTTCAACAGCAAGTACTCCCAGATGGAGTCAGAATTGCAAAAATCACAAGAGTCTCTCCTAGCACTGAAATCAACCATATCCTCCTCCATGGTAACTAAAGAGTTCTTAACCTCCTTGGTAAGTAAGGTTAAGAAGGGGGAGAAGATCCATGAGGAGGATAGGCTTAATCAAGAAATTGTGAGTGTCCAAGAAAAGGACAAGAATGCACAAGAAGAGGTTGCCCCAAGTGTCCCAACTACTGAGGTTCTTGACCAAAACAAGCTCACTGTTTTTCAAACAGGAACAACCCAAGTGGAGCCTCTTGCAAATCCTCCAGAAAAACTTGTATCAACTCAGGGGGAGCTCCCAGAAGATGAACAACTATTGTATAAAGTGGCAATGATTACTAAGGAGGCTGCTCTAAATGCTAAATAAGATGCACATTCTTAGGGGGAGCCTCTCATAGAGAAAGAAACCCATCAAGAAGCTGACAGGACTGCTGAAGAAGAAATTTAGCATATTGTATTTGTTGCAAGAAAGGTAGTTCCTCTGGTCTTCTCAAGGAAGAGGGAAACTCCTGACAAAGAATAGTAAAATCCAGGTATTCTGTAATTATGAACTCTTTACATTATAGCATCTGGAGGACACAGCTGTTAAGAACAATATGACTACTTGAAAATGTATAAAATGGTCTGTCATTCCATTCATTAATGTCCTTATTGTTATGTATAGTTGTTTGTATTTGAGTCTATGTCAAAACTTGTTTGAAATCACTTACCTTACTTTGTAAAATTTGTTATGATAAATAGGGGGAGATTGTTGAGAAAAACACTTATGATTTATCTAACAAATTAATTAAAGTGATTTCATCTGTTAGGTTATATTACCCACATTGTATAGAAAGGGTAAATTGGTCATTAGATGTCTTGGGATATCACACTCACCTTAGAGTGTCAAGACCAGGTCAAGATAAGTAAAAAATTCATTTGAGTTAAAACTTGCGTCGAATAGAAGTCGACGCAACTTCGACTAGATCTCGACGTAACTCTGACTGAAAGTCAAAGCAACTCAATCAGCATGTCGAAGTATAAGTCAAGTCAATGCAACGTTGAAAGGAACTTGACACAGAAGGAAGAGCCTGTCGAAGCCATCTTAGAAGTCGACGCAACTTTGACTTCAATTCGACGCAGAAGATGAAGTTCAAGTCGAAGCCTTCAACTCGACGGATACATCGATAAGTAATCGACCCAACGTCGACATCTGAGTTCAGCCAGAGCTAAGAAGGAATTCGAAGCTACTCCTATAAGAACTCAGGGTGCGTCGATATGAAGAATGATATAGTCGATGCAGTGTCGAATACAGTCTGAAATAAAAGCATTTTCAGCTGTCCTTTTAATACCTTTTCAGAATGTCCATAATGCTAAAGTCAGTTCTCCAACGGCTCGTTTATTGCCAATAATGGAATGTATTCGAGGAGACAGCAAAAACATTCTTGGAATATATTCAAAACTGATGGATGGATCGGGAACAAAAGAAAAAAGGCAAATCAACTATCTAATAGGAATTCCTCTTCAGGACAGCCCAAAAGAAGAAAGAAATTCAAATTAAATCATGGAGAATAAGTATGCTGAGAGGAGAAGAAAAAAGGAAGGATACATTACATATTTTCTGTCTGTCGAATAGGGCATCTTCTTCCTCCTTTAACCCTAAGACAGATTAGAAGATATCTCTCAGCATAGGAAAAACATACAGATGTTTCTTATTCTTCTTCACACAGCAGCAAGTTTACAAGAAGTGCTCAGAGAATAAGGATCAATCCAATAACCCTTGCAATCATCACAATCATAAGCAATGGTTCATTATATTCAGATCCAGTGATAAACAAAAGCAGAAAATAGCTTCTGAAGAATTCTGAAAGCAGAATTCCATTCTCCTCTCTTTCTCTCTCTCTCTTTCTTCTTAATTCATATACTGCAAAAGAGTTTTATTAATCCCTCTTTCAAAGGATTCGATGGTTCTAAGAGTCTCCTTATCAAAAGACTCAGTGGTTATAAGAGTCTTCTTATCAAAAGACACAGTGATTCTAAGAGTCTCCTTATCAAAAGACTCAGGCCCAGTTAGTGCAATCCTACCAGGGAGGTAGAAGAGTGGACTACCCACATTTTGGGGAACCACTATAAAAATCGTGTGTCTTTTGTGTTTGCATTTCCGTGTTGTCACTGCGTATAATTTTCTATTCTTATATTTCCTACAATCTTGTTTACTTTATTATGCTATTGGGATTGCTGATTGCATAAGTACTTAGTAGTTTTTTTTTGTGCATAATTAGGGAAAAGTTTTAAAACTCTATTCACCCCCCCCCCCCCCTCTAGAGAATACTCAGAGGCACACTGTGCACTTTCAATGTGCGCCTTCTTCTTTAGCTCTGGAATTTCTTGGAGGGACACAAATAGGCACATGGTAGGACTAGATCGTGTGCAGACACATGGATATGAGCATAAACAAACTTCTTTAACAAATTTTTGGCCATGGGATTTGGGGAATTCAGATTTAATGGCCCATATCTCTTGTTGATATTTCTAGGTCTTGGGATAACGGTTTATTCAACCCATTTTTTCCTTTATTTTCTCTTTCGAAGGGGTGGAAGTGGTGGAGATGGGAGAGAGCTTGGAGTGGAGAAAAATTGTGTGTCACCAATGATTTAGGTGGCAGATCGATGATCTGTTTATGACAATACATAGAGGCTTTTGTTCTGCTCGTGATCATCGACGATGGAGATCTCTCTCTTTTCTCTCGAATGGTGATATTTTCTTGGAAGAGCTTGGGGTTTCTCCTATGTATTTTAGAAGATAATGAAGATATGTTGTTGTAGGCATGATTTATGCTGCCCGATGAGCTCGTTCTTGGATTTCGATAATTCATCGAGTTTTTCCCTTTTTACTTTATTGTTTTCATGGGCTTTGGTATATGCTAACTTTAGTTTGATTTCATGACATTATTTTTACCTATGGAAGGTGGTGAAATGGTGGAGATTTGCGTTGTACGGTTTATTGTTCATCGTTCATGCTAGGAGGTTATGAAGAGTCGTGAATTAGAGAGTCTCTTAAACTTAAGGCAACGTCTCTTTCTCTCCTGTGTATTTGGGATGTTTTCCCTTTTATTTTTATAAGTAGAATGGCATGGCCAGATCGAGCCCTAAGGATAGATCCAGTGTAGGTTGCATTTTCTTTTGCAGGCGTGTTTGACCATGTTTGCATATCATGGAGTTAGAGCTAGGTTATGAAGCCTTGATCCTGGACATGTTGTGGTAAAGCCAACTAGCTAGGTTAGTGGGATCAAATCGATGGTGTTTTCTTGTATCTTTGGATGTGATCGACGATTGTCAATTTGTTGAATGACTGATGTTTTTATGACATACATGCTTTTTATTGTTTTGATTATATGTTGGGATGTATGCTAACCTAGGATTCGAGATGATTATGGAAGTCTTAAGGAGGCCTTGCAAGGGATGAGATTGTGTTATATATAAAGTGATCCAAACAAATAGTTATTTGATCGACCCCTTAGTAGTAGTGACTCTCACTATGTGGAGAAATGTTTGACATGATATGATCATTCAAGACTGGGGTGAGATGGAAGGGACTACTAATATAATTATAATCGGTCACCTCCATAAATTGTCTTACAAGGTGATAGAAGAGCCCATTAGTATAACTAGTCATCTTATTTGAAATGAATGATTAGGAGGTTGTAGAAGGTCCCTAAAATGAGTATAATTGGACACTCCCTTAGATGAATGATTAGGAGTTGGTAGAAGGGCTCGAGGAAGGGTATAATCGGCCATTCTTAGATG
Source organism: Dactylorhiza incarnata (assembly GCA_033032865.1). Lineage (NCBI taxonomy): Eukaryota > Viridiplantae > Streptophyta > Magnoliopsida > Asparagales > Orchidaceae > Dactylorhiza > Dactylorhiza incarnata. The sequence continues at coordinate 2,277,488 of JAWHQI010000363.1, forward strand.
AATGATTAAGAGTTAGTAGAAGGAACCGAGGAATGGTATAACCGGTCACTCGGTCCTTTAGGGTGTTGGTAGAAGGGTCCAATGAAAGGGTATAATCGGTCACACCCAACTATGATAAATCCTAGTAGAAGAGCTCGTTGAAAGGTATAACCAGTTAGATTTGCATTGTGTGATTTGAAACGCCTTGAGTGCATTATTAGTGTGTTATATTGATATGTGGAATCATACTTGAGGGTCGGGGTATATGTGAACTTCCATGGTGAAGGAGTAATGTGATTGTTCTGATTGTGTGAGGCTTGATTCCTAGAAGAGTGACTTCAAAAATGAGTCATAGTAGTGACACTTAATTTGTATGCATGTGAATTGATTGTGTACATCTAGTTGATAGGTGTGTACAACCCATATTTGCTGAGGGTGGGCCAAGCCGAGTCATGTCAACAATCAAAACGATCCACTTAGGCGAGATCTCTTGTAGAACTCGCTCGTAGGCGAGATCTCTTTAGTACTCACCCATAGGAGAGATCTATTTAGTACTCGCCCATCTGTGAGATCTATTTGGTACTCGCCCACAGGAGAGATCTTCTTTAAACTCGTCCATATGCAAGTCCCTTTATATCTCGATAGAATTCACTTACGAGACCAATTCTTGATGGAGTGCTCCATTCTTAAGTAACACCAACCATATCGTTGAAGTTCCCTCACTCGTTAGACGGGTCAGCAATTTTGTGGATTTGGTTATTCGTGGACCAATACCCCCTTGATTATCTATAAATAAGACCACATGGGTGAAAGAAAAGGCACGTTGAATCCCCACATAACCCATCTACTCTTCAAGTTTGTGTCTTCACTATGCCTAACTCAGCTCTTAGAATTGGAGGAGAAGCTCTTTTCAACTTCTGAGTACGTGGAGGTACCTCCTTGCTGCAACACTCAAGTCTTATTTGTATACAGTTCTCTCTTTCTCTCTTGCCACTCTCATCAAATCTGTGGTGTTAGACTACAGGATCAGTAACCTCGGGAAACCACTTTGGTCTGAACTTTTATGAACCAGTTTACTGGTTCCAACACTTGTGCGATGAGCATGGATCGTAGCTTGAGGAGGAAACTTTTGCAAGAAGACGTAATGATTCAAGATGGCGAGCAGGAGATCGACATAGACAACTTGCGAGCAGAAGGCGAGTTCATTACGTGAGCTAATTTTATGAATTTCAGTTGAAAGATGGAATACATGTTGCGAGCTCTACTCACTCCTCACACCGAGGTCACAATGACCTCACCCCACAACATTAATTCTTAGGAGGAGGGCGATCCTTCAAGGTGGCCTGGAAAGGAAGTCACTTATGAAGATCTCGAGCAAATTAAATAGTCGTGAAGACACCCAGTGAGCTCGCAAGGGATTCAATTCTGCTAGGTCTAGCCTATATTGAGTTCTCAGGGAGCTCGCTTCTGCGAGTTGGAGCTATATTACAACCCGTCAGCTCGCTAAGGGGGTGAAGAGAAGTGAAGAGTTTTGGAGGAAGGGGAGATGGCTCGGGCCCCGCGCCTGAGAAGGTGTGAATATAAAGTGGATGTCAGGATGCACAGAGGGATTAGTGTCATCCACGAGGTAGACAGAGTGGGAACATCCTGAAAGGAAAGTCTCCCTTATATATATCATCAGAGTGTCATTTTGATCTCCCAAGTACCTCCTCCATCTCTGAGGAGGACATGTTGGGAAATGAGAACCATTTCCACGATGTCATCGTCATCCGGGCAGCGATCGAAAACTTCACGGTTTCTTGGATCCTGGTGGATAATGGGAGTTCTGTGAATGTCATCTTCAATATGGCATTTGATGTGATGGAGGTGGAAGATAAGAGGGTGACAACTTCAGATGGACCGTTGTTTGGTTTCTTGGGAGAGAGAAAAGAAGTAGAATGAGGGGTGGAGTTATTGGTGACCCTCGTGGGCTCCTGAAAGAACTGTCATTTTATTGTTATTGACGCTCCGAGCAGATATAACGCAATATTTGGGAGGCCTCTCATCAATGTCTTCTAGTATCAATACCTTCTTTCTTCCACCAATGCCTGAAGTACAATCATAGAGGAGTGCTGATCAGGTTCAGAAGTGACCCTAAAGTTGCTCGGGAGTGCTACTTGAATGTAGTTAACACCATTAGCTGGAGGGAAGAGGTGGAGGAGGTTGACATGGTGATGGAAGGAATGAAACTCTTGGAGGTGGCGGAAGACATGGAGATGGTGACAGTGGGCGGAAGGACCGTTAGTATGAAGATCAGCATTGAGCTGAAGGAAAAAAAAAACAAGCTGAAAAGTGTGGTGTGTCTCCAAGAAAACATTGACGTCGTCACATGGAGCACCACAGAGATTTCGAGCATTGATGTCGGTGTGGTGTACCATCGCCTCAACTTGGACCTAGGAGTTCGCCCCATCTGGCAAAAGAAGAGGGTGATAACCATGATGCTAGTCGAGCCCATTAGGGAGGAAGTGAAAAAACTACTTGAGGAAAGATTTGTATTAGAGATCCAGTACTTAGGTTGGGTCTCCAATGTTATAATGGTCAATAAGTTTGTAGGAAAGTGGAGTATGTGTACTGATTTTTTATTACTTAATAAAGCTTTCCCGAAGGATTGTTATCTCTTGCCTCGAATCGACGCGATGGTTGACTCAGCCATCAGTTTTCCCGTGATGAGTTTTTTATGCCTTTTAAGGTATCATTAGATCAGGATGCACCCTCCAGACTGCCAAAATGTCTCTTTCATCATGAATGATGAATGATATAGCTAAAACATCATGTCATTCTGACTAAAAAATGCAAGAGTAACCTATCAACGGATGATGGACCCGCGTTTGCAAGGAATAGAAAGGGAGGAACTTTGAGGTCTATGTTGACGACCTCTTGGTGAAGAGCAAAAGCATTTAGAAGATTCTCGAGGAAGTGGTGGAGACCTTCGCAATGCTGCAAAAATTCAAAATGAGACTCAACCCAGCGAAGTACATGTTTGGAGCAGGAAAGGAAAAATTCTCAGGACATCTTACTCCCGCGCGAGTAGAGCCCAATCTTAATAAGGTGAAGTCCATTATGGAGATGGTGGAACGAAGAGATATAAAGAAAGTTCAGCACTTAATCGGGAGGTAAGCTGTTCTCAGTAGGTTTGGTTGGTGAAAAGTGCTCCTCATTCTTCAAAACTCTTCAGAACAACCAAAAGTTTGAATGGACGTTGGAGTGTGGTACCATTGAAAGTGTAAAGCGCCTGCTGACGTAGGATTTGTTGTTGCAAGGCCCTAGGAAATGAGAGGATCTCTTCCTCTACCTAGGGGTGAGGGCTGAGGTAGTAAGTTCAGTTCTTATCAGAGAAGAAGAGAAGACATGACTTTCAATCTACTACATAAGCAGTGTATTATGAAAGGCAAAAATGAGATATCTGATCCTGGAGAAGCTGGCCTTCGATCTAATCATCTCAGCTCATAAGATTAATCCGCACTTTTAAACACATTCCATTTGGATTGTAGCAAATCATCCTCTAAGAAGAATCTTGGATTGGGTTGGAGCACAACGATTAGTTAGCAAAGTGGTTTGTGGAGCTTAGTGAGTTTGGCATCTATTTTTTATCCCGGATGGCTATCAAAGAGCAGGCAGTGGCCGATTTTCTAACATACTTCTCAGTAGAGGCCGAAGGAGTTGTTCACTCGAGTTTGTTTCTTGGAAAATATTTATTGAAGGAGTTGTTCGTCTAGCTAATGAGATGGGAGTTCAAGACCTTGTGGCACATACTGATTTGTTGGTGGTGGCATCTTAGATGCATGGAGAGTTCAAAGTAAGAGATACTTCATTGCAACAATACCTAATGAAGGTAAAAGGGTTGGTGGGGTCCTTCAGATCTTTCGTTTTTCAACATGTGCCCATGGAAGATAATATTGAAGCAGATCGACTAGCTAAGTATGGCCTGAGGGCCGCGGGCACAACAACCAAGTTGTTTTGACTATCAATCAAAGAGGGGGAGCTGATGGAAATTGATCAACAAGTTTCTTGGATCAACCCATTCCGTGTTTTTCTCTCTACATGCTAGTTCACGGCATAGGTGGAAGATAGAAGGAAGTTTCAGTATAAGGAGGCTTACTATTTGCTTCATGATGGGGAGTTGTATTAAAATGCTATTTTCGGACCCTTAGCCAGATGAATCACAGGGGCTGAGGTTCCATGTATTCTAAAAGAAATTCACTCTAGAATGTGTGGGTGCCACTCTGGGACACGCGTTCTAGAGCAAAGAATTTTGAGGCAAAGTTACTTTTGGCCAGCATTCGAAAGGATGCAAAGTCATTCTTAAAGAAGTGTCAGAAGTGACAACTGTATTCCCCACTCTAGCTGCAGCGAGCTCATTAACTCCATTCTATCACGGTTTCGTTATCGTTCGCTATTTGGCGAAGGGACTTACTCAGGTCATTCCCTCAGCAAGTGGACAGAGAAAGTTCATTTTTATAATAATTGATTATTTCTCCAAGTAGATCGAGGCTAAGGCTCTGAACAAGACCACATCACAGATAGTGAAGAACATTATCTGGGGAGAGATCGCTTGTAGGTTTGAAATACCTCTCACCATCATCACTAATAACGAGCTACAATTCACCAGCTTGGAGCTTACTGTATTTTGTATCCAGCTGGTAACAGATCTTAGATTCACATATGTGTATCACCCTCGGAGTAATGGTCGGGTCAAGGTGGCTAACAAACTTATTTTGAACCTTCTGAAGAAGAAAGTGGAGAACCTGAAAGGAAATTGAGCAAAACAGCTTCCCTCAGTTCTTTGGGCCTTGACAAATACCCCAAACTTTGCCACTGGGGAGACTCCTTTCAAATTGTCTCATGGTTCGAAAGCTCTCATCCTAGTGGAGTTTGAGTTCAGGAGTCCACGGGTGGTGGCGGCAAGAGAAGGAGACGGAGAATGGATCCTCGAGCATGAAGAAGCTCAGTGGCTCTCCCTCAGCTTCATTGAAGAGCTCCATGACCTAGTGTCAGCTCGGCAGGAAGAGATAAACAGAAGAATTGCCTGACACTTCGACAAACATATTCGTATTAAATAGTTCCAAGTGGGGGATGCGGTACTGAAGAAGGTCGATGCGGCATATAGATCTGCCACCCATGGTAAGCTTAACCCAAATTGGGAAGGGTCATTCATAGTGCAGAAAGCACTCAAATCAGGAGTGTATCGCCTACAAAACTCATATGGAGAACTCCTCGGGAACACATGCAGTGGAGACAACTTAAAATGGTTTTACCCGTAAAAGCGGCAACAAAAGAGAAAATGCTCAAACGGGCTACGTCCTCTGTAAATAAGCATTTCAGTGAATCAAAATATTTTAAATTTGCTATTCTCCCTAAAATTTATTGAGGCTTGAGGCCGTATCTGGGGTGAAACCTGTCTTTGCAAGTGGTTTTGAATATGAGTTGGGTGATGAGACAGTGACTCAGTACAATAGTGCATCCTCCTAAGTCACCTCTGCATTGATGGTCGAGATAGTCCCCCCCTATGCATGTTGACTGATGGATCCCTCATGTGCACTTCTCATCCACCCATGGAATTATTAGAATGGAGTCCAGAGTCATCTTCTATTCTTATAAAAGATGAATTCTCTCTCAGTAGCATGTTGTTCAGGTCATGCAGCTCGAACAACTTCAAGAGTCATCAGCTTTTTGAACTCAGCTTTTTGAACTCCCACGCTAAAGTAGAAAGCAAAATAACAATTTGTCTTTCATGCATTATATATTCTTCACGAATTGGTACCATTAATCCCTTTTGATTCTTAAGTAACATGATGAGACCTCTCCAAAAATGAAATTGGTGGCCCTCCTATGTCGGTATCTTAATAAGCCTCAGTCGGGTGATGGGACAAAGTCTCTGGACAATAGTGCATCCTCCTATGTCCAAGCATCTGTATTGATGGCCGAGATCAGCTCCCCTCTTGCATGTTGGCCAACGAATCCCTTGTGTTCCTCGCTCACACACCAAGTGCATAAATAGGGCATGGGAGGATGCCTCGAGTGTTGTGAGTCCACTTATGTCCATTCATCTACATGGTCGGTTAAGATCATCTCCCCGCTTGCATGCTGTCCTTCAGACTCTTCGACTGTCTCTCCCACCTGATTGTACATTTTAAATAGAGCATGAGATGATGTCTTGAGTGTTGCGGGTTCACTTAAGTCTATGCCTCTACAAGGTTAGTCGATATCATCTCCCCTCTTATATGCTGGCCTTCGGACCCCTTGACTGCCTCTCTCTCCCTATTATACATTTTAAATATATAGGGCATGGGACAACGCCTCGAGCGTTGCGAGACCACTTAATTTCATGCCTCTGCAAGGTCGGTCAAGATCAAATCTTTACTTGTATGCTGTCCTTTGGCCCCTCGGATGCTTCTCCATCCCAGTTGTACATTTCAAATAGGGTATGGGATAATGTCTCGAGTGTTGTGAGTCTAGTTAAGTTTATGCCTCTGCAAGGCCGGTCACGATCAACTCCCCACTTACATGCTGGCCTTCGGTCCCCTTGACTGCCTCTCCCTGCCTATTGTATGTTTTAAATAGGGCATGGGATGACGCCTCGAGCAATGTGAGTCCACTTAAGTCCATGCATTTGCAAGGATGGTCGAGATCAGTTCCTCATTTGTATGATGGCCTTAGGACCCCTTAACTGCCTATCCTTCACAATTAATTAATATGGAAATAGATATTATTAATGTCTAGCGACTTCTCGGCTCGTAAGAGCCTAGCGAGGTCTCGACTCGCTCATTTCTAAGATCCTAGCGAGCTCGCAGCTCACTCGTTCCCCAGAGCCTAGCAAGTTCTCTGCTAGTTCGTACCTAAAAGCCTAGCGAGTTCTTGGCTCGCTCGTTCCTAAGAGCCTAGTGATTTCTCAGCTCGCTCGTTCCTAAGAGCCTAGCGAGTTCTCATTTCGTTCGTTCTTAAGAGTCTAGCGAGTTCGTAGGTAATAAAAACAAGATATGAAATAAACGAGTATAAATAAATGCTTATCTCGATATCACCTATGGCAAAACATTACAACAAAAAGGGTGAATTGTTCGCCCTATACATATAAATATTGTCTTAAAATAAATAAAAAAGACAAAATTTGGATCTGATTGGGGCCGCCAAGTTCCCGCGTCGTGATTAGTCACGGTCAGTGCCACCCTAGCGAGAAGAAGACATGAGAGTAGCCCTCCGAACTATAGGTCATGCCCGTATTTGTGACGAATATCTCTGGCAAAATATCCTATATCGTCTTCTTCAAACCCTGCTCGGTGAGTAAGCGTTGCTCCATCATTTTGGAAAGAATTAAGTCACCTGCAGTGCTCTCTATCTCCTGCCCCATCTCATTAAGCTCCATATAAGGTATATAGATGGTCTTCCCACCACCAGAAGTACAAACCTGGGTACTCGTTGTGACATGAGGTGAGATTCTAGCTCGGTTATACAAACGCAGGAAGCCTTCAAGGCCGCTTGGCTATTATCCAAGTTCTTTTCTAGCTTCGAAATCCTCTCTGTCATGAGGAGCCCAGTTTCCTGCCAATTTTATTTCAGCATAAATCAGCAAAATTTGGAAGGTATTGGCGAGTAAAACAAAGGGAAAAAGCTCTTACTAGGGCGGTTTCATAGGATTTCTCTTCGAATAGTTTCTCCTCGGCATCAAGCAGCCTCGCCTCAGTGGCCACAAACTTCTCCTTGAACTATGTAACAACTCCCTGCAACTTATCATGCAGAGATTCGTACGGGAAGTTCTTGTCCTCGTTCTCGATAATATTTTGTGAGGTTTGGTGAGAGAGTTTGATACTCCAAAGGAGCAACCTCAAACATTGATCCTCCAGGTAGCGAGTCAAGGCCTCCCGCATCACTTCAGCATCATCTCGCCCATACATGCCAAATGCGATGTTGAAAGCATCATCATTGGGCTTAAGATCCTCTGACCAAGACGGTAGGCACGAACTGAGGCGGACAACTTTCTTCTAATTATCCCAAGATATCAGGAGATCACCCGAGATATCGGTACTCCCTGCCCTATGACCAAAATTGGGGTGCGAGTCGGGATCATCAGAATTATAAACACTCTCCTCTTCACAACGGCGCTTGTGGGCGATCACCTCTCGTCGCTTGGGCGAAGAGGACTCCACCTCGAACCACCAAGGCAACCAAGCGAGAAGCTCCTATGGAGCATCAAGATCTACAAACGCGACCCATAGATCGGAAGTCATCTCAGCAAGATGACTGGAAGAACCCTCGCCGCCTCACCGATGGATGATCTCACCAGACACAGGCGGGGTTGTTGGAGTTTGTGTTCCACATCTCTTAGTTTAAGAATAACAAATCACACTATGTATTTGATATTGCTTGTGTTTATAGTGTGCAGGTACTATAGATGCATATCTCTATGAATTGGATTGTTATTAATGACGATTATTTGAAAAGAGATGTAATGCTCGGCGTTAGAAGTTAATGCCCTGCGTTAACTTTGGTCGAGAAAGAATCCGTTGAGATGAAATGACGTCGAGAAGGAATCTGTCGAGAAGCCAGAGACAATGTCAGCGTTGGAGTTAACGCTCGCGTTGAGTCCACGATCTGCAACGATCCCGACGGTTGCACGATCTCAGCCACGACCATACACAATCCTTATCGCAGGTGTTAACTCTTAACGCCAAGCGTTAGCTACCGTGTCTATTTAAAGAGCTGATTTAGTTGCTCAAATGCTAATCTTCCAAGCCTTCACTCCAATCTTCTGTGAGAGCATTTCATCCCCGAATTCAGAGAGCACTCCTTACACGACCATTGTGAAGGAGTTTTCCAATGGTCAAATTTGAAGAAGGACGCTTGCTTCAACTCCGACGATGTTCATTGCGTGTCTTCAACATCTCCTTCATAGCTCTTCATTATAGGGAGTTTTTATTCTGAATTTACTTTTATCTTTTCATTATTTTCTTGTAAACGGCAGTGAATTCACCGTCTTGTGTGTGTCGACTAAGCCGGGTTCGGTTTAGAGGGTAATTCGCCACTTTGTGCATGGCGACTAGGTTAAGGGTAGATCTTCAGGGTGGTTAGAAGCCTTATCTGGGGAAAAATAGACTATAGCCAACCGGTCCTTGGGAGAAGGACCGGTGAAGGAACAAAAATTGATTTTACATTGTCGCATTTAATTTCAAGCGTAATTGAAATATTATCTTTGTAATTATCTTTGTAATACAATATTCATTTTCATTATCTCTGATTTTCTGGAATTGTATTTCATTAAAGTTTTCATAAGTAAAATCACCTTGACATAATTTTGAGAAGCTTAATTTTCTGGAGAGCTAACGCCCAGCGTTAACTCTTAACGCCAGGCGTTAGCAACAGTAAAGAAAAAGTTTTGTTTTTCTATAAATCTCTCATTTTACAGAAAAATTCATAAACCCCTTATCCCCCCTAAGGGCGACATAAGATCCAACACGTGGTATCAGAGCGTAGGTTATTCCAAAATGGTTTCACAACCAGGAATAATGGTGCATCATGATCATGCTTTCTTGGAGGGTCAAGGGATAAGTAGACCTCCACTATTTACTTGTACTGATTATAATTAATGGAAAACAAGAATGCGTTATTTTTAACTACTTTAGATAATGACGTTTGGGGCATGGTAAGAGTTTGCTACTCTCCGCCAACATTTGTTGTTGGAGATGTTATTATGGAAAAACCTAGAGATAGATGGGATGAAAATGATAAGTTGAGATGTAAGAATAACGCTAAAGCAATGAATGCGTTATTTTGTGATTTGGATTGTACGGAATGTAATAGAACTTGTGCTTGCAAAACAGCTTATGACATATGGAATTTATTAGAAATTACTCATGAATGTACTTCGCAGGTCAATGATTTAAAGCTCTTCCAACTTGAATCCGAATATGAGAAATTTCGGATGGAGGCGGATGAAGACGTAGATTCAATATACACAAGGTTCACCAAGATCGTCAACGACTCAAAAGTACTTGGAAAGGTGTTCTCCAACGGTGACTTGGTGAGAAAAATTCTAAGGTCTCTCCCTCCAAAGTTCAATCCAAAGGTGACGGCTATCTCGGAGTCGCATGATTTGAAGAAGCTCCAAATTGAGAGCCTCATTGGGAACCTCAAGACCCATGATGTTGAACTCAAAATTTAACAACAAGAGTACAACATGGAGTCAAAGAAGAAGGCTTTGGCCTTAAAATCAAAGAAGGAGGCTAACGGAGATGATGATGAAGAGGACGAGGAGAGCCTTTTTGTGAAGAATTTCAAAAGGTTTATGAAGAATCCAGAAATGAGAAACACCTTCCGAAAATATTTCATCAAGATGGGATCCTCATCAAAGAAAGGAAGAGGTAGCGATGAGGATGATGATGAGTGACCACCACCGGAGTGCTTCCATTGCAAAAAGATCAGACACATCCGGAGCCAGTGCCCGAAATATCTAAAAGAGCGTTAAAAAAGCGTCACATGGGAAAAGAGAAGAAGAATGTCCTAAAAGTGGCTACATTGGATGACTCCTCCTCCGAGGATTCAAGCGGCTCATCCACTAGCGATGAAGAAGAGGCAAATATGTGCCTTATGGGAAAAAAAAACAAGTCATCCGATGATGAAAGCAGTGTCCAAAGCGATACTGAGGTAACTCTACTTACTACTTATGATGATTTATATATTGAGTATTTACAAACATGCAAATTTTTTGATAAAAGTTTAAATGGTATTGAGATTCTAAATTCTGAAAATAAACTTTTTTAAAAATAAAACAAAAAATTATCTAAACTATTAGGGAAAGAGAAGGTTTCTTGCCAATAGTGCTATCACTCCTTGGCAAGAGTGAAAGAACTTGAAGAACCTCTTTCTAAGTCCTACTCCAATATCAAATTCTTACTAAGGAGAAGGGGAATTTAGAAAGAACTTTAAACACCTCTCTTTCTCAAATAGAAGAAGAAAAGAAGAGTTTTGTGAATCGGTGCGTTATGTGAGTAACGAAAAACACCGCTCTCAAAGCTCGCATTCATGATTTAAATACGGCTATTAAAAATTCTGAGTTGGGCAAATATCTCTAGACATGATCTTGGGCAACCAATGCCATGGTAGTGCCAAATCTGGCCTTGGATATATTACTGGGAGCTACCGCCCAGCGTTAACTATTAACGCTGGCATTAGCAATAAATCCAGAAATTTTATTTCTGTTAATAAAAATTTAGTTAAGAATTCAAATGTTATGTCATCTTCCTGCAAGAGTTTATCCAAAACTCCAAAAGGGCTTCATCCCATTTAAATTGTGTGCCAAATGTCATATTTTTGGACACACCTCAGACTCATGTAGGAAGAATGGTCATAGTCCTATAAAGAAAATCTGGGTGCCTAAGGTTTCCACCTATTCTATGGGAGGAACCTCTTGGGTATCTAGATCTTTACTCTCATCTCCTTTTTAGGTATGTTGGCAGGCTAAGGACAAAAAGGACGTGTGGTATTTGGACTCGGGATGCTCCAAACACATGATGGACAAAAAAGCAAAGTTCCTTAGTCTTGAGTTGAAGAAAGGAGGGTTGGTAACATTTGGAGATAATGGAAAAGGAAGGACCATGGGCATCGACACAGTGGGTAACGAATTGTTTTCAATTTCCAATGTTTTATTTGTAGATAGTTTGAAACATAATTTAATATCAATTAGTCAATTATGTGATAAAGGTTTAAATGTTTTATTTGAATTATCTACAAATCTTTGCAAAATCATAAATTCTAACACAAATGATGTCGTACTCACCGCACCTAGGATGCATAATGTTTATATGATTGCCTTTAATGATCTTTCAATTTCTTCTTTAAAATGCTTTATTTCTAAAAATGAAGAATTAGAACTTTGGCATGGACGTCTTGGCCACTCTAGCACCAAGCTTATTTTGAAATTATCAAAAGATAAATTAATTATGGGATTACACATGCTTAATGAAGATTTATATTCACTTTGTACGCCTTGCCAAAAAGGAAAGTTTTCAAAAAAAATTTAAAAGCAAAAATGTAATTTCTACTACTAGACCACTTCAATTAATTTATATGGATTTATTTGGACCGGTTAGCACTTCAAGTACTCTAGGTGATAAAAAAATATACTTTTGTAATAATTGATGATTATTCTAGATTTTGTTGAACTTTATTTCTATCTTCCAAATCTGGTGCATTTCTTGAATTTACTAAACTATGCATTCGTATTCAAAATGAACTTGATTTAAAAATTAAATGCAGACACTCAGATCAAGGAGAAGAATTTGAAAATGATATGTTTCCCACCTTTTGCAATTATTTAGGAATTAAACATGAGTTTTCCGCTCCACGCACACCACAACAAAATGGTGTAGTGGAGAGAAAAAATAGAACTCTTCAAGAGCTAGCACGCACTCTGCTTTGTGAAGATGGGTTGCCTAAATTATTTTGGGCCAAAGCAGTTAATACTTCATGTTATATTATTAATCGTATCATGCTTCGACCTATTTTAAAATTAACACCTTATGAGCTTTATTTTATAAGAAAATCTAATATATCTTATTTACATGTTTTGGTTGCAAATGTTTTATTTTAAATACTAGTGATGCATTAGGAAAATTTGATGAAAAATGTGATAAGGGAATTTTCATTGCATACTCTTCAACTAGTAAGGCTTATAGAATTTATAATAAAAGAACTAAAATATTTGAAGAGTCTATTCATGTAAGATTTGATGAGTTTGTTCCTTGTGTAGAAACTAACCGTACAGGAAATGAAGACAAACTGCTTTCCCCTTTGGAGCATGAGGATGTTGAATCGCTTGGAGAAAAAGAAGAGGAGAAAGAAGAAGCACAAGTGGAATATGTTCCTCCAAGTGTGCTACAATTTTCAAAGGATCATCCAAGGGAGCTTGTCATAGGAGAACCATCAAAAGGGGTAAGTACTCGTTCTTCTTTACACTAGTCTTTTTCAAACCTTTGTTTTGTATCTGAAATAGAACCAAAAACATTTCAACCGCTTTAAATGATGAATTTTGATTTTTAGCTAAGAATGATGAATTAAATAAATTTGAATATAACAAGGTTTGGAATTTACTAGAGAGGTCATCTAATCGTCCAATTATAGGTGTCAAATGGATTTTTAAAAATAAACTAGATGGTGACTCTAGAATTACAAGGAATAAAGCTAGACTAGTTCCACAAGGGTATTCACAAATCGAAGGGGTAGATTTTGATGAAACTTTTGCACCCATTGCTCGCCTTGAATCAATTAAAATATTTTTCTTGCATTTGCGAGTTTTAAAAGATTTAAATTTGAAATTGCACAGTGTGCCTCTGAGAATCCTCTAGAGGGGGTGAATAGAGATTTAAAAAATATTCCTATTCTAACTGTGAATACAATAAAATAATCTAAGGATTTATGCTCAATCAAGATCTCTGGCAGAATAAAATAGTGCTGAAATATAAAGCAGAAAACAGTAATGTAAGCTAGCTATGAGGGACAACACAGAAAATTAGCTAACCAGGAGACACAGATTCTTTATAGAGGTTCCCCAAAATAGGGTGCTCCCCTCTTCTACCACCTGGTAGGGATTCACCACTGTGCCTGAGTCTTTTGGTAAGGAGACTCTTAGAACCACTGATCTTTTGACAAGGAGATCATGAACCACCAGATCTTTTGATAAGGAGATCTTGAACCACCAGATCTTTTGATAAGGAGATCTTGAACCACTGAATCCTTTGAAGAGGGATTAATAAAACTCTTTTATAGAAGGGAATTAGAAGGAGAAAGAAGGAAAAGAAATGGTGTAGGAATTCTGTTCTCAGAATTCTTATGAAGGTTGTATGATACATAGCTTTTAGTATCAATCACTGGATCTGCTCTTGAGGAACTCCTGCTTATAATAGTGATGTTTTGCAGGAGCTTTGATTGTCAGATCCTTTGTGATTCTTCTGATTGAGATCTGGCTATTATGAGATGGTGATGAAGAATAGCTTTCTGATCCTTTGTACTTTGCTTCTGATTAAGATCAGTCTGCTATGTGATTGTGATAATGAGCAACTGTTCTTATCTTCTCTATTTCTTCTCAGTTAGGGTTCCTGAGGGAGGAAGAAGAAAAGGGAAGCATGGTGAGGAGATGTCGACTGATTGTTATGGATGCCATATGTTTCTCTTTCTTCTCTTGCGTTTTATTGTCTCTCTGTTCAATTTGAATTTGTTTCCCTTTCAGGTAAGTCCTGAAAGGGTATATTTGTCTGAACAGTAAATCTTTCTTTCCTTTTGTACTTCTCGACCCGTTCACCAACATTTGATCTTATTTCCAAGAACGCTTTTCTCTGTCCACTGTTAATTCTTCATTCCATTTGAGGCAATTAAGGAGCCATTAGGGAATGGCCTTGAAAGAGGTGGGCCATGAGAGAGGTTCAAAAATGACAGCTGAAAAGGTTTCCCTTTTCATACTGTATTCGACGTATCGTCGAGTTCACTTCCTCTCTTATCGACACACCTTCGAGTTCTTGTCGGAGCAGCTTCGAATTCATCCTTGCTCTGACTGAACTCTGCTAGTCGATGTTGCATCGATACCCTATCGACGTAACCATCGAGTTGAAGATATGATTCTGAGCTTCATTATCTGCATTGAGATGAAGTCAACGTTGCATCGACTTTAGATTACTTCGACAATTGCTTCCTTCTGCGACGAGTTGAAGTTGAAGCTGCGTCGACTTCCTCAAGAACTCTGACAGGTCCATGGCCTCTGCGTCGATATCTATTCGACGTACCGTCGACTTGGAATACTTCGACAAGAGGGTGAACTACTTGGACTTCTAGTTAGAGTAGCATCGACAATAATTCGATGTTGCGTCGATTTCTATTCGACGCAAATGTTAACTTTGCCCATATTGCTTCTCTTGATATGGTCTTGACACCTTAGGTTGAGTGTGACATGCTAAGACATCTAATGACCAGATTACCCTCACTATACACTGGGTAAGTCAATACTAAGAGATAAAATCACTTATAGTGAATTTGTTAAGTTAAATCAAAGGGGGTTTTCCCAACAATCTCCCCCTATTTATCTTAACAAATTTTACAAATTGAATAAAATGATTTTACACATTTCTTTCATATAATCAAGAAAACATTCAAGATAGTATATACATGAGAAAATAATAGACTGAAAGCTCAAACCATATCATTCAATTCACAAGAATTATATAAGTCTCCATAGCTGTTTCCAGGAAGATTCTAGATTTAGAGTGTATTTTTGTAGAATACCTTTTCATTGCTCCTTTCAGTAGTTCTTCTTTTCCTGCTGAACACCTTTGGAACAACTCTCCTTTGAGCAATTTGCAAGGGCTCATCCTCTTCAGGAGACATTGTTACTTCATCTGCAGCATTGTCTCTAACAGGCTCCCCCTGAGATTGTGAGTGTAGTTCAGCTTGCTGGACAGCTTCCTGAGCAATCTACACAGCCTCCTCTAGCAGTTTTTCATTCTGAGACTCCCCTTGAGCCACTACTATGCTCAAAGTTGCCATTTTAGTATCTAGGTTCCTTTGAACATCTGGGGTAGGCTCCCCCTATTCTGCTGCATCAGTTTGCTCAATATTCATCATTTCTGGGAGCTCCCCCTGAGTCTGTGCATCCTGAAATATGATCACTTTGTCAGGAGCAGGCTCATTATCAACATCCATTTTATCCTGTCCACTCATATCAAGAACATGTCTTTCTTCCTCTAAGTTGTTCTCCCCCTTCTTGACCTTGCTGACCAGTGAGGTTAAGAATTCCTTTGTGACCATGAAGGAAGATATAAAATCCTTTAAGCTCTGGAGAGTTCTTTTAAAAGTTAATAGCTCAGCCTCCATTTGAGAGTATTTCTGTTAAATCTTCTTGCCTGTGAGGCCACCTGATCTACAAATGTGGAAGAGGCAATACCAACTGCCTTTGAGATGATTTGCTCAAGATAAACTTTGGGGATATGAGAAGTAGATGGAGAAGATGATGGAGGGAATTCTTCTTGGATAGGGGAGAGAGGATGGTAAAAGTCAGGTGAGAAATGAACTGATGGTGGTGGAGGAGGAGCAGTTTGATAATCTGGAATGACGGTGGATGGTAGTTGATGGGATGATTGAGGAGATGGCTCAGGAGCTGAGTAGGATTGGTGTTGTTGTTGTTGCTGTTGAGGTGAATGTTGGGCTGGAGCTTCATTCTGATGGATATCTGGAACATTGTCCAGTGGAGGTGGAGAGTGAGGAGGAGGGATATCATCCCTTGGAGTGTCTGGTGTGTGCCTTTCTGGCTCTTAAGGAGGAGGAGATGGAGGAGGAGAGGCTGGAGCTTAACCAGGCTTCACAATTTTCCTGGTCCACTTGGAAAATATTCCAATGTTGATCTTTTTCCCAGGAGGAATGGGACTCCTTTGGATTTGCAGATGCTTGGATAATGTTGAAAGAGCACTTGGCTCATCATTCTCATGTAAGCATTTTCCTTGTGGGCATATTTGTGTCATATCATCTTTAGAAGACATCTCCCCCAATTTATCTTCTTCTTCAGAACAAGTGTTCTCATTATCTGAAGTTGTTGCTTAGGAATAGCATCATGTGCAGTACTTTTCCTACTATATCTGCCAGAAACCTGTGTTCTTCTCCAGGATCAATCTTCTTCAGATTGATGGGCTTGTCCTTCTTGAACTGCATCAGTTCCAGGAACCTCTTAATCTCATCCCCTGTTAATTCCTCTGACTCATTTCCAGTTTGAAGATCATATGTTTGATTTAGTAATTCCTCTGTTATCAGAATATTTGTGTCAGATATTTTTCCCATAAGAGAGCCATCCTCTCCTATCTGAACATTATCTTTGAATTTAGTTAGCTCGATATCCAGAATCTTGCATCTTGTGGATATCAGCTTGGTTAAACCTGCATCTTGGAATAGGCCAAGAATGGCCTTGAAGCTCTCAGCAGCTGCGCTGAAGGAATCAACATCCACGTCAAATCCTGAGTTAATCTTAGGTGGAGCCATTTGAATTTGGATGTACCTGTAAACACAAAGAAAACGAGAGAGAAAGGGATACATGAGAGTTGGAGAGAAAGAGAGCAAGAGGAAGAGAATTCGAAAGCGTAAATGTTTCGACACGGTAATTGCTTAAAAGCGGATGAATAGCCGCTACTTAGGGTTTAGGTCGATGCACCGTCGATAACACTTATTATTTGGCGCGCAAAGCTGTGTCGAGATTGCTTCTAGAAGCAATTCTGTCCGTGCTGATATATCGATGTTGCGTCGACTAGTACTCGACGTAGCTTCGAGACTATTCAGAGACCCTAATTTGACGTAGTCCTGTAGACGTTACGTTGATTTCCAATCATTGTTTAATAAGTCGACGAATGCATCGATATGTACCATCGACTTCTACTCAACGCCAGCGTCAAGAAACACTCAGAGTAGACAATTCGAATTTAATCATTGTTTAATAAGTCGACGAATGCATCGATATGAACTTGATGATGTGTCGAATTCTATTCGAATTGTCTACTCTGAGTGCTTCTTGACGCTGGCGTTGAGTAGAAGTCGATGGTACATCGACTTCTATTCGACGCACCTCTTAATAAACAGATCTATTTATTTAGAAAATTCTTGCTATTTTTTCCAGCAATTATATTTATTGAAAATAGATCATTATATAATGTAATAATATTAAGGAGGATTCAAGGTAGAAATTACTACCTTGAATAAGTCTTGTTCCTTAATAAAAATCTACATCTTTCTTCCCACTCCATTTTCTCCTGAGGGGGACCCTACCTCATCCTGCATAGGTAATTCAAACATTAGAAAGAATCCAGGTTACCTTGGGCCCTTTGCTTTTAACATTGTAGGGTTTAATGAAAGAATATAAGGGTCTTTCATGATACCCTTGGGGATGATGGGGAAACGATTTCCCAAACCTCTTATCTTGATACTTGAAGTGAGTATAAAATGTATCAAAATATAACAAATCAGCATAATGTTTAATTATCCTAGGTTTTGTTTTTGCCTTTTGGTTGTTGTTATTTAACTTCTCTAAATGATTCTTGCCTAGGGGTTTTTCCTTTTTATTCAGATTTACCTTTTTAGGTTTGTCTATCCTATCTGAATGATTGTTATCTCTATCCTTGGATGATGCACTCTTCTCACTTGGTTGATATTCACTAGGTCTAACAAATGACACTAGATTTTTCCAGGCAGGTTTCCTAGGTGCATCAGTGCTGGTGGAGGGCTCTGCTCCTAATCCTAGGTGATTAAATCTCATAGAGAGATTTTCAGTGATGTCTTTGAGCTTCTGACTCCTCCCATTAAGGGAGTCCTCAAAGGCAACCTTTGCTAGCTCTTCTTTTAATTTTATGTTTTCCTCTCTAAGTTCAATCAATTCAGACTCTTTATTATTAATTTCATTTGTTAGGTTTTGATTAATTAGTTGCATTTCATTTTTCTTAAGGTTATCTAGTTCAGTTCTATCTATGCATAGTTCTTTTTCTACCTTAAGATGTTCAATGCAGAAATCTTTGAAGCATGATTTAAAATTCTCTGAAGTAAAATCAAATTCATCAAAGACAGATACTTAATCATCTTCATCATCTGATGTCATCCCAAGAGCCATCATGCATGCTGCTACTGCTTCTTTTTCATCATCACTTTCTGATGATGAGGAGTCTAATTCTGCTTTAGAATCACTCCATGTTTCAGCAATGAAGCCTTTGGCTTTCTTCTTGTCTTTTCCTCTGAAGGACTTTTTCTTCTTCTTCTCCTCCTCTTTGTTGTTACTTCTTTCTCTTTGTTCTTGTGGGCACTCAGGATAAATGTGCTCTGGTTTGTTGCAGGTATAACAGATAACCTCCTTCCTTTGAGTTTTATCATACCTGGGCCTTGAATCCCTTTCTTTTCTCCTTGAGTCCTCAGTCTTGACCCACTTCTTGAATCTTCTTGCTAGCAGACTAAACATTTCATCTTCAGGAGTAGAAGGCTCTCCTTCAGTAGCTTTCAGAGCAAGGCTCCTTTGGGTAGGAGCTGGAGACATTTCCCTTTCTTCTGATTCAGCCCTATTCTTCAGCAACATCTCATGTGACTTAAGCTTTCCTAGCAAAGCTTTAGTTGAGATCTCTCTGTGACATGTGGATTCTCTAATTGCCCAGATCCTTGAATCCTATGATCTAGGGAAGCACATAAGAATCTTATCATTAATTTCAGTCAAGGATATTTCCTTATCTAAGCCTCTGAGCTCATTAATGATAAGACTGAATCAGTCATATATATTAGCAACAGATTCTTCAGCTTTCTTCTGAAAGTTCTCATACTGGGATATGATAAGGGACTTTTTGTCCTTTCTTTCATCAGCACTTCCTTCCACCATTGTGGTGAGTGAATCCCAGATCTCCTTTGCTGATTGGCATTTAGCAACCTTCTGAAAAATGTCATCTGACATTGTTGACACCAAAATACTCATGGCATTGGCATCATATGCCTTGACCTTCTTCTCAGCCTCTGTCCATTCCTTTCTCGAGACAACCTCAGTTGTTGAGGTTTCTCCTTCCTTTTGTCTGACTAGAGTAGGAGGACTTGTGAGAAGAACATTATAGATGTCTTCATTAATTGAATTCATGTAAAGCCTTATTTTGGCCTTCCAGAGTGTGAACTTATTCAAGTTACACACTTGGGGTCTTGTGGAAGCATAATCCTTGGTACTCATTTTCTTAATAAAATATGTTTACAAAAAAGAAATAAGAGTAGGAGGTCTTTTTGATCAAGGTGTTAGCCTCTTAATGATCAACCTCTCCCTCTGATACCAATTGAAAGTGCACAGTGTGCCTCTGAGAATCCTCTAGGGGGGGTGAATAGAGATTTAAATAATATTCCTATTCTAACTGTGAATACAATAAAATAATCTAAGAATTTATGCTCAATCAAGATCTCAGGCAGAATAAAATAGTGCTGAAATATAAAGCAGAAAATAATAATGTAAGCTAGCTATGAGGGACGACACAGAAAATTAGCAAACCAGGAGACAAACAAATTTTTTATAGAGGTTCTCCAAAATATGGGTACTCCCCTCTTCTACCACCTGGTAGGGATGCACCACTGTGCCTGAGTCTTTTGGTAAGGAGACTCTTAGAACCACTGATCTTTTGACAAGGAGATCATGAACCACCAGATCTTTTGATAAGGAGATCTTGAACCACCAGATCTTTTGATAAGGAGATCTTGAACCACTGAATCCTTTGAAGAGTGATTAATAAAACTCTTTTACAGAAGGGATTTAGAAGGAAAGAGAAGGAAAAGAAATGGTGTATGAAGGCTGTATGATACACAGCTTCTTGTATCAATCACTTGATCTGCTCTTGATGAACTTCTGCTTATAATAGTGATGTTTTGCAGGAGCTTTTATTGTTAGATCCTTTGTGATTCTTCTGATTGAGATCTGGCTGTTATGAGATGGTGATGAAGAACAACTTTCAGATCCTTTATACTTTGCTTCTGATTAAGATCAGTCTGCTATGTGATTGTGATGATGAGCAACTGTTCTTATCTTCTCTATTTCTTCTCAGTTAGGGTTCCCGAGGGAGGAAGAAGAAGAGGGAAGCATGGTGAGGAGAAGTCGGTCGATTGTTATGGATGCTATATGTTTCTCTTTCTTCTCTTGCCTTTTATTGTCCCTCTGTTCAATTTGAATTTATTTCCCTTTCAGGTAAGTCCTGAAAGGGTATATTTGTCTGAACAGTAAATCTTTCTTTCCTTCTTTACTTCTCGACCCGTTCACCAATATTTGAGCTTGTTTCCAATAACGCTTTTCTCTATCCTCTGTTAATTCTTCATTCCATTTGAAGCAATTAAGGAGTCGTTAGGAACAACCTTGAAAGAGGTGGGCCATGAGAGAGGGTCAAAAATGTCAGCTGAAAAGGAAACCTTTTCAGACTGTATTCGATGTATCGTCGAGTTCACTTCCTCTCTTATTGATGCACCTTCGAGTTCTTGTAGGAGCAGCTTTGAATTCATCCTTGCTCTGACTGAACTCTGCTAGACGACGTTGTGTCGATACCCTATCGACGTAACTGCCGAGTTGAAGATATGATTCTGAACTTCATTATCTGCATCGATATGAAGTCAACATTGCGTCGACTTTAGATTACTTCGACAGATGTTTCCTTCTGCGTTGAGTTAAAGTAGAAGTTGCGTCGAATTCCTTAAGAATTCTGACAGGTCCATGGCCTCTGCGTCGATATCTATTTGACGCACCGTCGACTTGGAATACTTCGACAGAAGGGTGAACTACTTGGACTTCTGGTCAGAGTAGCGTCGACAATAATTCGATGTTGCGTCGATTTCTATTCAACGCAAATGTTAACTTTGCCCATATTGCTTCTCATGATCTTGTCTTGACACCCTAGGTTAAGTGTGACATGCTAAGACATCTAATGACCAGATTACCCTCAGTATACACTGGGTAATTCAATCCTAAGAGATATAAAATCACTTTCAGTGAATTTGTTATGTTAAATCAAAGGGGTTTTTCAAACAAAATTATTTCAAATGGATGTTAAAAGTGCATTTTTTGAACGGGATTATAAAAGAAGAAGTTCATGTAAAATAACCCCCCGGTTTTGCGAGTGAAAATTTTCCTAATCATATGTATAAGTTAGAAAAAGCGCTTTGTGGATTAAAGTTAGCGACACGTGCTTGGTATGATAGATTAACTTTATTTTTAATAATGCACAGTTATAAAATGGGAAGTGTGGATAATACACTCTTCATTAAGCATGTAAATAATGATTTGATTATATTGCAAATTTATGTGGATGATATTATTTTTGGAGCCATTAATGAAGAGTTATGTAATGAAGTCATTTTAGTGATGAAAAATGAATTTGAAATGAGCTTGGTAGCAGAACTCACTTATTTTCTAGGATTTCAAATCTCACAAAGACAAGATGGTATTTTTATTTGTCAAACTAAATATGTTAATGATATTCTTAAAAGATTTGGATTTGAAAACCTAAAACAAGCTAATACACCAATGAGTGCATCACTAAAGTTAGGAAAAGATGAAGTCGGTATTTCTATTGATCAAACATTATATAGAGGAATGATAGACTCATTGTTATATTTAAGCGCATCTAGACCCGATATTATGTTTTCCGTTTGTTTATGTACTAGATTTCAAGCTAACCCAAAAGAATCACATTTAAAAGCAGTTAAACATATTTGTAGATATCTAATCAGAACATCTAGAGTAGGCTTATGTTATCCTCATAATGATTGTTTTATTTTACATAATTTTTCTGATTCGGACTATGCAGGATGTTCATTAGATCGTAAGAGCACTAGTGGCATGTGTCATTTTATAGGCCCTTCACTCATATCATGGTCGAGTAGGAAACAAAATTTTGTTGCCCTCTCCACCACTGAGGCCGAATATATCGCAATAAGTAGTTGTTGTGCTTGCCTTATGGATGACCCAAACTTTAGAAGACTTTTGTGTTTATCTAAATAACATTGAATTAAAATGTGACAACAAGAGCCCTATTGATCTTACAAATAATCTCGTACATCATTCTAGATCTAAACATATAGATGTCGAACATCATTTTATTAGGGATCATATCAAGAAGGAACATGTTAGAATTAGCTTTATAGGGACTGACTCACAACTTGTAGATATTTTTACCAAACCTCTACCCGATGCACGTTTTAACATGCTTAGGTTAGAATTAGGTGTCTTAGAAATATCTCATTAAACCCTATACAGTGATTTTAAAATTTTATATGTCCTTTTCTTTAATAAAAAATTATTTCAAAAACGACTACAAATATAAAAACCACCAAAAACATGATAAATGAGCCTTCAAATCATCTTTATAATCTCTGAAATTTCAACAATAAGAAGGCCTCTTTATAGTACAAATGAATTATGAAAAAACATTTTTCAAAAAATCAATATTTGTAGTTATGTTTTGGCGTTAAGAAGCCAACGTCTGACGTTAGCCCCTTTAGCTCCAAAAATTTTTCTGTCTTTATGAAAAAATTCTAGTATTATTATAATGCAGTGTATTATTTTTATTTCTCTATTTGTAAAAAGTTTTTTATTTTTAAATAATTTTTTTAAAAATGATTACAAAATTATGCTTAAATGCTTAATTCAAGGATGATTATATTTATTACTTAAAGATTATTTACAATGTTTAATTTTATCTTTCAAGTTTCTTAAAAAACATTGTTTTGTATTTGTCATGCCTTGAAAATTATCTTGTTATGTGCAATGAAAATGATTATAGATAAACATGTGTAGAAATGCTTAACATGCCTCTAAGTATGAGTAATGAATTATGTTTGATAATAATTCACTCACTCACTTAGTTTTTGATAACCTACATGTGTTTACAATCTTATTCTTGCATAATTGTGTAGTGTAATAACATAAATAATTAAAATGTATAAATAGATTATGTACACAACATTGAAATGGTTATTTCAATTATTTGTTTTCATAGCACTTGTGATTAGAGAAATGTGGTATATAAAATAAAATTTCTATGTTTGCAAAAAATAAGTGATTTTGGAGTCATTGGTCATAAAAATCAAAATCAAATAAAAATGGATGGCAAGGAAAACTTCACCAAAAATTGTAAAGTGTCTTGTGCAAACAAATTTTCACCACTTCTCTTTAAAAAAATATCTTTATGTTCATTGAAATATTGTGAAAGTAATATTATTTGTGTTTTTAAAGTTGTGTTATTTCATTATATATGGCATGTGTTTTTGATTGATTCACTTGTATATTTTATCAAAACACTATTTTGTGCACATCATTATCTTTCATAAAACTTCTACTAATAAGAATTGGATCATAATGCTTATCTACACTATTATCTACAAACTTAAGTAAATGCACTAAATAGCAAAGCATGATCTTTACAATGTTTATGCTTACTTGAAATGCAAATTAATTTACATTGTAAAGCATATCTTTTCTTAATATTTGTAATCTTGCTTGCTAATTTTCTATTACCAATATCAAAAATACTTGCAACTTGTGTATCTAAATTCAAAACATCTACTTAATTGACTTAAATGCTTATTATATTTTATACTCACAAATTCTTAAAGATGTTCAATATTACTTTCAGTGTGTTCACTCTTTTTCAAAAAGTTGCTATTATATATCTACATAGTGCATAATATTTCATATTGCGACTACTCTAAACCACCTTCTTTTGATTATAACAAAAGGGGGAGAATAAATTGAAGAAATAAATTGAAGATATAAATTGAAAATATCTATTATTTAGGGGAGTAAAATAGAAAATGCATTCATGTAGGGGGGTATCCATATAGGGGGAGTATGCATGTTTATCACGCTTATCATATACTATAAACACTACTCTAATTAAAGTTTATTTCTTATTAGTGGATTTGTTATTATCAAAAGGAGAAGATTGTTGGAGCTTGTGTTCCACATCTCTTAGTTTGAGAATAACAAATCACAATATGTATTTGATCTTGCGTGTGTTTATAGTGTGAAGGTACTATAGGTACATATCTCTATGAATTGGATTGTTATTAATGACGATTCTCTGAAAAGAGAACTAACGCTCGGCATTAGAAGTTAACGCCCCGCGTTAACTTTCGTCGAGAAAGAATCTGTCGAGATGAAATGACATCGAGAAGAAATCCATCGAGAAGCCAGAGACAACGCCAACGTTGGAGTTAACGCTCGCGTTGAGTCCACGATCTGCCATGATCCCAATGGTTGCACGATCTCATCCACGACCATACATGATCCTTAATGCTGGTGTTAACTCTTAATGTCAGGCATTAGCTCCCGTGTCTATTTAAAGAGCTGATTCCGTTGCTCAAATGCTAATCTTCCAAGCCTTCACTCCAATCTTCTGTGAGAGCATTTCATCCCCGAATTCAGAGAGCACTTCCTACACCACCATTGAGAAGGAGATTTCCAAACATTCAAATTTGAAGAAGTACGCTTGCTTCAACTCCGACGATGGTCATTGTGTGTCTTCAACATCTCCTTCAGAGCTCTTTATTATAAGGAGTTTTTATTCTGAATTTACTTTTATCTTTTCATTATTTTCTTGTAAACGGTAGTGAATTCAATGTCTTGTGTGTGGCGACTAGGTCGGGTTCGATTTATAGGGTAATTCGCCGCCTTGTGCGTGGCGAGTAGGTTAAGGGTAGATTTAGGGGGTGGCTAGAGACCTTATCTGGGGAAAAATAGGCTATAGCCAACCGGTCCTTAGGAGAAGGACCGGTGAAGGAACAAAATTTTATTTTACATTGTTGCCTTTAATTTCAAGCGTTATTTAAATATTATCTTTGTAATACAATATTCATTTTCATTATCTCTGATTTTCTGGAATTACATTTCATTAAAATTTTCATAAGTAAAAGCACCTTGACATAATTCTGAGAAGCTTAATTTTCTGGAGAGCAAATGCCCAGCGTTGACTCTTAACGTCATGCGTTAGCAACAGTAAAGAAAAAGTTTTATTTTTCAATAAATCTCTCATTTTACAGAGAACTTTGTAAACCCCTTATTCACCCCCCCCCCCCCCCCCCCCCCCCCCCCCGCCCCCCTCCTCTAAGGGCGCCATAAGATCCAACAGGGGCCACCTGGCTGTTAGGAGGAAGGATGGCTGCAAGAGTCAAGCGAGTTCCAGCAATAAACATAGCATAAAGATGTATTCACAAAAGCAAGAGAAAGGCGAGTCAAAAACCAACTCGCCAAAATTGCACCTCTCTTAAAAATTACCTTCACCGGATTTAATATAAGCAAGTTGATCGACTCATCGACAGAAGCGAACAATGTCGAACTTCTTTTTCTTAATGGTCACGTACTCGCTCGAATCAACTCACAAAATAAGTCTCGAATGAAAAAATGCATTTATTTCAGACCCAAACCCATTTATTTATTGGTGAAGGGGAGGTGGACTCATCGCGAAGCGAGTGCATAGGGTCCAGCTGTACAACCCTGTATTCGCCGAGTGGGCCCCTGAGGCACAAGATATTTTTAGGCCCAATGTTTCCAAAGGGAACAACCCCGGGAGGAGGAGGGGTGAGCATTTGGAGGGAGTCGAGTCTGAGGGGCGCATCCCAGGACTGTTCCCTTGTGAGGGCGAGCCGGGGAGGGCCGGGAGGCCTCCGGCTCGCCCAGAGCCTTGTGAGGGCGAGCCGGGGAGGGCCGGGAGGCCTCCGGCTCGCCCAGAGCCTTGTGGGGGCGAGCTGGGAGGGCCGGGAGGCCTCCGGCTCGCCCAGAGCATTATGGGGGCGAGCTGGGAGGGCCGGGAGGCCTACGGCTCGCCCAGAACCTCGTGGGGGCGAGCTGGGAGGGCCGAGAGGCCTCCGGCTCGCCCAGAGCCTTTTGGGGGCGAGCTGGGAGGGCCGGGAGGCCTCCGGCTCGCCCAGAGCCTTGTGGGGGCGAGCTGGGAGGGCCGGGAGGCCTCCGGCTCGCCCAGAACCTTGTGGGGGCGAGCCGGGAGGGCCGGGAGGCCTCCGGCTCGCCCAGAACCTTGTGGGGGCGAGCTGGGAGGGCTGGGAGGCCTCCGAATCGCCCAGAGCTTTGTGGGGGCGAGCCGAGAGAGCCGGGAGGCCTCCGGCTCGCCCAGAGCCTTGTGGGGGCGAGCTGGGAGGGCCGGGAGGCCTCCGGCTCGCCCAGAGCCTTGTGGGGGCGAGCTGGGAGGGCTGGGAGGCCTCCGGCTCGCACAGAGCCTTGTGGGGGCGAGCTGGGAGGGCCGGGAGGCCTCCGGCTCGCCCAGAGCCTTGTGGGGGCGAGCTGGGAGGGCCGGGAGGCCTCCGGCTCGCCCAGAACCTTGTGGGGGCGAGCTGGGAGGGCCGGGAGGCCTCCGGCTCGCCCAGAGCCTTGTGGGGGCGAGCTGGGAGGGCCGGGAGGCCTCCGGCTCGCCCAGAGCCTTGTGGGGGCGAGCTCCACTCGACCTTGCTCCCTAGTCCGGCAGCCAGGAGGGGTGTCTAAATGCACCCCAGCGAGACCTCACCAGGAGAGGTGTCTAAATGCACCCCAGCGAGACCTCACCAGGAGGGGTGTCTAAATGCACCCCAGCGAGACCTCACCGAGAGGGGTGTCTAAATGCACCCCAGCGAGACCTCACCAGGAGGGGTGTCTAAATGCACCCCAGCGAGACCTCACCAGGAGGGGTGTCTAAATTCACCCCAGCGAGACCTCACCAGGAGGGGTGTCTAAATGCACCCCAGCGAGACCTCACCAGGAGGGATGTCTAAACGCACCCCAACGTGGGGGCGAGCCAGGGAGGCCGGGAGGCCTCTGGCTCGCCCAGAGCCTTGTGGTGGCGAGCCGGGGAGGCCGGGAGGCCTTCGGCTCGCCCAGCTCCAAGCCGGGTAGGCGGTCTACGTTTAGCGCCCAAGAGTAACGGGATTTGGCTATTCGCAGTCCAGTTTTGGTTATTCGCAGTCCAAGTGCAGGGGGATTTGGCTATCTGCAACCCAGTTCAAGGGTATTTTGGTAATCTGGCAGACCAGTTTTCGGCTATTTGCAGCCCAACTTCAGAAATCTTATAAATAGGACCAAGGGGCACCATTTGGGGGGATCTTATTCTAGGCTAGCTCTCTCCCTCTCTCTCTCCCTCCCCAAGTCTCTCTAGGGGGTGAGGAGAGCCTCCAGTGGTGCCCAAGCTTAGTAGTGGCTTGGGAGGGGAAGTTCCTAGGGAACTTCCGGGTATGTGGCGGGACCTCCCCACAAAGCCCTTGGTCCAGTTCCTAGTTCCAACACCTTCAACCTAGAGCTCTCCCTTGGGAGGAGTAAGGATTTGTCGCCCCTCGGCTAGCTGAGGGCCCAGAACTCCACAGAGACTAAGTCTTGTTCGCAAGTCTCGGTTTCAACACATGGTGCGGTGAGCGTGGAGTGTGACCAATTCAAGAAAGCCTCGAGCTGAGCTCCATGGACGGAGGTGGAAGAAGCTCCGACCCGGGTCACTCGCAGCCCCCGGTGGCTGGGGTGACGTTAGAGATGTTCAAAAACTTCAAGCGAGAGGTCCTGTATACCTTTGAGGTTGCATTCGCCATGATAGTCGGAGACATAAGAGGAGATGGTCCGGAGGTCCCACCCGAGCAGGTGGACGAGGGAACTCTCGGCCAACAGTCCAAGAAGGAAGTACCGGTGAGGGGGGAGTGGGGGGGTGCCATACCCCCACTCGCCCATCCTCAAGGGGGCGAGCTCAGGAGGGGGGCGCCCTCCCAGCTCGCCCCGCCCCTTCAAGGGGGCGAGCTCCGGAGGGGGGCGCCCTCCCAGCTCGCCCCGCCCCTTCAAGGGGGCGAGCTCCGGAGGGGGGTGCCCTCCCAGCTCGCCCCGGCTCTTCTAGCCCAGCCCCAAAGGGGGCCGAGCGGGGAGGCATTCGGCCCCCACTCGCCCCACCCCAAAGGGAGTCAAAACGTTGGTGGACGAGGCCACCCGGGGGAGCGGCTACCCAATAACCCGGCGAGCACAGGGGTTACCATTTCGACTCCGCGGGAGCAAGGAGGGGGAGGCTTCAAAAGGAAAAGATCCAACCGCCCGAGGTGGATGCAGGGGGAGAGGACACCTCCCCCACCGCCTCGGCAGGCTAGGGCGATCGGCCAAGGAAGAAGAAAGAACTGCTCGGGAGGAAGAAGGGGCATCCGAGCAGAGTTGCCTTACTGTGACTTCCATCAGGAGGAGGGTCACGCGACATCCACCTGCCCCGAGTTCTTGGAGATGAAGGAGGCAAGGGGCCAGAAGCCGCAGCGTCAACAACCAGAGGAGGTCGAGGAGGACCGTGCCTGGGAGTAGAAGCCCGAGTCCCGGTCCCCGTGCTTAGTTTTGTTTCTTTGAGTCCATGTAGTAGGATGAAGCGTTTCCGTACTTGGTTTTCTTGCATGTAACCAGCTGACTAATGTAATAAAAGTTTTGTTTTTCAAGATATTTTTCCCCTCGGATGGTTCCGCTAGCCAGGCTCTCACTAGCCGGCAGGGCAGGTTGACCTCCCAGGGAGGGTAAATATTTTTCCCCTCGGATGGTTCCGCTAGCCGGGCTCTCACTAGCCGGCAGGGCAGGTTGACCTCCCAGGGAGGGTAAATATTTTTCCCTCGGATGGTTCCGCTAGCCGGGCAATCTCTAGCCGGCAGGGCAGGTTGACCTCCCAGGGAGGGTAAATATTTTTCCCCTCGGATGGTTCCGCTAGCCGGACTCTCACTAGCGGGCAGGGCAGGTTGACCTCCCAGGGAGGGTAAATATTTTTCCCCTCGGATGGTTCCGCTAGCCGGGCTCTCACTAGCCGGCAGGGCAGGTTGACCTCCCAGGGAGGGTAAATATTTTTCCCCTCTGATGGTTCCGCTAGCCGGGCTCTCTCTAGACGGCAGGGTAGGTTGACCTCCCAGGGAGGGTAAATATTTTTCCCCTCGGATGGTTCCGCAAGCCGGGCTCTCACTAGCCGACAGGGCAGGTTGACCTCCCAGGGAGGGTAAATATTTTTCCCCTCGGATGGTTCCGCTAGCCGGGCTCTCTCTAGCCGGCAGGGCAGGTTGACTTCCCAGGGAGGGTAAATATTTTTCCCCTCAGATGGTTCCGCTAGCCAGGCTCTCACTAGCCGGCAGGGCAGGTTGACCTCCCAGGGAGGGTAAATATTTTTCCCTCAGATGGTTCCGCTAGCCGGGCTCTCGCTAGCCTGCAGGACAGGTTGACCTCCCAGGGAGGGTAAGCGATTAAGGCCCCGAGCAGAGACCGCTGACCAGGCTCCCATGTAGCTGGCAGGACAGGAGATTCACTCGGCGAGGCAGGAGGCTCATATTGGTTAAGGCCCCGAGCAGAGACCGCTGACCAGGCTCTCATCTAGTTGGCACAACAGGAGATTCACTCGGTGAGGCAGGTTATTCATATTGGTTAAGGCCCCGAGCAGAGACCGCCGACCATGCTCCTATCTAGCTGGCAGGACAGGAGATTCACTCGGCGAGGCAGGAGGTTCATATTGGTTAAGGCCGCGAGCAGAGACCGCTGACCAGGCTCCCATCTAGCTGGCAGGACAGGAGATTCACTCGGTGAGGCAGGTGATTCATATTGGTTAAGGCCCCGAGCAGAGACCGCTGACCAGGCTCCCATCTAGCTGGCAGGATAGGAGATTCACTCGGTGAGGCAGGTGATTCATATTGGTTAAGGCCCCGAGCAGAGACCGCTGACTAGGCTCCCATCTAGCTGGCAGGACAGGAGATTCACTCGGCGAGGCAGGAGGTTCATATTGGTTAAGGCCCCGAGCAGAGACCGCTGACCAGGCTCCCATCTAGCTGGCAGGACAAGAGATTCACTCGGCGAGGCAGGAGGTTCATATTGGTTAAGGCCCCGAGCAGAGATCGCTGACCAGGCTCCCATCTAGCTAGCAGGACAGGAGATTCACTCGACGAGGCAGGAGGTTCATATTGGTTAAGGCCCCGAGCAGAGACCGCTGACCAGGCTCCCATCTAACTGGCAGGACAGGAGATTCACTCGGCGAGGCAGGAGGTTCATATTGGTTAAGTCCCCGAGCAGAGACCGCTGACCAGGCTCCCATCTAGCTGGCAGGACAGGAGATTCACTCGGCGAGGCAGGAGGTTCATATTGGTTAAGGCCCCGAGCAGAGACCGCTGACCAGGCTCCCATCTAGCTGGCAGGACAGGAGATTCACTCGGCGAGGCAGGACGTTCATATTGGTTAAGGCCCCGTGCAGAGACCGCTGACCAGGCTCCCATCTAGCTGGCAGGACAGGAGATTCACTCGGCGAGGCAGGAGGTTCATATTGGTTAAGGCCCCGAGCAGAGACCGCTGACCAGGCTCCCATCTAGCTGGCAGGATAAGAGATTCACTCGGCGAGGCAGGAGGTTCATATTGGTTAAGGCCCCGAGCAGAGACCGCTGACCAGGCTCCCATCTAGCTGGCAGGACAGGAGATTCACTCGGCGAGGCATGAGATTCATGTTGGTTAAGACTTTTACCGCCGAGGTGGCTCCGATAGCCGGGCTCTCGCTAGCCGGCAGGGTAGGAAGGCCTCTCGGTGAGGCTAAGAGTTTTTTCCCTGAGGTGGCTCTGCTAGCCGGGCTCTCGCTAGCCGGCAGGGTAGGAAGGCCTCTAGGGGAGGCTAAGAGTTTTTTCCCCGAGGTGGCTCCGCTATCCGGGCTCTCGCTAGCCGGCAGGGTAGGAAGACCTCTCGGGGAGGTTGAGTTTTTCTCCCGAGATGGCTTCGCTAGCCGGGCTCTCGCTAGCCAGCAGGGTAGGAAGGCCTCTCGTGGAGGTTAAGAGTTTTTCCCCGAGGTGGCTTCGCTGGCCAGGCTCCCATCTAGCTGGCAGGACAAGAGATTCACTCAGTGAGGCAGGAGATTCATGTTGGTTAAGAGTTTTACCGCCAAGGTGGCTCTGCTAGCCGGGCTCTCGCTAGCCGGCAGGGTAGGAAGGCCTCTCGGGGAGGCTAAGAGATTTTTCCCCGAGGTGGCTCCGCTATCCGGGCTCTCGCTAGCCGGCAGGGTAGGAAGACCTCTCGGGGAGGTTGAGTTTTTCCCCCGAGATGGCTTCGCTAGTCGGGCTCTCGCTAGCCGGCAGGGTAGGAAGGCCTCTCGTGGAGGTTAAGAGTTTTCCCCCAAGGTGGCTTCGCTGGCCAGGCTCCCATCTAGCTGGCAGGACAGGAGATTCACTCGGCGAGGCAGGAGATTCATGTTGGTTAAGAATTTTACCGCCGAGGTGGCTCCGCTAGTCGGGCTCTCGCTAGCCGGCAGGGTAGGAAGGCATCTCGGGGAGGCTAAGAGATTTTTCCCCGAGGTGGCTCCGCTATCCGGGCTCTCGCTAGCCGGCAGGGTAGGAAGACCTCTCGGGGAGGATAAGATTCATGTTGGCTAAGAGTTTTTTCCCAGCGACACTCGTCGAATATGCAGGGTTGGACATTTCTTTCCGAGCGTGAGCCACGCTCGAAAAGAGCGGGGATTGTGTGCAACCCTGTATTCGCCGAGTGGGCCCCCGAGGCCCAAGATATTTTTAGGCCCAATGTTTCCAAAGGGCACGACCCCGGGAGGAGGAGGGGTGAGCATTTGGAGGGAGTCGAGTCTGAGGGGCGCATCCCAGGACTGTTCCCTTGTGAGGGCGAGCCGGGGAGGGCCGGGAGGCCTCCCGCTCGCCCAGAGCCTTGTGAGGGCGAGCCGGGGAGGGCCGGGACGCCTCCGGCTCGCCCAGAACCTTGTGGGGGCGAGCTGGGAGGGACGAGAGGCCTCCGGCTTGCCCAGAACCTCGTGGGGGCGAGCTGGGAGGGCCGGGAGGCCTCCGGCTCGCCCAGAGCCTTGTGGGGGCGAGCTGGGAGGGACGGGAGGCCTCCGGCTCTCCCAGAGACTTGTGGGGGCGAGCTGGGAGGGCCAGTAGGCCTCCGGCTCGCCCAGAACCTTGTGGGGGCGAGCCGGGAGGGCCGGGAGGCCTCCGGCTCACCCAGAACCTTGTGGGGGCGAGCCGGGAGGGCCGGGAGGCCTCCGGCTCGCCCAGAACCTTGTGGGGGCGAGATGGGAGGGCCGGGAGGCTTCCGGTTCTCCCCGAGCTTTGTGGGGGCGAGCCGGGAGGGCCGGGAGGCCTCCGGCTCGCCCAGAGCCTTGTGGGGGCGAGCTGGGAGGGCCGGGAGGCCTCCGGCTCGCCCAGAGCCTTGTGGGGGCGAGCTGGGAGGGCCGGGAGGCCTCCAGCTCGCCCAGAGCCTTATGGGGGCGAGTTGGGAGGGCCGGGAGGCCTCCGGCTCGCCCAGAGCCTTGTGGGGGCGAGATGGGAGGGCCGGGAGGCCTCCGGCTCGCCCAAAACCTTGTGGGGGCGAGCTGGGAGGGCCGGGAGGCCTCCGGCTCGCCCAGAGCCTTGTGAGGGCGAGCTGGGAGGGCCGGGAGGCCTCCGACTCGCCCAGAGCCTTGTGGGGGCGAGCTCCACTCGCCCCTGCTCCCTAGTCCGGCAGCCAGGAGGGGTGTCTAAATGCACCCCAGCGAGACCTCGCCAGGAGAGGTGTCTAAATGCACCCCAGCGAGACCTCACCAGGAGAGGTGTCTAAATGCACCCCAGCGAGACCTCACCAGGAGGGGTGTCTAAATGCACCCCAGCGAGACCTCACCAGGAGGGGTGTCTAAATGCACCCCAGCGAGACCTCACCTGGAGGGGTGTCTAAATGCACCCCAGCGAGACCTCACCAGGAGGGGTGTCTAAATGCACCCCAGCGTGACCTCACCAGGAGGGGTGTCTAAATGCACCCCAGCGAGACCTCACCAGGAGGGGTGTCTAAATGCACCCCATCAAGACCTCACTGGGAGGGGTGTCTAAATGCACCCCAGCGAGACCTCACCAGGAGGGATGTCTAAACGCACCCCAACGTGGGGGCGAGCCGGGGAGGCCGGGAGGCCTCCGGCTCGCCCAGAGCCTTGTGGGGGTGAGCCGGGGAGGCCGGGAGGCCTCCG
The DNA here is from genome assembly GCA_033032865.1 of Dactylorhiza incarnata. Classification (NCBI taxonomy): domain Eukaryota; kingdom Viridiplantae; phylum Streptophyta; class Magnoliopsida; order Asparagales; family Orchidaceae; genus Dactylorhiza; species Dactylorhiza incarnata. The sequence continues at coordinate 2,310,943 of JAWHQI010000363.1, forward strand.
GCTCGCCCAGCTCCAAGCCGGGTAGGCGGTCTGCGTTTAGCGCCCAAGAGTAGCGGGATTTTGCTATTCGCAGTCCAGTTTTGGTTATTCGTAGTCCAAGAGCAGCGGGATTTGGCTATCTGCAGCCCAGTTCAAGGGTATTTTGGTAATCTGGCAGACCAGTTTTCGGCTATTTGCAGCCCAACTTCAGAAAAATTATAAATAGGACCAAGGGGGCACCATTTGGGGGGATCTCATTCTAGGATAGCTCTCTCCCTCTCTCTCTCCCTCCCCAAGTCTCTCTTGGGGGTGAGGAGAGCCTCTAGTGGTGCCCAAGCTTAGTAGTGGCTTGGGAGGGGAAGTTCCTAGGGAACTTCCGGGTATGTGGCGGGACCTCCCCACTAAGCCCTTGGTCCAGTTCCTAGTTCCAACACCTTCAACCTAGAACTCTCCCTTGGGAGGAGTAAGGATTGGTCGCCCCTCGGCTAGCTGAGGGCCCCGAACTCCACAGAGACTAAGTGTTGTTCGCAAGTCTCGGTTTCAACACCAGCGACACGTAGGAACTCATGTTCATCAACACCGCGTTAGTTGAGACCCCGGGTCACGCAAAAACTCATCTTTCTCATCAAAGCATGGCGTAAGTTCATTCCGTCTGATTCCAGAAAAACTAGATGAACTCGCAGGAAAAAGCAAATTGAAGAATACTAGCAAGAATCTATTCAGAACGAACAAACAATAACAACAAGAAATAAGTTAAGTCTACTCGCCTTCATACAATTTATCACAGCAAAAGAGTTAAAGAGTTTTTAGACCTCGCCATACAAATATTACATACATTACAAGCACATAAAATTTTAATAAATTAAATCATGGGCAGATTGTCGCGGCGATTTGAGGTCTGAGTGTGGCGACCCTTCCATCCTAGCTCACGAGCCATTCAGAATTCCTCGTTCTCTCGCACCATATGCTCTTCGATGCGGTGGATATGATCTTCTATCCTTGAAGAAATGTTGATGGCACCCATGCTCGCATGAAGCCCGCAAATGTCAACTTGAAGTAAATCCTACTGATGCTCCATATCAGCTACTTGCCGATCTAGATCGTTAATAGAATAATATTTCGCCTCGACTCCCTCCAGACGCCACTCGAACTCATCCATTTTTTTCCTCTTGAAGTTCTAGTGAGACGAGTCGGCGATTCGGCTCGCATGAAATTAGTCAATCAACCTTTGCCTCCAGGGCAAGACAGGCAGAGGTGAGCCTAATTTGGAACTCACCCAACATAGTGCTAATGGCATCAACGAAAGCAGCACCGGGCGTGGTGGCGCGGCCTAAAAATATTTATAGCATAAGAAACGACTCCTTCAAAAAAAATTTTCTTCATAAAAAAGAGCTACATGGGCGTGGTTCAGTTGGTCTCGCCCCATGTCGAGGAGAATCGGCGTGAGGCCCCGACCGATTATGACGATGAGAGTGATCTCGCGGCGGGGAACGATCTCACAGTGGAGAACAATCTCGCGGTAGAAAATGGTATCACGGTAGAGAATGATCTCACGATGGAGACCAACCTTGCGAGCTCTCACCCTACGTTGATTTAAAATCCATCGATGGGTCCATTGGGGCCTTCCCACGTGCAGACGAATTCCGAGAAGAAACGCCTGTCGTGGGCTCCATTGTGGGAGATCTTGTAGTAGCACACGAGGGGGGGGGGGGGGTGGCTGAAAGGCTCGGCAATTCGAATTGTGTTGGCCAAAGGGCGGCCTGCATGAGGCGTAGGTAGGGTTGCCAGAAGCTTACTCGTCAGGGGTACAGTCAGAGTGGCGGGCACCCTCTGCAGAGGAGCATATATATGGTCTCGCAGAGAGAAATAGTTTGCACCAGTTTTGGCTGAGGGCATTTCCATCACTGCTAGACCAGTTCATTGGGGATATCGACCCCCAGGAAGTTTTCCAGAAGTTGGGATGATACTCGCCTCGATGGAGGGAGGTCCACCGGAAGAAGGTCCCTCATTTGTCTCGCCGAGGGCAAGAGCTACATGAGTTCAAGAGAAAAAGTCATGAGTGACCAGAAATAACATTTCACACTAAACAGAGAGGACACAAGTGGACCTCACGAGGCAAACTCAGTATGAACTTGAGATGGGATATCAACATCTGACCCCAGACCGGCGAGATACGGGGCCTCGTAACCCACTTCCAAATTATTCGACTCGCTCCTCTCTGAAGGTCAGCCATCTACCAGGGTCTCTTTCTCTGAGGGCTTGGGAGAAGTATTTGTAAAGGTATATTCGGACAAATAACGGGCTCGGGGGCTTTGCGCGTGGAAACCCGAGGTATTCTTCTATATATATCTAGCTGGGGGCAACGGGGAGGGTGTTCCACATTGACACCCCTCCGGATGTTTCGAGCACCCTTCACATTCTCGAAATTTGCCAAAGGGTTTGCTCCCGTCTGGTTCCCGTTCACGATCGCGAGAAAGGAGTTCGTGAAACTCCCAAAGCCTCCGCTCACTTTCGTGAATAGCCGATCGCCTTCCCTGCTCCCGTGCGCAGCAGCAGATCGCACCGCCCTGGCTGCCGATCAATCGCAAGGGTTGTCGTCCCCGATCCTGTGTTTCATTCCCGGGCGCTCGTCGCTGCTGCAGAGTCGTCTTCCTCCACCACTCTTTTCTTGCGGGAGATCATCGTCGCTGTGAGGTCTCGTCTCTGCCTCCCGCCTGCAAGCGCGACTCGTCTCGTCTGCTCGTCTCGAGCGCGTGCTGCTGCAGGGTTGCCCGTGCGCCGTTTCCGCTCGGATCCAGAGACACGCCGCTGCCTTCGCTGCTCCAAGTTCCAGATCTGCAATGTGCAGTCGCCGGAATCGTCGGATCATATAACATGGGTCCGGCCGGACCCCACAGCATATAACCGCCACAGCATCAGTATTAAAAGATGATATTAACTACCCATTCTCAAAACTCAAACAACACAGCGGAAACATACATAAAACACAGAGATTGTCCACACTACAAAGGAGTCCAACTGGCCTTAAGGCCATACAAAACCACAGTCCAAATCACCAAACATTCAACACAAAAGGGCGTCCCAACAAAAGGGGACAGATAGTAGTTTTACCTAAACTACCTCGGCATGCAAGCCGGTTACAACAAAATGTAATAATAGAAGTGCATGAGAATAACAGTAAACACTTCATGAGGCTTAGGCCTTTTTGGCCGGCGCGCTGGGTCCAGCCTGCGATTCTTGCCCTGCAACAAAATCACAAAAAGCGGTAAACGAGGGTCAGCTATGGCTGACCACAAACGGTGTAACAACATCCCTCCTCCCGGCCGTCCTAGCGGACCCCGCGGAACTACTTCACCCTGCAAGTCAGCACTTCGTATGCAAATGTACATAAAAGGAAACAGCATAAAAATAGGTGTGAGTGTCACATACAGCATCCACATTTCTATGTTGAGCAGATAAATAAAAGGGGCCTACCAATGCAAAATGAATGCAAACCCGGGTTTCACCCAAGGCACCCTAAAGCGTATGAATCTATCACATCATCATACATCATCATCACATCACAAAAACAGGGGTACTCGTCATTTCCCCGCAAGGGCATCGTAGCCCAAGTCCAAGAGCTCTCGCTGAGACCCACCTCGCCTGGCTCGCCATGCCATCGGGTTTGTCTAACAGCTCACACGCTCGGGCCGCCAACAACACACAAGACCGATACTAAGAGTTCTGGCTAACAAAAGCGTCCCAAGGCCCTGGACTTACTCTCGGGACAACGTCCACCGATTGCCTCGCCTGGCGACCGTCAACAGACTCATCCGTAGCACAGACATTCTCGTCAGTCAATAATCGAAGGGACTAATCTTGTCGGGACACTCTCCACACGTGAATCTCGGTCTCCATGGGATAGCCAGCTGACCACAAAGACCAATCGCGCCTTCGCACAACACTAGGCATCACAAGCCCCAAATTCCGCACATTATTTCTCCGCCCTAAACCCAACATTCGTTACCACACGAAGCTACAAGGGCATCACAACGACGAGTTTGCCGTATTCGGATTTCTAACAAAACACCTAGAATGCGCGTAAATCAACATCACCGAATCGGACCTACGGCCACAAATCCGGCTTCACCCACAATGCCTAATCCGCTAACGGAGCGGATCACTAGTGCAAATCATGTCGGGGACGGACTCAATCAACCCGATGGTTCCTTTCGAACCAAGGCGACCGGGATCCCTCTCACTCGACAGATCCGGTGCCAAAATGCAGAAAACAAAGGGATGCCATGCACACATCCTAAAGACCGGGAGGAGAAATGTCGTTACCTTTTGAGATCTCCTCCTAGACATGAGAAGCTTGCAAACAAACGGTGGAGAAGAAGCGCCTCGACGCCCTCTACGCGTTGCCGGTCTCGGATCGGCGAACGGAGCTCCGAAGCTCCGGCAATGGCGGATTCCCCTTCTCCTTCCTCCTTGCCTCCTCCTCCTTTCTCCAACCTAAGAGAGAGAAATGACTTGTAAATATGAGGATTTAACTCCTCTACCAAGACCTAAAACCCCCCAGCCAACCATCGCAGCCATTGGATCAAAACCCAAGATTTTTGGACGGCCGGATCATCATCCCCGTCACTTTTCGCGGAGCAGAATAAACAGTGCGCAAAAGCAGCGGTGCACGGTCAGTGATCGTGCGCGGCCAACATCCCCTGATCGTGCGCAACACGATCAGCCGACCTTCAACCCTTGTGAATTAACGCACGATCAGGCGCACGACCGCTGGTCGTGCGCGAAGGAGGCCAGTGAGCGTGCGCGAAGAACCTGCTATGGAATTTTCAGCCTATTACGAGCGCGACGCTACCACTCCGCCTACCTCGCTGGACTACGATTTTTGGGGTGTTACAACTCCACCCCCCCCCCCCCCCCCCCCGTAAAAGAATTTCGTCCTCGAAATTTCAGAATTTAAACAGGAAATTCATAAGGCATACCTGGAGTAAAAAGTTCCGGGAAATCCTCCTGCATCGCTTGCTCACGCTCGAGAATTCGTCTCTCCCGCAGTTGTCCCATCGCACCTTTATAAGTTTGACTTCCTTGTTGCGCAACTGCCGGACTTCCGAATCCTCCACGACAACCGGACGAACCCTCGTCCCCAAATCATCCATCACCGGCACCGTCGCTGCTTCGACTACGACGCTCGGCTCCACCAGAGCTTTCCTCAACACAGAGACGTGGAAGACATCATGTAATCCACTCAGCTCTGCGGATAACGCCAAACGATAGGCTGCTTTGCCTATACGTTCCGTAACCTCGAATGGACCCAAATACCGCGGACTCAACTTCTTGAGTCGCCGCACCCGCGAAACACCCTTGAACGGCTTGATCTTCAGGTAGACCATGTCGCCCACTGCAAACTCCACATTTCTGTGGCGCGCGTTGAAATACTTCGCTTGTCGATCCTGAGCAACCTTCATGCGCTCCTGAACCGCCGCCACCATCTCGCAAGCATCTTCCACCACTTGCTTCCCCAACAGCTTAGTGTCTCCCACCTCCGCCCAAGACATCGGCGTTCGACACTTCCTTCCATACAAAGCTTCATAGGGTGCCATTTTGATACTCGCTTGAAAGCTATTGTTATAGGCAAACTCCACCATGAAGAGGTGGTCTTCTCAACCTTTACCAAAGTCGAGAGCACACATTCTCAACATGTCCTCCATCGTACGGTTCGTTCGCTCTGTCTGACCATCGGTATGCGGATGGAACGCGGTACTAAACTTGAGCTTTGTGCCTAAGCTCTTCTGTACTAGCCTCCAGTCCTTCGAAGTGAAATGCTCATCGCGATCACTAACGATGCTCTTCGGAATCCGGTGCAACCGCACAATGTTTCGAACATAGAGCTCCACGAGCTTCTCCACGATATCGCCCTTCTGATTGGGAATGAAGTGAGCCACCTTGGTCAGGCGATCCACTATCACCCAAATCGCATCGTTACCCTGCTGCGATTGAGGCAAACTATGTACAAAATCCATGGAGATGTCATCGAACTTCCATTCGGGAATAGCGAGAGGCTTCAAGAACCCACCGGGCCTTTGGCACTCAGCCTTCACCAAGGCGCAAGTCTGACATCGGCTCACGTACTCGGCTACATCCCGCTTCATCCCAGGCCACCAAAAAGATTTCTTCAAATCCGCGTACATCTTTGTACTTCCGGGATGAACGGAGTACTTTGTAAAGTGAGCTTCAAACATCAACTCCTCGCGAAGCTTGCCAAAGCGCGGAACACAGATCTTTCCGTCTCTCTTCAGAATTCCACCAACCATCTCCAAAGCCGTGCCTTCGCTTTGCTGAGCCTCCAACACCAACTGTTGGCACTCCTCGTCCGCACTGGTCGCCTCTTGGATTCGATCCGTTATATCACACTGCATTTCAATCCAGTTCAAACGAGCTACGCTAGACTCACCTCTAGCCACACAAGAAATGTCAAGAGACTCAAGTCTCGAATCAAATGCTCGTTATGCGCCTCCATCCAATTACCTTGCCCGGAGTACTTTCTACTCAAGTCATCCGCCACCACGTTGGCTTTACCCGGCGTATACTGAATCTCCACGCCGTAGTCCCCAAGGAACTCGACCCATCTACGCTGGCGCATATTCAAATCCTTCTGGTCCAGGAGATACCTCAGGCTCTTGTGATCCGTGAAGATCTCCACCTTCGCACCATAAACGTAGTGCCGCCACAATTTTAACGCAAAAATTACCGCCGCCAACTCTAGATCATGGACAGGATAATTCCTCTCATGAGTCTTTAACTGCCTTGACCCATACGCTATCACCTTGCCGTGCTGCACCAGCACGCAACCCAACCCGCAACCTGACGCGTCGCTGAAAATCTGAAATCCTTCCGTCCCACTAGGAAGGCTAAGGATTGGAGCAGACATCAACCTTTCCTTCAAATTCTCAAATGCACGGGCACACTCCGGTGTCCATACGAACCTTTGGTCCTTGCGAGTAAGAGTGGTGAGGGGCAACGCCATCCGCGAAAAGTTCTCCACGAACCTTCTGTAATATCCGGCTAGTCCAAGGAAGCTCCGGACTTCCGCCACGGTTCTCAATACAGGCCAATCCCTAATGGCTTCAATCTTCGCTGGATCTACTGCCACCCTATCTCCACTAATTACGTGACCCAAGAAAGCCACCTTCTCGATCCAAAACTCGCATTTTGAGAACTTAGCATAAAGCTGATTCTCCCTTATAGTCTGCAATACCAGCCTCAAGTGAGACTCATGCTCTGCCTCTGTTTTTGAGTACACCAAAATGTCATCAATAAACACCACCACGAACGAATCTAGAAACGGTCGAAAAACCCAGTTCATCAGATCCATGAAGACAGATGGCGCGTTCATCAGTCCGAACGGCATCATCGAAAACTCGTAATGGCCATACCGAGTCCCAAACGATGTCTTAGTGATGTCCTCTTCTCGAATCTTCAACTGGTAGTACCCCGACTTCAAGTCTAACTTGGAGTACACCACCGAACCTACTAACTGGTCGAATAAATCATCGATTCACGGAATTGGATATTTATTCTTAACGGTAAATGTATTCAGTTCACGGTAGTCGATACACAACCGCATACTTCCGTCTTTCTTCTTCACAAACAATACCGGCGCGCTCCACGGCGAAGAGCTAGGCCTAATGTACCCTTGCTCTAACAACTCCTGCAACTGAACCTTTAACTCGGCCAGTTCCTTCGGTGCCATCCTAAACGGAGGACGCGACACCGGCCTCGCACCCGGTACCAACTCGATCGAAAAATCGATCTCACACTGAGGGGGTGCTCCCGGAAGCTCCTCGGGGAATACGTCCTCAAATTCTTCCACCACCGGAACTTCTCCAATGGCCAACTTTGTGGAGTGAGTCTCCAACAAAGCCAAAAATGCCTCGCCTCCTTGGTTTACCGCACGCCTCATTTGCACGGCGGAAATCAGGGAGCAAGCAACTCTGCTTAGGCCTTCGAACTTGACCTCTGCTCTACCTTCTCCTCTCAGGGTTACCACCTTCAACTGGCAATCGATACTAGCTCGCTGCGCGGCAAGCCAGTCCATCCCTAAGATAGCGTCGAATTCGGCTAGTGGCAGAATCGCTGCTACCAACACGAAATCATAATCGCCAATTTGCATCACAATGTGTCCCTTCCTCATGGTAGTCATGAAAGACCCATTCGGCAAACGCACACTCAGCTCCACTTCTGCCTCTACGGACTCAGCACCAATCTTCCGGATAAAACTTTCCGCAAGAAAAGAGTGTGACGCCCCCGTGTCGAACAACACTAAAGAGGGGTAGCCCGAAACTAGCACGAAACCTAACCACGTGCAAAAATAAACATAAAAGGCCGCAACCTACATTATAGTAACAAACAAAAACTTAAACTTTTCATACCTGTCACCACGTCGGGTTGACGTATCGCTTCCTATTGCCCAAGATTATAGGCTCTAGGCTGCACTGGAGGGAACCGCGAAGCACTCGACTCCGCCGCTTTCCCCTTCTCTGCAACACCGGGACCCGAACGCACCGATTGTTCCTGTCTCGGCTCTGGCTCAGCTCCACCCTCGGTACAAAACCGACTAATGTGACCCACCTTGCCACACTGGTAACAAGTCAACGGACCTTTGAATCGAAAATCTCCCGAGGGTGCGCCACTTCTCTCCCCAGTCCTATTAGGACGGGGTTTCTTCTTGTATCGGTTTCCCTCAGACTTCCACTGAGATTGGGACTGAGAAGGCTTTCCTTCTCCCTGCTTTGCCGCAACACCCTTTCGCCGTTGGGTTCGCTCCAAGTCGCTCTCCAGTGTGCGAGCGGCTTCGACAAATTCATTGAATCCCGCATTCTTCAAGGCTATGAGTGGTTGCCTTAAATTTTCTCTCAACCCTTGATAGAAGAGATTATCCCTCTCTTCATCATCTGCCATGGTCGTTCCCGCATAACGACCCGAACGAGTGAACTCTTGCAGATATTCATCCATTGTCTTCTCCCGCTGCACCAAATGCAGAAACTGCCGCTGTAGTGCTAACCTTGTCGAGGCCGGAATATAACGCTTGAGGAAAGCGTTCCCGAACTCCTCCATGGACGGAACACGCCCAACAAAATGGCGACCGTTATGGTTCACCCACCACAACTTCGCATCGCCCTCTAACATGAAACTCGCAAAGTGAGACTGCCTCTCAGCTGGGGTCTCAGCTGCCTTCAAGAGCTCCTGGATCCTCGAAAGCCAATCCTCGGCATCCGTTGGAGTGCCCACTCCCTTGAATGTCGGAGGGTGGAAACTCAAGAAGTATTTCATGAATCGATCACCCATCGGAACAACTTTCTCCGCTATTGGCTCTGCTTGCCTCACTTCGACATCCGGTGTAGCCGGCGTAGCCGCCGGAGTAACAGGAGTCGTAACTTGCACCACCGGTGTCGGAACCCGTGGCATCGCTCCAGATTGAGCCGCTACCATTGCTTCCGCTAGCATGCGACAGAAATCAGTCGGGGACATGCCCACATTCACGAGGCCCGGAGTAGTCGCACTGCTTCCCGAAGGCTCCTCTTGCCTCCTCGACGTCCCCGCATCGTCGCCAACATCCTAGCATAAGCAAGGAAAAAGACTTATCAAGATCTATTCGCAAGACTCGAACCAAGGGATACTCATGATCCCGCGCAATACTCCTATGTGGACAATCTCTAACGCGATCCAAATACACTAGACCTCGCAAGAATACGCGAACCTACCTCTGATACCAAATTGTAACACCTCCCCTGCAATGATCATATAACATGGGTCCGGCCGGGACCCCACAGCGTATAACCGCCACAGCATCAGTATTAAAAGATGATATTAACTACTCATTCTCAAAACTCAGACAACACAGCGGAAACAAACATAAAACACAAAGATTGTCCACACTACAAAGGAGTCCAACTGGCCTTAAGGCCATACAAAACCACAGTCCAAATCACCAAACATTCAACACAAAAGGGCGTCCCAACAAAAGGGGACAGATAGTAGTTTTACCTAAACTACCTCGGCATGCAAGCCGGTTACAACAAAATGTAATAATAGAAGTGCATGAGAATAACAGTAAACACTTCATGAGGCTTAGGCCTTTTTGGCCGGCGCGCTGGGTCCAGCCTGCGATTATTGCCCTACAACCAAATCACAAAAAGCAGTAAACGAGGGTCAGCTATGGCTGACCACAAACGGTGTAACAACATCCCTCCTCCCGGCCGTCCTAGCGGACCCCGGGGAACTACTTCACCCTGCAAGTCAGCACTTCGTATGCAAATGTACATAAAAGGAACAGCATAAAAACATGTGTGAGTGTCACATACAGCATCCACGTTTCTATGTTGAGCAGATAAATAAAAGTGGCCTACCAATGCAAAATGAATGCAAACCCGGGTTTCACCCAAGGCACCCTAAAGCGTATGAATCGATCACATCATCATACATCATCATCACATCACAAACACAGGGGTACTCGTCATTTCCCCGCAAGGGCATCGTAGCCCAAGGCCAAGAGCTCTCGCTGAGACCCACCTCGCCTGGCTCGCCATGCCATCGGGCTTGTCTAACAGCTCACACGCTCGGGCCGCCAACAACACACAAGACCGATACTAAGAGTTCTGGCTAACAAAAACGTCCCAAGGCCCTGGACTTACTCTCGGGACAACGTCCACCGATTGCCTCGCCTGGCGACCGTCAACGGACTCATCCGTAGCACAGACATTCTCGTCAGTCAACAATCGAAGGGTCTAATCTTGCCGGGACACTCTCCACACGTGAATCTCAGTCTCCACGGGATAGCCAGCCGACCACAAAGACCAATCGCGCCTTCACACAACACTAGGCATCACAAGCCCCAAATTCCGCACATTATTTCTCCGCCCTAAACCCAACATTCGTTACCACACGAAGCTACAAGGGCATCACAACGATGAGTTCGCCGTATTCGGATTTCTAACAAAACCCCTAGAATGCGCGTAAATCAACATCACCGAATCGGACCTACGGCCACAAATCCGGCTTCACCCACAATGCCTAATCCGCTAACGGAGCGGATCTCTAGTGCAAATCATGTCGGGGACGGACTCAATCAACCTGATATTTCCTTTCGAACCAAGGCGACCCGGATCTCTCTCACTCGACGGATCCGGTGCCAAAATGCAGAAAACAAAGGGATGTCATGCACGCATCCTAAAGACCGGGATGAGAAATGTCGTTACCTTTTGAGATCTCCTCCTAGCCATGAGAAGCTTGCAAACAAACGGTGGAGAAGAAGCGCCTCGACGCCCTCTACGCGTTGCCGGTCTCGGATCGGCGAACGGAGCTCCGAAGCTCCGGCAATGGCGGATTCCCCTTCTCCTTCCTCCTTGCCTCCTCCTCCTTTCTCCAACTAAGAGAGAGAAATGACTTGGAAATATGAGGGTTTAACTCCTCTACCAAGACCTAAAACCCCCAGCCAACCATCGCAGCCGTTGGATCAAATCCCAAGATTTTTGGACGGCCGGATCGTCATCCCCGTCACTTTTCGCGGAGCAGAATAAACAGTGCGCACGAGCAGCGGCGCACGGTCAGTGATCGTGCGCGGCCAACATCCCCTGATCGTGCGCTACACGATCAGCCGACCTTCAACCCTTGTGAATTAACGCACGATCAGGCGCACGACCACTGGTCGTGCGTGAAGGAGGCCAATGAGCGTGCGCGAAGAACCTGCTATAGAATTTCCAGCCTATTCCGAGCGTGACGCTACCACTCCGCCAACCTCGCTGGACTACAATTTTTGGGGTGTTACACGGCGCATCTGACTGCAAGCTACCGAGGAAAGAGAGAACCCGGGCACCACAAGAAGGCAACCAAGCCCATCCGGTCAGCCAAGCTGAGCCATCCGACTTTGTTGCCATGGTCGGACACGCGCAGGCCAGCACGGAGTGGTACCTGGATTCTGGGGCAACGTGCCACGTTTGCAACAATGCTAATCTTCTGACGGAGCTGAAGGATACAAAGGAATCAGTAACTGTGGCAAATGAAGACACAACTGACGTCATAAAGGTGGGGAACGCAACTCTGGTCCTCTCCTCAGGTAAGTCTTTAATTTTAAAGAACGTTAAATTTATTCCTTCATTAGCTGCTAATTTAGTGTATATTAGTTTATTATGTGATGCGGATATGTCGCTTAGCTTCTGTAGCGGTAGGGTAACTCTGTCAGTCAACTCTCACTATTTTGGATGTGCTTATGTCCAAAATAGGATGTACCGTCTGAGTCTAGCAAGTGAGGTAGTCCAACAAGTTCAATTGAACTTAGTTAGCCCCAGGACTCTACACGAGAGACTAGGACACGTAAACTACAGGAAAATGTTCCAAGTAGCTAGAACTCACAAGATCACATTAGATACTAAGTCTCCACTTGAAAAATGCGAAGTGTGCGCTCAAACTAAGATCACTAGGAAACCTTTTGGCACGGTTACTAGGAGCACAACACCTTTTGACCTTATACATTCTGATATTTGTGACTTTAAAAGTTTTGTCACTAGAGGTGGGAGGAAGTATATGATCGCGTTTATAGATGACTGCGCGAGATTTTGTCATATTTCGTTGCTTAAAACTTAAGATGAAGCTTTTGAAAAGTTTTGTCTTTTCAAAACCAGGGTAGAAAACCAACTAAGCATGAAAATAAAACGTTTTAGGAGTGATAGAGGAGGAGAATATATGTCTAGTGAGTTCAGATGCTTCCTTGCTTCACAGGGCATCATTGCAGAAACCACTGCTCCTTACTCCCCCCAATCTAACGGCATAGCCGAGCGCAAGAATAGAATGTTAACAGAGATGTTGAACTCTATGCTGCTCACTGCTGGCATGCCTTCCACTTATTAGGGCGAAGCAGTCTTGACTGCGAATCACATTCTGAATAATGTTCCTCATGCTAAGTTAGAGGTTACACCCTACGAGCTTTAGTTTAAGAGACCCCCGTCGTTTACTCGACTTAAGACCTGGGGTTGTATAGCCTATGTAAGGGTTCCTGACCCTAGACGGCCTAAGGTTGGACCTAGGACCAATACTTGTGTCTACCTAGGTTGTGCTGAGGATAGTGCTGCAGATAGGTTCCTTGATATTTCTAATAATATCATAATAGAATCTAGGGGTGCGGTGTTCTTCGAGGATAAATTCCTCAAAGATAAGAACTTAACGATCCCAGGTATGCAAACAACTATTACTGAGGAAGATCCTGAATCAGTACCGAGCGCCTCCTATTTCGTTCTGGTAGATAACTCTGGCCTAGAGTCTAGAAGGACTTCTCTAAGAGAGCGAATTCCCAGAACCTTCGGTAGTGACTGTTGGGAAATTAATTTATCTTAACCCCTAGAAATGAGTAGAAAATGAGTTATCAGAGCAGAAAATTAGTTTGAGTAAAACATGCGTCGAATAGTAATCGACGCAACGTCGAAGTGCAGTCGACGTTCTCAAAATGAGTCGAAGTAATTCGACGTAACCACAGTCGACGTAACTCTGATTTCTAGTCGACGCACCCAGTAAAGTCGACGCACCTCTGTCGACGCTCTTTCCATATTTTTTCTCGACGTCTAGCCAGGCTGAAATCGACGCTTACGTCGAATAGTAATCGACGCACGTCGATTTCTGTGACAGATTCAAAAACACGCCAGATCTCTTTCCTTCTTTCTGTAGATCTGAATTTTATGGAATTATATTATTCTTTTCTAGTCGTTCTGAATCAATCTTTCCTTCTAAATGATTCTTGGCTAATTTGATTGAGATTATTATGGACATTATTTGAAAATAGAATGATCTTTTTCCTTCTACAGATATAATGATTATGGAAACTTTCCACTCTTACTATTTCTCTGACTGCCAATTGATTATTCTCCTATAAGCAATATTTTGAATAAACAACTATAAATACACAAGGAGGTCGGCAAAGAAAAGAAAAAAGTGATCCACTCCATCCATTTGAAAAAGAGGAAAAGCTCCCAAGTGAAAAGTGAGAAAGCTGAGAAAAGTGAAAGAGTGATGCAGCAAAGAAAAAGCCTTCTTCTTCTCCTCCTTCTAAAGCCATACTGCTACAATTTCTGAAAGCTCTCACTGAAAGAGAAAAAGACCTACAATCTCCTTCTCACTATAGAAGAGAGATTTCAAATTCACTGTACTTGTGCTTCTAATCTTCTTGCTAGGAAGAAAATTCTTTCTTGCTTTAATTGTTTTTCTTCTACTTCTTCTTCTTATTCTTATTTCATTTTCAAGTTGTGTAAAAGAGTTTTTAGAATCTCTCTTCAAAAAATTCAGTTGCAGTGGTTCTAAGAGTCTCCTTATCAAAAGACTCAGGCTGGTTCTAAGAGTCTCCTTATCAAAAGACTCAGTGCAAGATAGTGAATTCCTACCAAGGGGGTAGAAGAGTGGACTACCCAAAGTTTGGGGAACCACTATATTTCTTTGTGTTGTGCTGTGATTTTCTTTTTGCTATTTCTTTTGCTTAATGCTTGTTGGTGTGTGGAAAGCTTAAATCCGTGAATATTACACACATATATATATATATTTATTAACTTTGCACAAAATATTTTTAAATCTCTATTCACCCCCCCCCCCCCCCCCCCCCCCCCTCTAGAGAATTCTAGTGAGGCTAACTGTGCACTTTCAATTGGTATCAGAGCGAGGTTGATCAAAAAGGGATAACTCCTTGATCAAAAAGATCCTATCTCATATATATATATATATATATTTCTAAAAAAAAATTTATGGCACAAATCAAAGATTATGCTTCCACCAGACCACCAATTTGCAACCTTAAAAAGTTTGCACTTTGGAAAACATGAATTAGGATCTATATGAATTCTATTGATGAAGAATTGTTTAATGTTATTTTGACAGGTCCTCCCAAGCCCTATAGAAAGGACTCAAGTGGTAAAGTGACTCAAACACTTGTCCCAAGGGCTGAGTGGACAGTTGAAGAGAAGAAGGCAGGAACAAGTGATGCAAAAGTTGTGAACATTCTTGTCTCAACCCTCTCAGATGAAATTTTTCAAAAGGTTGTTGACTGTGAATCAGCCAAAGAAATCTGGGAGGCTCTTACAAAGATAGTAGAAGGAAGTGTTGATGAAAGGAAAGATAGAAAGGCTCTATTGATCTCCCAATATGAGAACTTTCAAAAGAAGCATGAAGAAAGCATATCTGAGATGTATGACAGATTCAGTCTGATCATCAATCAATTAAGGAGCTTGGATAGAGAGATCTTTCTCACAGAGATCAATGACAAATTGTTAATGAGTCTCCCAAGTTCATGGGACTCAAGAATATGGGCAATAAGGGATACTAGAGGACAAAAGGAAATCTCAACAGATGCCCTCTTAGGAAAATTCAAATCCTATGAGCAACTACTGAAAACTAGAGAAGAGAATGAAAGAAGGGAAAACACTCCAACCTCCTCAAAAGATAGAAACATTGCATTAAAAGCAACGGAAGAGGAAACCCCTGTTACTGAAGAAGAATTATTCAGCCTCCTGGCCAGAAGATTCAAGAAATGGGTCAAGAAAGATGGGTCTAGAAGGAGAGAGTCAAAACCAAGGTATGATAAGACTCCTACTAAAGAAAATATTTGTTACTCCTGCAGGAAAACTGGACATATTGCTCCAGAATGTCCAGAAAATGCTGAGAAAAAGAAAGATCTGAAAAAGAAAGATCTAAAGAGGAAGGAGAAGAAGAAAGAAAGAGGCTTCATTGCAGAAGCTTGGAGTGAAACAGACTCTGAAGATAGCACATCATCTAAAAGTGACAGTGAAGAGTCTAAGCAAGAAGACCTATGCTTAATGGCTCTTGGAAGCTCAGAAAAAGAATGTGTTGCTGAATTATGGAGTGAAACAGGTTCAGAAGGAAGCATCTCTTCTGAAGAAGAAAAAGAAGATAGCCTTATTCTCATAGAGGAATCTGAGGATAAAGATGAGGTAAGCATTTTTTATGAAATAGATTTTCTATGTGATGATTTCAAAAGTGATTTTAAAGGACTCTGTTTAGATCAACTAAAAGCTAAACAAGAAATTAAGGATCTAAAAGAACAAATCAATATGAGAAAAATAGAGGATACATGTTCAAAAAATTATGAACTAAGGTGTGAAATCTATACAACAGAAAAGGAAATACAAAGTGCTAAAATAGAAAATCAACTCCTTAAGAATAAGGTTTCACAGGCAAAAGCTTTTGAAGAATCTATAAAAGCCAGAAGCCAAACACTTAAAGAAATCACTGAAAAACAAACAATCAGACATAAGAATCTGGGGCTAGGGGCTGATCCTTCAACCAGTTCAATACCATCTACCAAACCTACTTGGATGAGCCCTGTTAAATTTACTAAACCCATAAAATCAACAAACTTAGAAGGACTCACAGAATAAAGAAGAAGGCTTCACCTTCAAGGAGATAGACCATTTTGATGAAACATCATACTATTCAGATGAAGACTCTCAAACTCCTCCTAAAAAGGCTACTAGGCCAAAAGAAACAATTCATAAAAAAATAAATCTCCAACCAGAAAAAGGGAAGAATAAAATCTGTGAAGACACAATTACGTCGACTTCATATCGACGTGTGAATGACAGTACGTCAAATTCTACTCGAAGCAATCTCTTAGATGCTTCGACCTCAAATCGACGCATGAATAACATTACGTCGACTTACAATCGACGCAACTACTTCCATGCATCGATTCCAGATCAACGCAATCTAGAGAAAGCGTCGAATACATATCGACGCAACTCTCAACATACGTCGAATAGATATTGACGCATAAAACCTCAGAACAACTTAAATACAGGACATATCTATCCTTCAAAAATTTTCTATCTTAAACCCCATTCAGGACCCATTCATCCTGATCAAAATCTCTACCCTCATCAAAACTTTTATGCTAATCAAAATTTCTATCCCAATCAAAATTGTTATCATAATCAACATCTCTAGCCCTCTCTAAACTCAAATTCACATAATCTAAAGACAATCAGAGTTTATATCTGTAATAAAACTGGCCATATTGGCAAACAATGTTAGCACAATCAATCCAATTGTCTATAAAATTAGTCCAAGGCTGACTTAGAAAACCTTAGGAAGAAATAATCTCTCAAGAAAAACTTAGAATTTTCAAGACAAAATAAAAGTCACGTCGATTTCTAAATCGACGCATTGTCGATAGGAAACCCTAAACCATTTCCGACGTATCCATTGACTTCCACTCGACGCAACGTCAACTTCATGAAAAAGAGCGGCAATACTAAAATATTTTCGGTCACATCTACTGTAGTACCGAATAAACCTCGAGTTGTGTCTCGTCTCGACGTTTCACCTGACTTAAATAAACTCTTCAGTTAGAAATCTGCACACTCTCTGCATCTCTCATCCTTCTCATTTCTCAGTCCAGCCATCTCTTCCTCTATTTCACTGACCTAAATGGCTCCCAAGATCAACTCTGGTTTTGATATTGATCTTGAATCCTTCCAAGCGGCCGCCGAAAACTATAAGAGCATCATAGCTCTCTTCACTGAAGCTGGTCTAGACAAACTCATTTCCACAAGATGCAGACTCCTAGAGACAGAACTCACTGAGTTAATGAATCATGCTCAAATATCTGAACAAGGAGAGATCACAGGAACACTCTATGAGACACCTGTCTCAATCTCTGCAGAACACCTTAGGGACACTTTTGATCTTCCATCAGGTACACTATCCTTGTTCAAATCAGAAAGGGAAAGTAAATTATTTTCTAAGAGTAACTAAATAAATCGCCATCATCATTCCCTTATCAGGTGATGAACCTGTGGAACTCACCCCTGAGGAAATCAAAAATCTATTACTCATCATGAAGTTCTCCAAAGATAAATCAATCCACCTGAAGAAAATAGATTTCTCTGATGAATATAGGCTATTGGCAGACATAGTAGGAAAAATTCTACTATGCAAGATCTCTGCCCATGATGCAGTGCCCAAGTAGCAACTGAACATCATGGGGGCCCTTGTGCTAAAAAAGAAGGTTGACTGGGCCAGCTGCTTACTAAAAATGATAGGCTACAAATATTCTCACAAAAAAAATGCCTATATGAGGATCATGAGTCAGATACTCCTCCACTCCTTCCCTGACCTATGTAGGTCAAAAGGAATTCCCATTCCTCCTGGAAAAAGGATGTCCATAGCCCTCTTCTCAAAATGGACCAGGCAAATCCCCAAGCCTGGCTCCATTCCTGAAAGGACTCCCTCTCCTCCTAATTCTCCTGTGCATCCATCTTCCCCTCCTCCTCAACATACATACATCTCTTCCCAACCAACATCATCCACACCAATAGTCTCTACTACCATCACAACTCCTATCTTACCTACATCTTCACATACACCTGCTCAACCCTCCTCTATTCCTCCAACTCCTCCATCAAACACGCTTCATCACAATGATACAGTCCTCTCTCCACCTTCATCACCTCCACCTTCGCCATTATCTCCTAATCCAACACACCTTGAACCATCTCCATCCACTGAAACTCTTATCACCAAGTGTATCCATTCAGCAGCCCAAAAATTTCAAGAAATGCTGGATGGACACTGCTCCCAACTTCACTCCTCCATCATGCACATGCAAACCCAAATAAATGGGGTCAATGCCTCTGTGCAAAGCTTGAAGTCCTCTGTCTATTCCTCTAGGGTGACCAAGTCTTTCTTAAACTCCTTGGCTAAGAAGGTCAAGAAGGGGGAGAAGTTAGATGAAGAACAGCTATCCAGTCACAAATCTCACTCACACAAATCCCCTCCTACTTCAAAATCTGATAGTCTTGTTCTACTTAAAACCCTTGGGAATGAAATAGTACCTGAGCTGCATACTGCAGAACAAATAACAGATGTACTCAATATAGCAAGAGAAGCTGCACAACAAGTAGTTCTCTTTCAAGGGGAGGAAAGTAGAGTAGAGAAAGTAGTTGAAAAGGAAGCTGAAGTTGAAGGTGTGGTTGAAAGTGAGAAAGAAAAAGAAGCTGAAGCTCAGGGGGAGCCAGATGTTGTTTTAGCTAAAGTAGGAGCTGGGAAAGAAGCTGAAGAAGAAGACAAAGAAGGCATAAAGGAAGTTCCATCTAAGGGGGAGCAGACTGCCTTAACTCAGGGGGAGCTGAATGAACATCCTACTACAATCTCTACAAAAACTCCTTTAGTATTCTCTAGGAAGAGAAAAACTCCTCCTACTCCTCCTGAGTGACATTTTGAAAAATTTTAATATACTCTTTAAATGCTTAGGTGCTAATTGATCTGTACAAATAGCTTGTTTATATGATTTCTGTTTCTATTTCTCTTCTGATGAATGATTGACAAATTTCTTTAATTCCTTAGACAAAAGGTAAAAAAAAAATTCTCTCTGATCAGGGTTAACACAAATAGGGGGCGATTGTTGGGAAATTAATTTATCTTAACCCCTAGAAATGAGTAGAAAATGAGTTATCAGAGCAGAAAATTGGTTTAAGTAAAACAGGCGTCGAATAGTAATCGACGCAACGTCGAAGTGCAGTCGACGTTCTTCTCAAAATGAGTCGAAGTAATTCAACGTAACCACAGTCGACGTAACTCTGATTTCTAGTCGACGCACCCAGTAAAGTCGACGCACCTCTGTCGACGCTCTTTCCATATTTTCTTCTCAACGTCTAGCCAGGCTGAAATCGACGCTTACGTCGAATAGTAATTGACGCACGTCGATTTCTGTGACAGATTCAAAAACACGCCAGATCTCTTTCCTTCTTTCTGTAGATCTGAATTTTATGGAATTATATTATTCTTTTCTAGCCGTTCTGAATCAATCTTTCCTTCTAAATGATTCTTGGCTAATTTGATTGAGATTATTATGGACATTATTTGAAAATAGAATGATCTTTTTCCTTCTACAGATATAATGATTATGGAAACTTTCCACTCTTACTATTTCTCTGACTACCAATTGATTATTCTCCTATAAGCAATATTTTGAATAAACAGCTATAAATACACAAGGAGGTCGGCAAAGAAAAGAAAAGAGTGATCCACTCCATCCATTTGAAAAAGAGGAAGCTCCCAAGTGAAAAGTGAGAAAGCTGAGAAAAGTGAAAGAGTGCTGCAGAAAAGAAAAAGCCTTCTTCTTCTCCTCCTTCTAAAGCCATACTGCTACAATTTCTGAAAGCTCTCACTGAAAGAGAAAAAGACCTACAATCTCCTTCTCACTATAGAAGAGAGATTTCAAATTCACTATACTTGTGCTTCTAATCTTCTTGCTAGGAAGAAGATTCTTTCTTGCTTTAATTGTTTTTCTTCTACTTCTTCTTCTTATACTTATTTCATTTTCAAGTTGTGTAAAAGAGTTTTTAGAATCTCTCTTCAAAAAATTCAGTTGCAGTGGTTCTAAGAGTCTCCTTATCAAAAGACTCAGGCTGGTTCACTATACTAGGCATGCAAGTGAGCTTTGGGAAGAATGGAATCTCCCTAAGTCAAAGCCACTACATAAAGTCCATGTTGGACACGTGGGGATACAGTGCCAGTAGAGCATCTGAGACACCATACGACTACACTAACCGCCTAAAGCCCAATGAAGGAGCTATGGTTAGACAATTAGATTACTCTAAACTGCTTGGTAGTCTCATGTATGCCATGGTCTGCACTAGACTTGACATAGCCTTTACGGTCGGCATGTTGTGCAGATTCACTAGTAATCCTGGTAAAGACCACTGGAATGCCTTAGATAGGCTAATGAGATACTTAAAGCACACCCAAAAGTAAGCTTTAGTTTACAATGGTCATCCTTCAGTTCTTGAAGGTTATTCTGATGCATCATGGTGCTCGGAATTAAACGACAGCAAGTCCACTAGTGGGTTTGTATTCACACTAGGAGGAGCAACTGTAGCCTGGAAGTCCAAGAGGCAATCCTGTATTGCACTCTCTTCTATGGAATCTGAACTCTACGCTCTTGCGTCAGCAGGAGAAGAAGCCGAATGGCTGAGAGATTTGGTGATGGACATTCCTTTGTCGAGCCTGAAAATGAGTTCTGTTGCAGTTTACTGCGACAATCAGGCTACTAAAACGATTGCTACGAACACTTTGTTCAATGGCAAAAGAAGGCATCTCAGGCTGAAACAATCCTGGTTGACCTCACTCACAAGTCAAGGGATAATGACCCTAATTGATGTGAGATCGAAAGATAATGTTGCAGACGCCTTGACCAAAGGCCTAAATAGAGCTCTCACAATAAAAACATCGGGGGAAATAGGACTAAAGTTCATAGAAATATGAAACTTCCCCCCGCAGTTTATGTTTTGATAGTGAGAACCTATAGTCGCAACATTCAAGCATCTAATAACAGACTGAAAACTCCAAATAATTTCTTAATGAAAACCCAAGATGGCTAGATGCCTGTTATTCCACATTTGATAACTAAGCATCTTTCCCATTGTATGTTGATTCGAGAGTTATTCAACTGGGAATTGAAAGTCGTTGTAAATGTTTAATCTAAACATTATTGGTCACAGCACATTATTCCACACTTGATAATGTTGCACGTGATGTGTGCTCACATGTATTGGTGAGGCACATAGTGATCAGTAATGAGTAAGATAACGTGACTAGTCCTAGTTAGACTAGATGAGATGCTGACAGAGTTACTTCACCGTTGCTAGAAATGCTAAGCTCATTTAGTAAGAGCTAGTTTACTTTAAACGTTACTGCATACGATTATGAATTCATAGAGTCTGACTCATGAAATTCCTTGCAGGCCACAGTGGAGATTATGGAGGAGAAGTAGACTTGGACATGGATGATGATGATCTACTAGACGAGTAGAACCTATAACACCCCAAAATTCTTAGTTCAGCGAAGTAGGCGGAGTGGTAGTGTTGCGCTCGTGATAGGCTAAAAATTCCACAATAGTTCTCTGCGCACGACCATTATCCTCTTCGCGCACGACCAGTGATCGTGCGCCAATGATCGTGCGTTCATTCGCAAGGAATCGGAGTTCTGTCTCGGCTTATCGCACGACCATTCTCCTCTTCGCGCACGACCAGTGATCGTGCGCCTGTGATCGTGCGCCCTGTTTATTCTGATCCGCGATTTTGAGCGGAGAAGACGATCCGGACGTCCAAATCTTTTGGAATCCGATCCAATGGCTAGGATTAAATGCTGGAGGGTCTTAGGGCTTGTGAGAGGAGATTAATCCTCATTCTTTTGAGGTGTTTCTCTCTCCTAGGCTAGAGGAAGAAGAAGGAGGTAAGGAAGAAGAAGGAGAGATCCCGCCATTGACGGAGCTCCGGAGCTCCGTTTCGCGAGCCGTTTCCAGATCTGGAGAGTGCAGCCCGGTGCGGTCATTTCCCTCCGTCTAAAATCTCGGATCCATGGCGAAGAAGAACGCTCCTAGGGTAACGATTCTTCCTCTCGATTCTTTGGACTTGTCATTTGTCCTCTCCTTCATTTCTCTATGCTTGCATGAGGAATCCCTTTCACCAAATGGGTGAAGTGTAGGATTTTCCTCAAGTTCTTCGGAACTCCGGGTCGATTGTGTCCGTCCCCGGCATATTGCATGTAGAAAATCCGGTAGTCATGCGGATTTAGGCATTTTGTGTGAAGCCTATTCGTGGTCGTGAGCCCGAATCGGTGATGCTTGGTTTGCGACGTTGCATTTAGGTTAAGCCTAGAATGCGTGCCGGAGAATGACTCTGTGAAATCATCTTTAGTATTGCGGGATTTAAATTGTAGGCGTCTTGTGAAGATCCTAACGAAAGCCCCATGCTTTGAGATTGGATGAAGGCAAACCTTCACCACGAAATTGATGCGGAGTGTATTGTACCTCCTTTGTTGAATATTTGTGAAGCCTAGATCCCTGCGAAGGGGTTAGGTGCGTAGCTTATATTTTGTGTAGCACGTGAAAGTGCTAAACTCTTACGGGCCGAGGTGAAGCCATACCCGCGTCGTGCGATAGATCGCGACGATTAGAGCACGGGCAAAGCTAAACCGAACCCGTTTCCATGCAGATCGGTAAGAGGTCCCTACCTCATGTAAGCTGTGTGATCATGGGAGAGGTCGTGGAAGGTGATTTACCTAGACCGACCAAAAGCTCTTTTTCCCACCTAAGGCGATGGCCCTTACGGTGGAGTGTTTTGTGGAATTGATGTTGTTAGCCTCATGCGGTTGTTTAGGCGGTTGTGGGGAACCTTCGGGTGAACCCAACCAACATCATGTGCATACCTAGGTTCCCTCCTTTTTGATGCTCAACCTAGAAGATTGAATGTGCTTGAAACCTCACCTTGTGTAGTTGCACCTTCTTTATATTAGTACTTGTGCTAGTATGGCTTGCTTGCAGGGTAAGAAGCTCCGCCACCCCGGTAAAGGGGTGGGGTCGTTATAATTTGGTCAGCTGTGCTGACCGTTACCTTGTTTGCCACCACTTGGTGGAATGTTCTTATGCAGGTAAAGGTGAGCCTAGTGGGAAATAGTGGGCGGTGGCCCCTTTGCTGAGTTGGCCCTTGAAGGCCAACCTCTTTTTTTAGTTTTCTCATGTATTGCCGGCCTGCGTGCCGATGTATGTTTTGGAGTTTTAGTACATTTGTTAAATGTAAGGCCTTAAGGCCATAACTCTATCTCATGGTTTCATTCCTATGATACTATCTCATGGTTTCATTCCTATGATAGTGGACAATTCTAATGGAAATGTTAAACCATTATGCTTCCGCTAGTGTTTAGTATACTCTGTTGTGGTTCTTTCTGTTTATCACCTTTTAACTCCTAGCTAGTGTGGTTTGTATGGCGTGGGGTCCCGGCCGGACCTACTATTATACTATTCGTACTGGCAGGGTGTTACAGAACCATCAAACCTTTTAATTCATGTTATTTTTGTAATAATTATTCAGACTTTGTTTTAGGATAGAATCTGTGCCTTTTGGTTTGCCGTTTAGGCAAAAACCTTTTTCATGTGTTAATTAGTATGATCTGTCCTGAATGCTTTGTTTAGCTTGAATTATTATTTTTGTCTACTATCCAGCACCCTGAAACGTTACCGCTATTAGTCACGAATATAGGAGGAGATTGTAAAGGTATATTCGAACAAATAACGGGCTCGGGGCTTTGCGCGTGGAAACCCTAGGTATTCTTCTATATATATCTAGCTGGGGGCAACGGGGAGGGTGTTCCACATTGACACCCCTCCAGATGTTTCGAGCACCCTTCACAGTATTTCCCAACTTATGGTCCCTTTCCTCGCCTCTCTCAAGTCCTCGTTTGTGACCAGGGGGATGTCAGTTCAAAATATTCAGGAAGTGAGCAGTATCTGCAGTAACTTCAGATGAAGTAGTAGTCATCTCGCCAACCCATCATCAGGAACACGTCTACGGGGGGACCCCTCCCCCTATTTATACCAAAATGAAGAACACTCGACTTGTTACTCGACAAAGACCAGCCGGGAGCTCGCAAGTAAGGGTTGGAAGCTTCTTTCTGAGCTCTCTAAGTGCTCGCAAAGAGCGGGAATTATGTACAACCAATATTCATCGAGGATGGACCCAGCCGAGAAACGTCAGCAATCAAAACGACCCCCTTAGGCGAGATCTCTTTTAGAACTCACCCATAAGCGATATCTCTTTAGTACTCACCCATAGACGAGATCTATTTGGTACTTGCTCATAGTCAAGATCCCCATTAAACTCCTTCATTGGTGAGCCCATCTATATCCCGGCAGAATGCGCTTACGAGACCAATTCTCGGTGGTGTGATCCTTTTTAAAGTAGCATCAACCATTTCACCTCTCACCTGTCAGACAAGCCATAGATTTTGTTGGGCGGTTATTTGCAAACTAATACCCCTTAGATTGTCTATAAATAAGACCTCATGGGTACAAGAAAAGGCATGTTAACCCCCCCCCCCCCCTAACCCCTCAACTCTTCAAGTATTTGCCTTCATTTTGCCTAGCTCGGCTCTTGGCTTTGGAGGGGAAGTTGTTTTCGAATTTCGGGTACATGGCGGGACCTCCTTGCTGCAGCACTTGGGTCTTGTTTGTAGATATTTCTCCCTCTCTGACTTGCTCTTGTCA
Organism: Dactylorhiza incarnata; assembly: GCA_033032865.1. Classification (NCBI taxonomy): domain Eukaryota; kingdom Viridiplantae; phylum Streptophyta; class Magnoliopsida; order Asparagales; family Orchidaceae; genus Dactylorhiza; species Dactylorhiza incarnata. The sequence goes on from JAWHQI010000363.1 coordinate 2,336,009, forward strand.
TCAGATCTGTGGTGTTAGACCGAATAATCAGTTACTTTGGGCAACCCCTTTAGTTCGATCTTTTCTGAACCGGTTTCCTAGTTCCAACAAGGTGTGTTGTTGTAGGAGGCTAGTGAAGTCTATGGGATGAATGCGATCCTTTTGGTTTGAATGAATGCTCTTCAACATGTATGATTGTTTGTGCTGGCTTGATGGATAACGAGACATGATCCATGAATTTTATAGTTTTGTATATGGTTGATGTTGATAGTCCCTTATTTCAAAAAGTAGGTTTGGAGTACCTAGTTGTGAACTATGAAACAAGGTGTTACCCCTATAGGGAGCCCAAGTGATGATTTCAAGATGTGTTTAGAATATTATTTTGAGAAAAAATGATCTTTGGGTGTAGGTAATACCCTGATAATATGGGTCCGATCGGACCCCCACAACATATAATTTCAACAAGATAAATATTATGAGAACGTAACAACACAACTTAACCATCAGAGTAACTAATATATATAATGTGGAAGCGAATTAGACTTTACTATGAGAATTTCCATGATAACTAAAATACAATATTATTTATACAATAATGTACAATACACAACACAGGGCGTGCCTGCCCGATAAATTAACTGATGAGTACATAGATATACAAGCAATAAATAAACTTCCTTATTTATTCTTTATTTGGTAGCAAAGCTTTCCAAGTGTGTGCACGGCCCTGTAACAAAATACGAGCAAGCGAAAAACGAGGGTCAGCCAGAGCAGACCAAAAATTGTGTAACGATCTGTCTCCTCGGGCATCCTATTGGCGCCCGAGGAGAACAAACCTCTGCAAATCATCATATCACAGTAAACAAAAAAAGAGCAGTAGAAAATCAATAAGGTGAGTTGTCGCAAGCATCAAACATGTCTCTACGTTGAGTAGAAAATAAAGTGGGTCTACTATACAAACATGAGAAAGAGTAAGAATGTCCTATCCATGTGTTCTACTCCTAGGAGTGGGCTACCATGCCCTAATACCAACTCAAAAGTAAGCTCAATATGTCAACATACATCGAGACTCCATATGTCACGTTGAACCATCCATTCTAGTCAATAATGCATATTAGTGTTCTCTTGCAATGTAGACGAAATGCCAAACCACATGGTCCTTTTCATATCACACTACAAAGCTACTAGTGAGACAAGGTATACCTATATCATTAGATTCTTTATCATATGCCCATTCTTAATGCAGGAACCAACGTCCTTAGGATAATCACCAGCCCATGACAAATTAGTGCTCTCATGGTACTCAAATCAAAGGGTCTACAAACCACCAAAGTTCTAATGAGCATTTGCCTTAGGAGAGGAACATACTACTACCCTTGGCCTCTCCCATGATAAACGACATCTTATCCCCCACACATAGCAAACTATATAGTGTATGTACGGTGCAACCAGTTCCAGTTACTCATGTCACCATGTAAATGAGGTTTATCAAAGGGTCTATTTCTAGCCGAACTATATTATGTGAGAACGACTACCGTTTCTTGATCTCCCCTTTGTCAACATGGCTTGTCATTTTCACCGCCTCTACCATGTGCACAGTTTGTCATCTCAGGCTACATGGTGCTGGTGTGGGTCGGTCTGTTCCCATTCTCAATCACCATGAAAATGGAGGTCCATGCCAATGTGAAAGTGAGGTTAGATCTTAAAGTTACTCTAGAGGGGGGGGGGGTGAATAGAGTATTAAAAAGTTTTCACTTAATTTTATAGCGGAATTAAAATAGTGATATATATATATATATGTGTGTATAGCAGAGTGATTTATAAAAACTAAATAAAGAAAACAAAGCACACAGCACAGTACACAGAAAATCACAACATAGAGGACACAAGGATTTTATAGTAGTTCCCCAATAAATCTGGGTACGTCTACTCTTCTACCACACTTGGTAGGATCCACTAGGTTTTTGATCAGGTGCCCTATCACCAAGGGAGTTTTGATCAGGTGTCCACACACCAAGGAGCTTTTGATCAGGTGCTCTAACCAAACCACAGCTTTTTGTTCAGGTTCCCTGCCACAAAGGGGTTAACTTTTGAAGGGAGTTAGAACCCTGTGCAAGATGGAATAAAGGGGTTAAGAAGTTCTTCTCTGTCAACAATCTGAGAGAAGACTCTAGTGGATTGATGGTGTAAAGCTCCCCCTGTCTGATTGAAATTCTTGACAGCTTGAGGATGGAGCTTTCTCTTGAATGAAGATATCTTCCTTGATAAGCTGATGAATCTGAGAGACAGACTTTCCTCATATTATTGTTGCTCTATTGAAGATTTGAAACTTGGAGCAGAAAACTGAGAGATTGATCTTGAAGAAGTTCTCAGAGAATGAGATGGGCTGCTTGAGGAAGATGATCTTTCCTTTTCTTTCTGAATGTTTTCTCTCTCGACTGATGCTCTGATATTTTCTATCTCTATTACAGTTTTCTTTCTTGCTAGTATTCTATTTCCTTAGAGAGAAGATAACTGATTTGAAATTCAAATCTCTGAATAGGAATAGAATAATCTGCATTAATTATTTCCTTGGAACTTCAACTGATTCAGCAAATCTTAATTCCTTTCCTTTTTAACAATAAATGATATCCTTTTCCAATAAGCCAAATGGCTATTTTTCTCGAGAGAAGGAAATGGAAAGCGAATAAAATAAAGGAAGGATAAAACTTGTCTTATCTGGAAGAATAACTCCAAATTAAGAATAGAACTGAATCTGAAAGTTGAACAGAGTTCAGAGAAATAGAATAACTGATCTGAATAGACTGAGAGAAAATTCGTCGAGCTGAGATAAGAATTCTTCGACCTGAAGGATGAGTTCGTCGAACGGAAGGTTGAGTTCGTCGAACTGAACATCTGATAAAGATTCGTCGAACACAGGCTGGAGTTCGTCGATCTCAAGTTAAAGTTCGTCGAACTGAAGAATTCATCGACCGCTGAGCCACTGAGCCGATGAGCCGCTGAGCATTGAAGATCGTCGACCACTGAGACTGAAGCAAGTCGTTCGTCGAACGCAGAGTGTAAACCGATCGTTGAACGCAGAGAGCAATTCGTCGAACGCAGCATTGAGTTCGTCGAACGCAGAAACTTAGAGAAATCCTAAGTTCTAGCTATCTTATCAGCCTAAAACTATGACCCTTAGACTATACATTGGGGGTCAACTTAATCCTAGTCAACACATAGTAATCCTAGCCCAAATCAGTAATTGGGTTGTTCCAACAATCTCCCCCTATTTGGGTTAGGATACTATTTGACTAATTTCAACAGAAAAATAACAGAAAAACAGCAGAGCATATATATATATCTGACAGAATGTGATGTCGCGACATCCCCACCACCAGAGGATGATGGACCAGAACTGGATGTGCTGCAACATAAAGATTTTAGGCGACATGACGACTCAATGGCCGCTAACGGAAAATAACGTTACAACCTCCGTCCGCGGCGCGCAAAGTTTATTTAAGATCTCTTTTAAGCATATTTCTAAGTTTCTAATTATTTATTTTAAATGCGGGACTTGTAATATTTTATTTTTATGCTTTTTATTTTTGGTGTGCTATTAGACAATTTTGTGTGTTATTAGCCATCCGGATTGATGAAATTATCATCTCAATCTTGGATGTTTGGATATATTTTGTAACTCCTATATATAGGAGTGTTTTAAAGAGAATGAAGATTATTGAAACCCTAAAATCAGCCCCCTGTCTTTGAGAATTTCGGCCAAGCTTGTGAGAAGCCACTCACCCCCTTGTCTCCCTCTTCTCCTATTTCGGCCTCCCCTCTTGTGGAGATTCTGGCGTGGTTTCTTGGTGCGACTCCAAGGAAGAAGGACGGCAACCCCTCTCGGTGCGACGCCGAACGACCATTCGGTGCGACGCTGGTGGAAATCGTGGAGAGAGTGATTCTCCCACATGTTATCAAGTGTGCTCTCCGCTAAGGGTTGGGTAACATCTTCTTCATCTCCTAGTGATTCTTTCTTTAGATTTGTGGAGGTTGAACCATCGTGTTCTCCACGATTTTAAATTTCAATCGCTTACGAATCTTTGATTAAAATCGTTATTCTCTGCGTTTCTATTTTCCGGATCGGGTAGGTCCACTTTGCTTGAGCGGATCTTGGCCTATCGCCTTGATCTTGCCCTCAAAAAGGATTGACAACCTTTGCGTTAATTTTGGGATTTTGTTGACTCATTTTTGATCGCTGCTTTAGAGTCAACGCTTCTCCGAATGGATTGGTTTATGTGTGCGAGAGAATAGCGTATTTGTGGGCGATAGATGCTTGTGTAGGTGCGGCCGATCACGAGTGCGTTGTAGGCGATTTAGGGTTAGCTTGTGGTGATCTCCTTAGCGACGTACGCTGCATCAATTTGGTATCAGAGGCGGTCATGTCAATTTCTCAATTGATACACCCTCGATATTCAATTTCGTGGCGCAAACTAATCAAAAAAAAAATTGGAGGTCTGCGAATAGCGGGCTAAAATCTTTATTTTTCGTCAAAAAAATCCAAAAAACTTTCTGTAGGTTCTCCTTTTTAGTAACATCCCGAAAATGTTTTTCTGCCAACAAAAATTGAATTTTACTGCACTACAAAAATTCACTTCTTATTATTTTGTCCAAAACTGCATGCGCACTAGACTAGGTACGGAGTATAACGCACCTTCATCGTCTAGGATGGGTGCGAATGAGCACGGCGATCGTAAAGCTGAGGCCATAGAGGGGCTACGTAACGAGATGACCAAGCTTAGGACCATGTTAACACAAATCCTTCTGAATCAAGGGGGACCGCCACCACCACCTGTTAATGTTGAGCAGCCTAACCTGCACCAACAGGTCCATGATTCAGATTCTCATGGGAACTCTCCCCGAGTGCCCCCTCGAGAACACCGCCATGAACGAGGCTTTGATATAACTTGGGTCGTTAAGATTGACTCCCCCACTTACGATGGTTTGGGGGACCCCCAGGTCTTCCTTACTTGGGTAGTGGATATGGAATGTTACTTCGAATGGCATAACCTGACGGACCCTCAAAAGGTCCAAGTTGCCAGGATGAAGTTAACGGGTCGTGCGAAAACTTTTTGGCTGAATGAGGAGCGGAGATTAGGAGCCGGGCAGGGAGTCCCACCTATAGGTTGGCCTATGATGAAGAATTTGCTGACCGATCAGTACGTCCCAGCGTACCACCGAACACAGATGTTCGACGAGCTTGCCACTTTGCGGCGGGGCTAAAATTCGGTAGCTGAATATATGGGAGAGCTGAAGGACCGTATGGTGCGTTGTGATCTTAGGGAGATCCCCGAGGTCACCCTATCTAGATTTCGTAAGGGGCTTCAACCCGATATTCAGAGGAAGCTCATGCGCTATGGTCACACGGACCTGAACACGACTTTCAATGCCGCCCTTGACATTGAAAAGCATCTTGCCTCGAAGGCCCGCTCTCGTTATTCCCACACGAAGAACAAGTCCACCGTTGGAGCGTCTTCCTCCACGTATCCGGATAAGGGAAATTTTAGGTCCACTGAGTCGAAGTCTGTAGTGATCACTGCTAGAAATAATAGGAATCCCGCGAGTGAGCGTGTACCCATAGGGAAGGTTAGCAAGGCCAATACTACATGTTATTCTTGCGGCATTCAAGGTCACGATGCCTTCGAATGCCCAACGAAGACTAAGGCCATAGCCCTTTTAGATTCGACCACCGACCCCGCTGATTACGTATATGAGGCTGAAGAGGAGAGTGACCCCGATGGGGTCCCAAGTGATTTAGAGGACGATCACCGCCTTATGATGATGCGTTGTATCTTGACCACTCCTCGTCCGTTAGATGATTGGAAGAGGACGAGCATATTTTCTCTGATCTTTAAGAGTGGTGAGAAGCTTTGCAAGCTGATTATTGATAGTGGTAGTTGTGTGAATGTCATTTCTGAGAGCGTCGTCACACGTATGCACTTGACCACGAAACCACACCCGACCCCATATCAGGTAGCTTGGATCAGCAAGATCACCGTCCCAGTCACCAAGCGGTGCCTGGTCCCTCTCTCATTCAAATCCTATACTGATGAAGTTTGGTGTGATGTCCTGCCGATGGACGCTTGTCACGTGTTATTAGGCCGCCCTTGGCTCTATGACCGTGATGTGACGCATTTTGGTATAGCCAACACTTATGAATTTAAATTCAATGGCAAAACCATTACCTTGAGGCCGACCATCCTGAAGGAGCCAGTAGTTTTGGCCAAGGACACCACTATCCCGGTAGAGAGGAAGACGTTGAGTTTAGTTGGTAGGAAAGAGTTTGTGAAGGATCCATTTCTTGATGGTATGATGTACGCCCTCGTTCTTATGAGTGCATAGACTGATTCGGGAGTGTTGGATGACTTACCTAGAGAGCTACGGGTGTTGTTGGAAGAATACAAGGACGTTTACCCGGATGAGCTGCCCTCGACTTTACCACCGCTTAGGGATATTCAGCACGTGATCGACCTTATCCCCGGTTCGTCCCTCCCCAACCAGCCCCATTATCGACTTCATCCCGCTGCCCATAAGGAGTTACAGATCTAGATTGAGGACCTATTGAAGAAGGGGTTCATTCGGACTAGTTTGAGTCCATGTGTTGTTCCAGCCCTGCTTGCCCCCAAGAATGATGGAACATGGCGGTTGTGTGTTGATAGTCGTGCTATCAACAAGATTACTATCAAGTATAGGTTTTTTATCCCACATTTAGATGACCTCTTAGATGTCTTGTCTGGCGCCACTATCTTTTCGAAGTTAGATTTACGGAGTGGCTATCACCAGATTCGGATCCGTGAGGGAGATGAGTGGAAGACTGTGTTTAAGTCCAAGGATGGGCTATATGAGTGGCTTGTGATGCCCTTTGGGTTATCCAATGCCCCCAGCACCTTCTGCCGGATGATGACTCGTGTCTTCCAGCCTTATATGGGAAAATTTGTGGTAGTTTATCTCGATGACATCTTAGTCTATAGCACCTCCTCTGTTGAGCACACCTCCCACATGAGAGTGATTCTTTCCACCTTGAGGAAGGAAATGTTATTCCTAAACCTTAAGTGTACTTTCCATGTCCCCGAGGTTGAGTTCTTGGGTTATATAGTCGGGTCTGAGGGTATACGAGTTGACCCCGGAAAGGTTCAAGTGATAAGGGACTGGCCCGAACCGACTAGTCTACGAGAGGTGCGTAGTTTCCATGGATTATCTACCTTCTATCGCCGTTTCATACAAGACTTTAGTAGCATTATGGCACCCATTACTGATTGCATGAAAAGGGGTGAGTTCACCTGAACGAAGTCCGCCACCCATGCTTTTCGACGCATCAAGGAGCTTATGACTGAGGCACCTGTTTTACGTCTACCTGACTTTGCCAAAGTCTTTGAGCTTACTTTTGATGCTTCTGGTGCGGGAATAGGGGGTGTCTTAAGTTAGGAAGGTCACCCGGTCAGTTATTTTAGTGAGAAGTTAGCGGGCGCCAAGTTAAATTATTCAAATTATGATAGAGAGTTCTATGCAGTTGTTAGGTGCTTGCATCATTGGAGGCACTATCTCCTCTCCAAAGAATTTGTGATCCTCTCCGATCACGAAACTTTGCGATTCATAAACGGTCAGCACAAGATCAACCCTCGTCACGCTAAGTGGGTAGCCTTCTTGCAAGGATACACATTTAATCTTAAGCACCTTAAGGGTTCCGAAAACCGAGTCGTCGATGCACTCAGTCGCCTCACCCTATTGCTATCCACCATGCAAGTCCACATTGTAGGGTTCGAGCGCATTAAGGATGAGTACGCCACGTGCCCAGATTTCTAAGAGGTGTATTTATCCACCCAGGACAGCTCTCCCACGACTATTTCGGCCTTTACTCTTAGGGACGGTTATCTCTTTAAGCACGGGAAGCTATGTATTCCGCGGTCCTCTCTACGGCTTCACATTATTTGGGAGTTACATAGCGGAGGCTTAGGTGGACATTTTGGGCGGGATAAGACCATTACTCTCGTTGAGGAGAAATTTTATTGGTCTAAACTTAAGGCGATGGTTGGGAGAGTAGTGAGTAGTTGCCGTACATGTCAAGTCTCGAAAGGCACAAAATCTAATGTTGGGTTATACACCCCTCTACCTATTCCTTCCATACCATGGGAAGACGTGAGCATGGATTTTGTATTAGGCCTTCCCCCCACCCTTCGACGTCACGATTCTATCCTCGTGGTTGTGGATAGGTTTTCAAAAATGGCATACTTTATCTTGTGTAGCAAGACCAACGACGCATCTCACGTAGCAAAATTATATTTTAAAGAGGTTGTTAGCCATCGCGGAGTGCCGAAGACAATTGTCTCGGATAAGGATGTGAAATTCACTAGCTGCTTTTGGAAGACCTTATGGATTTTAATGGGGACAAAACTATTATTCTCCGCTGCTTATCATCTGCAAACCGATGGGCAGACGGAAGTGGTCAATCGGAGTTTGGGGAACCTTCTTCGGTGTCTTGTGGGCGATCACAAGGGCTCATGGGATCTACTTCTTCCCCATGCCCAATTGGCGTACAATAACTCTAAGAATAGGTCCACGGGTATGTCCCCTAATGAGATTGTTCATGGGTATAAGGCTCCGGTGCCCCTTGACTTGGTTCCATTACCACCTACATATAAGCAAGTCAATTTGCACAATCCTTCGCCCAACATATTCATGATTTGCATGCACATATCCGAGCAACCTTGACCTCCCAATACGAATCCTATCAAACACATGCTAATCAACATAGGAGAGCGTCACACTTTAAAGTCGGCGATCAATTCTTAGTTTGCCTAGTTCCAGAGCGAATGCCAACCGGCACCGTTAAGAAGTTAGCGCCAAAGCGAGCCAGCCCTTTCCAGATTATAAAGAAACTAGGCGATAACACTTTTATCTTAGATTTGCCTGCTGATTGGGGTGTTTCACCCATTTTTAATGTCTCAGATTTATCAATGTTTGTTTCGCCTCCACAAGAGTTGATTTCTTTGTCGTCTTCTCCTTCCACTCAAATTTCTAAGGGGTTGGGGAGTGGTAGTACAGATGATCTCTCTCCTATGGTTTCCACAGGTTTAGCTTCGGATGGTAAGTTGCATTCTTTTCCTACTGCTGACATGTTTCCAAGGTTTCCCAAAACCTTTCTTATACCTGACAGGATACTTGATGTTGAGCCACTTATTACTGACAATGGTGCTACTCGCCGCTTTCTCATCCGTTGGCAAGATCGCCCTCCTTCCGACGACTCATGGGTACTCGAGTCGGAGCTTCGACGTTTGGATGCTTCCCTTCTCCACCGCTATCTCCTGGACCGCGCATCGATGATACGTGAAGTTGAGCGGGGGAGGATTGATGTCGCGGAATCCCCACCACCAGAGGATGATGGACCAGAACTGGATGTGCTGCAACATAAAGATTTTAGGCGACATGACGACTCAATGGCCGCTAACGGAAAACAACGTTACAAACTCCGTCCGCGGCGCCCAAAGTTTATTTAAGATCTCTTTTAAGCATATTTCTAAGTTTCTAATTATTTCTTTTAAATGCGGGACTTGTAATATTTTATTTTTATGCTTTTTATTTTTGGTGTGCTATTAGACAATTTGGTGTGTTATTAGCCATCCGGATTGATGAAATTATCTTCTCAATCTTGGATGGTTGGATCTATTTTGTAACTCCTATATATAGGAGTGTTTTAAAGAGAATGAAGATTATTGAAACCCTAAAATCAGCCCCCTCTCTTTGAGAATTTCAGCCAAGCTTGTGAGAAGCCGCCCACCCCCTTGTCTCCCTCTTCTCCTATTTCGGCCTCCCCTCTTGTGGAGATTCCGGCGTGGTTTCTTGGTGCGACTCTAAGGAAGAAGGACGGCAACCCCTCTCAGTGCGACGCTGGAGGACCATTCGGTGCGACGCCGGTGGAAATCGTGGAGAGAGTGATTCTCCCACAAGTTATCAAGTGTGCTCTCCGCTAAGGGTTGGGTAACATCTTCTCCATCTCCTAGTGATTCTTTCTTTAGATTTGTGGAGATTGAACCATCGTGTTCTCCGCGATTTTAAATTTCAGTCGCTTTCGAATCTTTGATTAAAATCGTTATTCTCCGCGTTTCTATTTTCCGGATCGGGTATGTCCACTTTGCTTGAGCGGATCCTGGCCTATCGCCTTGATCTTGCCCTCAAAAAGGATTGGCAACCTTTGCGTTAATTTTGGGAATTTGTTGACTCATTTTTTATCGCTGTTTTAGAGTCAACGCTTCTCCGAATGGATTGGTTTATGTGTGCGAGAGAATAGCGTATTTGTGGGTGATAGATGCTTGTGTAGGTGCGGCCGTTCACGAGTGCGTTGTAGGCGATTTAGGGTTAGCTTGTGGTGATCTCCTTAGCGACGTACGCTGCATCAGAATGTAAAACCATTTCAGCAGATAAAATAAGTATAGTGCTCTGAGTTTAACAATATTACAATGAAACAGAAATATAACAAAAAAAAATAGGTCTGAACCTTTTACATAGAAGGAGGCTTGAATATTATCTGTCTGTTGGGATTTTCTGATTCTTTCTTGCTCATATAAAGATCCTGAGCTCCCAGAATAGTTTGAGATTTGGCTTGAGGAACTACTGCTTCTGGGTGCTTCTCTAAATACTCTTCGGCATTGAACACATTCTTTGATTTGTATTTTTCAAATTCTTTTCTTCTGAATTCTGACATGGTAGAGTATTGGGAGAAATCTCTGTCTTCAGCTTTTGCTTTATTAATCTGAGCTACTGCAATAGATTCTCTGAATCTTGCCATTTGAGATATCCTCTCCTCTTCTGCATTGGGAGAAGTAGGCCTATCATCAATTTCATTGGCCTTATAGGATGGCTGAGCAGGAGGATTTCTTTGCCTACGCAATGATCCATCGGATACTTGATACTTATATCTTGAAGAACTGAATCTGGAAGAACTGGAAGGAGGTCTGGAAGACCTAGAGCTTTGAGATCCACTGGAACTGACTGGTGGTCTCTTAGAATGCTGAGAATAAGATCTTTGAGAGGAGGAAGAAATATTTACTGATCCAGCTGCACCTGCTGCTGGAGGAGGAGGAGGATTGAATTTAACTAGCTTATCAGGATAATAACCAGTCTTCCTCATTTTCTTCCTTCTATTGGCTTCATTTCTTGAAATTCTCATCCAGGTAGGAGAATCCCTGGTGAGTGTGATATTATGCAAGATGTAGTAGGGAATATCATTGTTAAGATTTGGAGGCTTAGGAGCAGCCTTTGACATATACTTAGCCTTTCTTTTCTTTGATGACTTATCATCAGAATCATCATCATCACTATCATCATCATCACTATCATCAGATGATTGAGGATTATCATAAAGATCATCAATAATTTTCAGGGCTTCAGAAATATCTTTCTCAATATTGACATTTTCAACATTAACATTCTGATCTTGAACTGGGGCTGGACTTTCTTCAATAACTGGAACTGGAACTGGTACTTCAAAACTTTTGAGAATTTCTTTTAATAGAACTTTATCAACAGGAGCAGTATAAGGAACAACTGCTTTTGAAACCACTTGAAATTCTGGCAAGCTATTGAAAATTGCATTGAACTGAGAAAGCAAGGAATAATATCTACAGATGGATTAATAGATATATTCTTTAATTCTTCTATAGCTGGAAGCACTGAATCTTTTGAGAGATCTGTCATCTCTGAATCACAATCTATAACAAAATCTTCTTGAGCTGAAGCTTCAAACAAAATTGCATCTGAACTGCCAACTGCAAGGACTGGAGCTTCTTCACTAGACATCTCCCCCTGCCTAGTTTCAGGAAAACCTGAAGCTAGGCCCCTTGAAGAAGGGACAGAATAAGAGGGTGAAGGGAAGGAAGCTATTTTAGTAGATAGATCAGCTAGGGCTTGAAGAACTGGAGCAAGTTTTGCATCCAGTAGATCATTCAGCTTTGGAGCAATGTGTTGATAGATCTGATCAGCAGCAGATGAGAAATCAATATAGACAAAATCTTGGTTAGGGTGAGAAGATGATGGGATGGAGTATGGGAAAGAGATGTTAGTAGCATGTGTTATGGGTGGATAAATAGGGCAATGAGGGTGGATAGGTGAGTGTGGATGAATAGGTGATTGAGGGATAGATGACGGAGGTTCAATGTGGATGGGGGACTGAGTATCAGCTGGAGTAGGAGAATGGGGAGGAGAATTGCTGGGGCGGAAAGGGTTGAATGATGGAATGTCATCAAGAGGGGTGATGAGATCTTCTTGGATAGATGCCGGGGACTCTGCAGATTGATGGGTCTGAGCAATAGGAGAAGATGGTAATGAGGATGAAGGGATAATGGGAGAATTTGGAGGAGGGATGACTTCATAGGAGACAAGGGGTGGAGATGGGAGAGGAGAAGAAGAAACAACAGGAGGAACTTCGGGAAGGGTTGAGGGAGTGACCTGCACAGTCCTTGTGCCTTTTGAAGCTGACCTGGGGGCATCAACCGTTGGATTCTTCTTAGGAATTACTCTTTCCCATTTTCCAAACAAGGCTAATGTTAGCCTCTTACTTGCATTGATAAAGACCTTAGGAGAGACCAGAAGGTCTGGATGCTTCTCTTGAAGAAATATTCCCAATATTCTTCCATAACCAACACTTACCTTGCTGATTTTCTTCCTTAATGATTCAAAGATAATCATACCCCAGTAAATCTTCTTCTTCTCAACCAAGGCCACCATCACCAGAAATTGGTGTCTTGTAATGTAGTCGTGGGCTGAGATTTTCCCAAGCAACACCTTGCCCACTACATCAGCTAAGAACTTATACTGAATAGACAATTTTTTCTTTAACAAATGGTTAGGGTTTCCATTGGAGTGACCCATTTTAATCAAGGCCTCATCAAAATCAACAGAAGATATATTCATTGTACAACCCGGGGTTCGCTTGGCTCCTCCCAGGGATCTCGCAGAACACCAATAGTTCTAGGCAGCCGGGGGGAGGCGAGATCAGTGGCTTGATCTCGCTCTCTCCGAGCTCGGCAGGAGGGCCTCATTCCTAAGGTTCAGCGAGACCCTCGAGGTCGCAGAGACAGCAGGGGCTCGCGTATACACTTTGGCGAGACCAGGGGGCGAGTAGCCCTTGCAAATCCCTCTTCCATGAGGCTGGAAGCTAGAATTACCTCTTTGCCCCTGAGGGTCTGCCAATAGCCACCTCGGACAGCGGAGTTTGGCTGTTAGCAGACCAAGCTGGGGTGCGTATAGTAAAATCGAGAGGCAGATTCCTGCTATTTGAAGGCCAGATCAGAAAATCTATAAATAGGATCCAAAGGGCACCTTTGGAGATACTTCCTCTTTTGAGATTCTCTCTCCTCAGGCCATCCTTGAGCTCTCCAAGGTGCCCAGGCTTCAGCTTTTGTCTTGGGAGGGGAAGCGCTCTAAAGATCTTCCGGGTGTGTGGTGGGTCCTCCTAGCTGAGCCTAAGGATCAGTGTCCAACTCCGAGGCTCCGGTTTGTTCTCTCGCGAGATTAGTAAGTGCCAGTCGCCCCCCAACCCGTTGGGGGCCCCGAACTCCACAGAAACAGAGAAATTGGTTTTAACATTTTTGGTGCGGTGAGCGTGGAGTGCGGCTAGCTCAAGAAAATCTCAGGGAAAACATGACCGGCGAGGACGAGCGGGAAGCGAACCCTGGAGGCTCGCCACCCCCAGTAGAGATGTTGGCGGATCTTAGGCGAGATCTTCTTGGAGCTTTTTAGAGCGCTCTCGCCACTGCGCTCGGCGGTTTCGTGACCCCGGCGCCCCAGGTGGCTCATCAACCTGGAGTCGGCGAGAGCGAGCCAGCTCATCGAGCGGGAAAAGAGGTGGCGGCCCAGGGAGGAGGACGAGATCTGTTTGGGCGAGAGATGTTCCCCAGCCCTGCTGGGGGAAGCGAGAATCCGGCAAGGGAGACTCTAGCGGGAGGAAGCTCGGCCAGGGAGGTCCCGGCGAGCTGTCCTCTAGCGAGATCGGCAGGAGTAGGATCACCCGAAGAGCCCGTGAGAAGGGTGGAGCAAGTTCAGGGGGTGAGTGGGGGAAGTCCCTTCTGCGAGATGGTGCTCTTGGCACCACTCCCCGATGGGTTCAGGGAGCCTAACATGATGCTGTATTCTGGCAATGATGACCCCATTCAACACCTGCAGTGGTTCGAGGATATGGTCTCGATCAGACCCATGTCGGAAGCCTTCAAGTGTCGCCTCTTTGCTACTACCCTGATGGAGAAGGCGAGGGACTGGTTCCACTAGATTCCCTCAGGATCGATCTATACCTTCGAGAACTTGCGTAAAGGTTTTCTCTTACGTTTTTCCGCCATGAAGAAAAGAAAGAAGGATCTAGAGTAGCTTTTCGACATCAAGCAGAGGTCAGGAGAATCGTTGGCTCATTATCTGGAGCGGTTCCGAGAGGAGGTCCTCCTTGTCCAAGAGGCCCCAGGGTATACCCTCCAGCTCGCCTTTACATTGGGGCTGAGAGAAGGCTTCTTCAAGATGGACCTCAAGAAGAAGGCTCCTCAATCTTATGAAGAATTGATGGAGAGAGCGGCAGAGGAGGTAGAAGGGGAGGCAGCAAACCCCGAGTTTGCGAAGAGATTGGCACGGCTGAGCGAGCCGGAAGGGAGATAGCAAGAGCCAAGGAGGAGAGAGGAAGCGAGAGCCCCAGAGTTGGGATGAAGGCAGCAGGGTGGAGGAATGCAAGGCCCAGGGAGGGGTTTCCCCCACGGGGAGGTAACTTCCAAGGAGGGCAGGGAAGACCTCACCAGCTGGGGTGGAGACAGGGCCCGAGGCCATTTCCACCCCCCCCCCCCCCCCCCTCATCAGGCAATGGAGATCGGTAGAGGAAGGGCAGGAAGAGGAAGAGGAGGGGGAGCCGGAGGAGCCGGCCCCAGAAGAAGGAACCGAGGAGTCGGGGATGAGGCAAGGGGGGTTGCGCTGTCGTGCTGTGACTTCCATCAGGAGGAAGGCCACACAACGGCCACCTTACCTGAGTTCTTGGAAGGCAGAGGGGCGAGAGCACCAGCACCACAAGCACAGCAAGGGGGAGCAAGGATAGAGGAGATTCTACCTCAGGGAGATGAGGATGAAAGGTGCGAGGATCGGGCGGACGTAGGGACCCGAGGAGGGATCGGAGTGATCCATGGGGGGGTGGGGGTCGAGGCAACCCGGAAGGCGAGCCTCCATGACATGTACCGTCGGAGTGTAGCTTCGACATCCCAAGCCCCACCCCCCGTGGAGAAGATCACCTTCTCACAGAAGGACCTGCCCGGTCACGAAGACCCATTCTGCGATGCGCTGGTCATCCAGACAGCCATCGAGAACTTCACCGTCTCGTGAATCTTGGTGGACAATGGGAGCTCGGTCAATGTTATTTTCAAGAAGGCATTCGACGGGATGCAGGTAGAGCCCAGGAGTGTGTTGGCCTCGGATGGCCCGCTGTTCAGATTCTCAGGAGAAAGGAAAGAAGTAGAAGGGGGAGTAGGACTTCATGTGACCCTGGGAGGGCAGTCCCGGAACTGCCGCTTTGTGATAGTGGACGCCCCCAGTAGCTATAGCGCCATCTTCGGACGGCCTCTTATCAGCGCGTTCCGGTGTGTCCCGTCCACTTTCCATCAATGCCTCAAGTTCAGCATGGGGGGAATCCAGGTCAGGGTCAGGGGAGATCCCAAGGTGGCGAGGCAATGCTATGTGACCGCCGTCAACACCATCTCTTGGATGGAGGAGGCAGAGGAGTGGGATAAGGTAATGGAAGAAGTGACCGCGACGGAAGAGATAGAGGAAGAAGTAGTTCGTGCCCAGGAAGGGGGCGGTGAGGGACCCAGGGCGGGGGAGGAAGAAGGAGAGCGGGGAGAAGATGAGGCCCCGGGGGGAGGGGCGGAGGAGCTAATGGAGGTAGGAGAGGAAGGGGGAAGAGAAGTAGTTCATACCCAGGAAGGGGTCGGCGAAAGACTCAGGGCGGGGCAGAAAGAGGGAGAGAAAGAAGAGGAGCAGAGCCCCTGGGGGGAGCAGTCCAGGCTGGAGGCTGTAGAAGAAGTGGTGGAGGTGGAGATCACCACCAAGGCCGGGGCGATCGAGAAGATCAAGATCAACGGGGAGCTCATCCCGGAGGATCGGGCGAAGATCTTGGCTTGCGTCCAGGACAATGTGGACGTCTTCGCATGGAGCGTTGTAGAGATGTCGGGAATCGACACGGATGTGGTGTGTCATCGCCTCAACCTCGATCCCGGCACTCGCCCCATCCGCCAGAAGAGGAGGTCCACGGCGGACAAGCTGGAGGTGCCCATCCGGGAGGAGGTGAACAAGCTCCTCAAAGCTGGCTTTGTATCGGAGATCCAGTACCCAGGCTGGGTCTCCAATGTTGTGATGGTAACCAAGGGAGAGGGTAAGTGGAGAATGTGTGTGGATTTTTCCTTGCTTAATAAATCATGCCCCAAGGACTGTTATCCCTTGCCTAGAATCGACGCGCTGGTTGATTCAGCCGTCGGTTTTTCTGTGATGTCTTTTTTAGATGCTTTTTCAGGTTATCACCAGATCCGCATGCACCCTCCCGACATTAAAGATGTGTCCTTCATCACCGGGGATGGGTGTTATTGTTACAAAATGATGCCGTTTGGTTTAAAGAACGCAGGGGCCACCTATTAGCGTATGATGGATAGGGTGTTTCGCGAGCAGAAAGGGAGGAACTTGGAGGTCTATGTGGATGACCTAATGATCAAGAGTCAAAATCTCGAGTCCCATCTCAGTGACCTCGAAGAGACTTTTGAAACCTTGAGAAAGTTTAAAATGAGGCTTAACCCCTTCAAGTGTGTCTTCGGGGCCAGTCGAGGGAAGTTCTTGGGTCATTTGCTCACCCCTCTAGGAGTGGAGCCTAATCCAGACAAGGTAAAGGCGATCCTTGAGTTGAGATCTCCACGAAGTGCGAAAGAGGTCCAACGTTTGACAGGGAAGTTAGCCGGGCTGAGCAGGTTCCTTTCCAAGGCAGGAGAAAAATGTTCTTCCTTCTTCAAGGTATTAAGGGGTAACCAAAAATTCGAATGGACTCCGGAGTGCGAAAAGGCTTTTCAAGCGCTAAAGGAACAACTGACCCAGGCCCCATTATTACAAGGGCCGAGACCAGGGGAAGACCTATACCTGTACTTGGGGGTAGGGTCGGAAGCGGTTAGCTCAGTGTTGGTTCGAGAGGAGGGGAAGAAACAACTCCCCATTTACTACGTCAGCAGGGTACTCAGGAAGGCCGAACTCAGATATCCTATCCTCGAAAAGTTAGCGTTTGTCTTGGTAGTGTCGGCTAGGCGGCTCAGACCTTACTTTCAGGCACACTCAATCAAAGTGGTGACTGACCACCCCCTTCGTGGCATCATGGAAGGGGTAGAGCACTGTGGGAGGTTGGCAAAGTGGGCGGTAGAATTGAGTGAGTTCAATGTCTCCTACGTGCCCAGGGTATCCATACAGGCACAGGCGGTGGCGGATTTCATGGCCGACTACGTGACCGAGTTAGAGGAATCTGAAATACCCCACCCGGTGGCTTGGAAGATGCTGGTCGATGGTGCGTCGGGAAAGCATTCCTTCGGAGGAGGGGTGGTGTTGGTGAGTCCCCAAGGAACCAGGATAGAGCAAGCGATAAACATCCATTTCCCCCTCATTAACAACCAAGCCAAGTACGAGGCCGTGGTAGCAGGCCTCCGCCTGGCACAAGAATTGGGGGTGCAGGACGTGGAGGTCTCGACGGACTCCATGGTGGTGGCATGCCAGATCGGGGGGGAATTTGAAGTCAAAGAACCAACTCTCCAACGGTACCTGGAGAAGGTTAAAGGGATAGTGGGACAGTTTCGCACCTTCTCCATCAGACACATCCCAAGAGGAGAAAGCACCCAGGCGGACCTCCTAGCCTAGTTCGGTCCCCGGGCTGGGGGAACGGTGTCGGAGCTTTTCCGACCCTCCATCGAGGAGGGGGAGGTGATGGAGGTGGACCAGCGGGTGTCGTGGATGGATCCCTTCATCGCCTACTTAACAACGGGGAAGTTCCCTGAGGAAGGGACAGATAAGCGCCGGCTCAGGTATAAATCAGCCTACTACTCCTTGCATGCAGGGGTACTATATAGAAAGACCCTCTAGGGGCTCCTGGCCCGTTGTGTCCCGGAGGAGGAAGTCCCGAGGGTCCTGGAGGAGATTCACTCAGGAGAATGTGGCAGCCACTCAGGAAGCAGGACTCTGGAAGGAAGAGTTCTGAGGCAAGGCTACTTTTGGCCCACCCTCAGCAAGGATGCGGCCGAGTTCTCCAGGAGGTGCCCCAAGTGCCAACTCTACGCTCCTCTGCAACTCCTCCCAGCTCAGAGGCTAAGAACGATCACGGCCCCCTGGCCATTTGCAATCTGGGAACTAGACCTGGTGGGACCTTTCCCCCAAGCAAGCGGTCAACGGAGGTTCTTGCTGGTGATGATCGATTACTTCTCCAAATGGATCGAGGCGAAGGTGTTGTCCAAGGTAACCTCCCAAGTGGTAAAGAATTTCATCTGGGGTGAGATTATTTGCAGGCACGGGCTTCCTCTAGCCGTTGTCACGGATAACAGGCCGCAGTTTGCCAGTGATGAGTTCGTTAGTTTCTGTGCTCAGCTCGGCATAGATCTCAGATTCGCGTCGGTCCACCACCCAAGGAGCAATGGGCAAGTGGAGGCGGCGAACAAAATTATAGTAAACCTCCTCAAGAAGAAGATCGAAAACCTTAGAGGGAGTTGGGTGGCGCAACTTCCCTCAGTCCTCTGGGCCCTGAGGACCACCCCAAACACAGCTACCGGGGAGACCCCCTTCAAGCTGTCCCACGGATCCGAGGCTGTCCTCCCGGTTGAGTTTGAAGTCAAGACACCTAGAGTGGTCGTCGCAGGGGAAGGAGGTGAAGACTGGAGAGCGAACAACGAAGAAGGCCAAAGATTGTCTTTGGACCTAGTGGAGGAACTCCGAGACCTGGCCACCGTTAGGCAGGAGGAAGTGAAAAGGCGGATGGCCAAGTACTTTGACAAATATATCCGAGTAAAACATTTCCAGAAGGGGGACTTGGTTCTAAAGAAGGTTGATGCTGCCGGAAGGGGGGGCACGGTAGGTAAGCTCAATCCCAACTGGGAGGGCCCGTATATTGTAAGTGAAGTGCTAAAGTCAGGAGGGTACCACCTCCGAGATGTGGAAGGGGTACCCCTCGGTCGGGCCAGGAGTGAGGATGACTTGAAACGTTTTTATCCATAAAGTTCCTTTTCTATACCCGTTCTAATATATTATTTCTCATGTGCTGTTTCTTCAACTATGGGTCCGAGGTTGACAAATTCTTTTATACTGGATTGCCCCGGACGATCCCGCTGCCGGGCTCTCACTAGCCGATGGGTCAGGCTGATCTCGCGGAGAGGCTGGCGAGGTTGACAGGTTCTTTTATGCTGGATTGCCCCGGACGATCCCGCTGACGGTCTCTCACTAGCCGGTGGGTCAGGTTGATCTCGCGGAGAGGCTGGCGAGGTTGACAGGTTCTTTTATGCTGGATTGCCCCGGATGATCCTGCTGCCGGGCTCTCACTAGCCGGTGGGTCAGGTTGATCTCGCGGAGAGGCTGGCAAGGTTGACAAATTCTTTTATGCCGGATTGCCCCGGACGATCCCGCTGCCGGGCTCTCACTAGCCGGTGGGTCAGGTTGATCTCGCGGAGAGGATGGCGAGGTTGATAGGTTCTTTTATGCTGGATTGCCCCGGACGATCCCGCTGCCGGGCTCTCACTAGCCGGTGGGTCAGGCTGATCTCGCGGAGAGGCTGGCGAGGTTGACAAATTCTTTTATGCTGGATTGCCCCGGACGATCCTGCTGCCGTGCTCTCACCAGCCGGTGGGTCAGGTTGATCTCGCGGAGAGGCTGGCAAGGTTGACAAATTCTTTTATGCTGGATTGCCCTGGACGATCCCGCTGTCGGGCTCTCACTAGCCGGTGGGTCATGTTGATCTCGCGGAGAGGCTGGCGAGTTGACAGGTTCTTTTATGCTGGATTGCCCCGGACGATCCCGCTGCCGGGCCCTAACTAGCCGGTGGGTCAGGTTGATCTCGCGGAGAGGCTGGCGAGGTTGACAAATTCTTTTATGCTGGATTGCCCCGGACGATCCCGCTGTCGGGCTCTCACTAGCCGGTGGGTCAGGCTGATCTCGCGGAGAGGCTGGCGAGGTTGACAGATTCTTTTATGCTGGATTGCCCTGGACGATCCCGTTGCCGGGCTCTCACTAGCCGGTGGGTCAGGTTGATCTCGCGGAGAGGCTGGCAAGGTTGACAAATTCTTTTATGCTGGATTGCCCCGGACGATCCCGCTGCCGGGCTCTCACTAGCTGGTGGTTCAGGTTGATCTCGCGGAGAGGCTGGCAAGGTTGATAAATTCGTTTATGCTGGATTGCCCCGGACGATCCCGCTTCCGGGCTCTCACTAGCCGGTGGGTCAGGTTGATCTCGCGGAGAAGATGGCGAGGTTGACAGGTTCTTTTATGTTGGATTGCCCCGGACGATCCTGCTTCCGGGCTCTCACTAGCCGGTGGGTCAGGTTGATCTCGCGGAGAGGCTGGCGAGGAAAGGGAGTTTGGTCCTTAAGAGAGTTCGAAAGCGAGGATAACTTCTCGTTTTGGCGAGAGGGGGGGGGGGGCGTCCTCGGCACAAGACAATAATGAGGAAAGGGAGTTTGGTCCTTAAGAGAGTTCGAAAGCGACGATAACTTCTCGTTTTGGCGAGAGGGGCGGGGGGGGGGGGGGGGGGGGGGGGGGGGGGGGGTCCTCGGCACAAGATAATAATGAGAAAAGGAGTTCGGTCCTTAAGAAATATGGTCGAAAATTTAGGGTAACTTCTCGCTGGGCGAGAAACGGAATTCCCGGCATATATAAAATAAGCGAAACGGCAAGGAGCGAGTACTATACACAAACTAGCGAATAAAAATGAAATCAAAGAAAATACCAAGCAAGAAAAAACAGTGCACAAAATTTTCATTCCAATGTAAGAGTTTAGTTACATTGGGCGGCGATCTCGCCAGCCCCAAAAATATACATTAAAAATAAAATGAAATTGTCTCCTAAGCCTCGCTCAGAAACTCCTCGTCGTCGCTATCCTTCACCGGCGGGAGCGGCTTGAAGAGCTCCGGGACGATGTCCTCGACTGTCACGCTCTCGGCCTCGGCAACCAACAGTTCAGCTCCTTTAATGGCCTGGAAGACGAAACGAGCCGCATTCGTCGACTCTACGCGAAGCGCCTCGTCGCGGTCTCGCCTCTATTCCTTTAAACGGTGGGGAGAAGGGGGGACGGTGGCGCGAGCAAGGTCGCGGTTGAGTGCCTTCAGCCCGGCGACCTCGCCCTCCAGGCTCAGGACCCGAGCATCCGAAAGCCTGGCCCTCTCGGCATCCTGCGAACAAGAAACACGTAAGACAAGACAAGTTGGGGAGAAAGGAGATGCTATAGATAAATGACTCACCACCCCGGTCTCGGCGGCAGCTAGCTCTTCCTTCAACTCGTCGACTTTCATCTGGGAGGCCTTGTAGGCCTTGGCAAGCTCTGCATACTCGCACTCCAGCTGCAGGCATCTTCTCCCCGTCATGTGGGCGAGCTCCATAGCCCCCAACTGGGACCTCGCGCTTTCATAGGCGAGGCCCCTCGAGGTTTCTTCCTTATAAGCCGTGGCGTCCTCACGACCATACATGATGAAGGAGAAGTTGAAGGCGTGGGAGGTCGCGACGTCCTTCTCCACCCAAGTGCGAAGTATGGAGGAGACGTCGATCCGGTTGACCTCTTCTCTCCAGCGCACTAGGCGCTCGCCGGTTTCATCCCGGGCTCGCTCGCCAAGGCTGAAGTGCAGGTGGTTTGACGGAAGGGGCGGTGTCGAGGTCCTGGCAGTGACCTCGACTGGCTCCTCGGTTTCCAGATCCTCGGGGAGCACGGAAGTGCCGGCCTCGCGACCCGAGAGCTCGGCAGGGCGCTTCCCCTTCACGGAAGTACGCAAGCTCTCGCCCTTCTTGGGTTTCTTTGGAGTTGGCTGGCGGGAAGGTTTGCTACTCGGGGCCTCCGCCCTCTTCTTGGAAGTGGTAGCGGTCGCGGGAGTAACCTCTCGGCACGCCGCCGCCCCCATGGTAGCGAGGGCGAGGTCGGCGGAGGGTTTTATGTTACTCGGATATGGAGGGTGGAGGGGGATGTCTCGCTCACCTGACAAAAGTTATGTTAGGAAGAATGCCGAAAATTAAAAAGAACACGAGTGGTGGGGCGAGATCCTTACCTTCCCCGGGGAGCACCGGTAGTAGCTTGTCGACGTTGCGGCGGAGATGGCACACCTTGAAGTTCTTCTTCTGGAAGAACTGGTAGAGGTCGGCATCGGAGCCGCCGAGAACTGGAGGGCGGTAGACGCTATCGTTGTATTGGACAGGAGAGACGGGGATGTTGCCAAAGTTCCCCTTCACGAGGAGGAACTTCTGAGCCCAGAAGTGGGCCTTGTTGACGGTCTCGACGACCTTGCACCCCGAGCCTACAAAGTAGACGGTACCCTCTGTGTAGGCGCGGAAGGAGAATAGATTCCGGAAGACCAGGAGGCTAAACTCGATGCGCTCCTCGCGCGGGAAGCAGGCGAAACCCACGAACACCGCCATCGCATTAGGGGTGAGTTGGGCGAGAACTACTCCGTAGTGTCGGAGCACCTGGAAAACCACAAACAATGAAAACTATTGCGAGCGAGACTACTCCTGCGAGAAAAATGAAGAGGGAAAGGGAACGTACCTGGCGAATCTCGGGCCAGAGGGGAAGTCGCAGGCCCACCGCGAAATGTGCGATGGGGATGGCGATCTCATCGGGTCGGAGGGTGTTAATCACCTCATCCTCCCCCGGGCGGCGAGCTGTGAACTCGGGGGGGACGAAGTCGGCCAGGGAGGTGAGGTATTAGACCTCGCTCATGTTGCAGCAGAAGAACTCGTGTTCGCAGGCGCACTTTAGCCTACCTTCGCCCTCGCGGTCGTCCTTCCCAGTTTTCACCATCTTTAGTACCTGCGATAACTAGAAGGGAGGAATGCGAGAACAGATTGGCGAGAGCTCTGCAGCTGAGAGGAAGGAATGGTCTGAGGGAGGCGGTAGATAAATGGCATTAATGAGAAGCTATTTATATGAAAATGAAAACGGCGGGAAGAAGCCCAAGCGCCGGAGGGTACGATTAGTCAAAATGTCACATCAGGATAACGCGCGAAAACAAAAATCATTCTGCCAATGACCGGCGAGCGAGATCAATCTGCAGGGTTAGTCCAAATAAATGATTCGCGAGCAGAAACAGTACTCGCAAGCGAAAATAAGATAAAGGATAGGCAGCAGTATAGAAGCCGCAAGCAATAGCACATTTAATAATTGTTCACAGCTCTTAGCGAGCGAAAACTAATAGAGGCCACAGCCATGCGAGATTGTTCGGAATAATAATACAAAAATAGCGGAAATGTTTCACGAAGGAAAAACTAAAGGCGCGAGATCAGTAAGGCAGCCACTGCCACCTGCCGCCTCCTCGCGGTCCCGTCCTCGGCGGCCTCCTGGGGTTGTGGAATTCAGCAGCAGCGCGGGCGTCGCGATCAATCAGGTGGGCGAAATCTTTGATCCTCGCTATGAGCATCTCCTCGGAGGTCTCGGACTCATCGGGATCGCGAGGCATCGCAGCACGCAGTCTATCGCACTCATCCATCAGCGAAGCATATCTCTCCTCGGAAGCCCTCCTATCCACTCTCGCCCGAATGTTGAGGTCCTGCAGCATCTGGTTTTGCTTTTGGAATAACTCCGCGGTCCGCTGTTTTATCACCTCAGGTTCTCGCGAATCGCCTAGGAAGTCCTCCACCTGCTCAGGAAAAGGGGACATTTCCTCGTCCTCGAGTTCGGAGTCGGTGTGTTGGGTCTCGCAGTCCGCTGAAAAGGGTTGTACGCGAGGTTAGGAGGGACAAATATCAGGGTAAATAGCGGAGACGCGGGAAAGCTTACCCGGGGGAGGGTGAAAGGAACCAGGCGGAGGATCGAAGGCGGTGCCATAGTAAGGGATGTGAATCTTCCCCTTTCCAGGGGGTATTTCACTGTACCTACGAGGGGACCTTTCGGCCGGCGCGAGCCGCCTGAGTCCTCATTGACGAGAAGGTTAAAATTCGGTGTCGGGATGGTCGCGTCCAGGAGTTTAGGGGAAGGAGTTCGCTGATCCTGTTGCCTCGGGCTCGCAGGAGGCAGAACTGGAGAAGGAAAATAAAGAGGTAAGAGACATCAGCAGGTAACATGATTAAAGCAAAATTGGCGAGATCAAATAATGTACCGTCAGGATTCTCGCCAACGATATTCGCATTCTCCCAAGGAGTAGTGGGGGGTTCGTTCGAAGGTCCGCCAGCGTCTTTGTTGGTCTTAATGACCTATAGAGGCGAAGCTTAGAAACAATAATCAAGTAGTCTCACGTGACGGGTAATCCTTACCTTGTCAACGGATTTGTCGCTAGGGGAAGACTCCAGGTCGACAGTATCGTCTCCCAGTCGGCGAGCGGCCTTCGCCTTCTTCGTTTTCGGCACAGGAGAGGGGGATGGGCGACTCATCCACGCCGGGGGCTTCACCATCATCGACACCTCGCGAGCCTTGGAAGCTTTCAGGCGAGCCTCCATTTCCTTGGAGAGAGGCATTGGAAGATAGCTACAGTAAGGAGAAGAATAAAGGAGAAAAGAAAGTGAAGACACCCTTCAGCTCAAGTGGTATTTATAGCCTAACGGTGGGACCCACAGAAAGATTCCCGACAGGACAGCTGTCGTCAGGCGAACGCCCAGGGTTGGACGATTCTTTGCGAGCTTAGGATAACCTCGCAAAGAGCGGGGATTGTGTACAACCCGGGGTTCGCCTGGCTCCTCCCAGGGATCTCGAAGAACACCAATAGTTCTCGGCAGCCGGGGGGAGGCTAGATCAGTGGCTTGATCTCGCTCTCTCCGAGCTCGGCAGGAGGGCCTCATTCCTAAGGTTTAGCGAGACCCTCGAGGTCGCAGAGACAGCAGGGGCTCGCGCATACACTTTGGCGAGACCAGGGGGCGAGCAGTCCTCGCAGATCCCTCTTCCATGAGGCTGGAAGCTAGAATTACCTCTTTGCCCCTGAGGGTCTGCCAATAGCCACCCCGGACAGCGGAGTTTGGCTGTTAGCAGACCAAGTTGGGGTGCGTATAGTAAAATCGAGAGGCAGATTCCTGCTATTTGCAGGCCAGATCAGAAAATCTATAAATAGGATTCAAAGGGCACCTTTGGAGAGACTTCCTCTTTTGAGCTTCTCTCTCCTCAGGCCATCCTTGAGCTCTCCAAGGTGCCCAGGCTTCATCTTTTGGCTTGGGAGGGGAAGCGCTCTAAAGATCTTCCGGGTGTGTGGTGGGTCCTCCTAGCTGAGCCTAAGGATCAGTGTCCAACTCCGAGGCTCCGGTTTGTTCTCTCGCGAGATTAGTAAGTGCCAGTCGCCCCCCAACCCGTTGGTGGCCCCGAACTCCACAGAAACTGAGAAATCGATTTCAACATTCACATCTTCATTTCCATTCACAAAACCAAAAACTTCTAATAAAATTTCAGGAGGTAGAAGAACCTGATGTCCTGAAATGCTTCTAGATAAAATGTCATTCT
Organism: Dactylorhiza incarnata; assembly: GCA_033032865.1. NCBI lineage: Eukaryota > Viridiplantae > Streptophyta > Magnoliopsida > Asparagales > Orchidaceae > Dactylorhiza > Dactylorhiza incarnata. The sequence goes on from JAWHQI010000363.1 coordinate 2,361,662, forward strand.
CTGGCTTGACTGTATAAGCCCATTCTTTGATTTCAGCCACTGGTAATTTGATTCTTGTTGTCATCATCTTCCTTAACTGTTGTTCTTCAAATGAACTAAGAATGTCCTGGAAAACCTGGTCTGAGTTTGTAAATGATTCCATATCAATGTCAAAACCAGCATCGAATTTCATTGAGGACAAGATCGCTGGAGAAATCGCCTTAGTTCCTGCAAAAAAAATACGATCAAGTGCAAAGGGGAACTGGAGGGAAAAGCGAGTTCTGTAGGCGCAAAGATAAAATAAGATGAAAGATTTGATTATATAGAGAGATCGGAGAAGGGCGCACACTTTCGTAGAACAGGGTTCGGCTAAACCTAATAGAATCAGAAGTCGAAAAGACTTAGGGCTTCGTCTGACTGCGTTCGACGAAAAAATAATTTTCATCGATCTCCGTTCGACGATCGCGCTTGTCTTTGTTGAACCTGACCTATTAATTATCGTCGATCTCCGTTCGACGAACGATAGCATTTCGTCGTTCTGCGTTCGACGAAATGAGGGGCTAAATATAAAAAATAATTTTTATCAGATTGAATCTCCATCGTTCATTCCTAGCTGATTTATAAAGAAAATATGTTTCTTTTCATCCAAGGGTTTGGTGAAAATATCAGCTCTTTGCAAATCAATAGAGATGAATTGTAGGCAAATTTTATTTTTATCCACATTATCTCTAATAAAGTGGTGTCTAATTTATATGTGTTTAGTCCTACTATGGAGAACTGGATTTTGTGTTATAGATATTGCACTAGTATTGTCACAAAATATAATTGAATTATTTAGATTGACACCATAGTCTAGGAGCTGATTTTGTATCCACAATATCTGTGAGCAGCAACTGCCTGCAGCTATGTATTCAGCTTTAGCTGTTGATGTAGACACAGATGTTTGTTTCTTACAAAACCAAGACACAAACCTATCACCAAGAAACTGGCAAGTTCCTGATGTGCTTTTCCTGTCTACTCTGCATCCAGCATAATCAAAATCTGAGAATCCAGTTAATTCAAATTCTGATGATGTTGGATACCAGAGTCTTAAATTAGGACAACCCTTTATATATCTCAAAATTCTTTTTAATAAAATTAGATGAGATTCTTTGGGGTTAACTTGGAACCTAGCACAAATATAACTAGCAAATATTATATCAGGCATACTTGCTGTTAAATAAAGTAATGAGCCAACAATTGCTCTATATACTTTCTGATCAACAGGTTTCCCTGATTCATCAGTATCAATAACAGCATTTGAGGGCATGGGTATTTTCATGGTGGAAGCATCAGACATACCAAACCTTTTCACTAATTCCTTAGCATACTTGGATTGTGATATGAATATGCCATTAGGAGTTTGCTTCACTTGAAGACCAAGGAAGTATGATAATTCACCCATACTACTCATTTCAAATTTAGATTGCATTAGGTTAGAGAACCTTTTGCATAGATTTGAATCAGTAAAGCCAAAAATAATATCATCTACATATATTTGAACTAGTAAAGTTTGATTTTATGAATCCTCAAAAATAGGGTTTTATCAATTATGCCTCTACAGAACTTTTTTCCAAAAGAAAATTAGCTAAGGTCTCATACCATGCTCTGGGAGCTTGTTTGAGACCATAGAGAGCTTTATTAAGCTTAAATGCATAAGAGGAGTGAGTTGGAGAGATGAAACCTGGTGGTTGTTCCACATAGACTTCTTCTTTGATGTCTCCATTAAGAAATGCACTCTTCACATCCATTTGATATACCTTGAATTTCTTGAATGCAGCAAAGTCCAGAAAGATCCTTATAGCTTCAAGTCTTGCAACAGAAGCAAAGGTTTTATCATAGTCAATTCCTTCTTCCTGTGAATATCCTTGAGCTACCAATCTTGCTTTGTTTCTGACTATGTTGCCTTGATCATCAAGCTTTTTCCTGAAGACCCATTTGGTGCCAATGACTGGATGGCCCTTTGGTCTTGGAACCAAATCCCAAATCTTGTTCCTTTCAAATTGGTTGAGCTCCTCTTGCATTGCAAGAATCCAGTTTGGATCTTGTTCTGCATCTTTTATGGTTTGAGGTTCAACTTGTGATAGGAAACAAGTGTGCATCTGATTTTGGTGTAGTTGATGCCTTGTTTGAACACCTGCTGAAATATCTCCAATCACTTGAGATATTGGATGATCTCTAACTGTGACATGGTCAACAGTTGGAGTTGGTTCAGCAATGATATCCACTTGGGGAGTTTGTTCAGCTGTCATTTGATTTGAACTGTCAGCAAGATCTGGATGATCTTCTTCTTCATTGTCTTCAAGATTTTGAGTTGATGGAAGTGTAGAATCTTCTTTCTGTAGATCTAGTCCATTGACCTCTTCACAAAGAGCTGGTACCTGCAAAGTATTCTTGGTAGAGGTGGTATTACTCTCCTCAATTAACATGTTAGACTCATCAAAAGATACATGCATGGACTCTTCTATCTTAAGAGTAGATTTGTTGTAAACTCTATATGCCTTACTAGAAAGTGAATATCCAAGGAATATGCCTTCAGCAGCTTTTGCTTCAAACTTCCTGAGATACTTCTTATCATTGTTGTTCACATAGCATTTACAACCAAATATCTAAAAATAGTTAACCTTAAGCTTTTTATTCTTGAGTAATTCATATGGAGTTTTGCCCTTAAGTTTATGTATCAGGCTTCTGTTCAACACATAATTTGCTGTGTTCACTGCCTCGGCCCAAAAGAAGAGTGGCAAGTTTGCATCAGCAAGTAATGTAGTTGCTGATTCAATTAGGGTTCTATTTTTCCTTTCAGCTATCCCATTTTGTTGAGGAGTTCTAGGAGCAGAGAAACATTGCCTGATCCCTTCTTTTCCACAAAATTCTCTCATCAGAAGAGATTCAAACTCAGTGCCATGATTACTTCTGATCAATGCAACTAGAGTAGAGTACTCAATCTTGATGGACCTGAGAAAGTCTGTCAGAACACTGAAGGTGTCAGACTTGTTCCTAAGAAAGAACACCCAAGTGAATCTTGAGAAGTCATCTACAATAACTAGAGAGTAATGCTTCCCTCCTAGACTTTGTATAGCAGTAGGTCCTAAAAGGTCCAAATGCAGTAAGTACAAAATCCTAGGTGAATCACTCTTGGATAAAGATTTAAAACTACTTCTAGTTTGCTTACCTAATTGACAAGCCCTGCAGAGTCCTTCCTTCTTGTATGAACCAGAAGGCAGTCCTCTAACAAGATTGTCCTTAGAAAGCTTAGATATAGTTCTAAGGTTAATATGTCCAAGCCTTTTATGTCATAATTCATTTGTTTTACTAATAGAATTGAATAAGCAAATATCAGAATTGACAGAGTCAAAATTGACTAAATAAATATTTCCATATCTAATGTCAAATAACACATTAATGTTTTTATTATTTGTAATAAGACATAAGGAATGATTGAAAGTTACCTGATAACCTTCATCACATAACTAACTGGCTTATGTTGATGAGGTTATGCTTCAGACCCTTGACATAAGCTACCACTTTGAAGTTAACTGCTCCAACTTTGATTTGTCCATAGCCTTTGGTTTGTCCACAGTTGGAGTCTCCAAAGATCACTTTGGGTCCAAGCTTTGCCTTGTAGTTGCTCAGGTTGGTCTTGTTTCCTGTCATGTGTTTTGAACAGCCACTATCCAAATACCATTGTTCATTCTTGCTTGGATAGTTGTGTACCTGCAAAACATAAAACATTCTAGTTGTTTTTGACCCAGACTACCTTGGGTCCTTTTGTATTACCACAAAACTCAGAAATGTAAGACATTTCAGGCTGATCCTTGTAGCCTTCTGGATGATATTTCCTAGGAGGAATTATCCACTTAGTGAAAGGATTCTTAGTATATTTATAATAAGAATTTTTCAGATTTTCTGTACATTTTCCGTTCGACGAACTGGGTTGAGTTCGTCGATCGCCATTCGACGAAGTGATGTGCTTTCATCGAGCGCCGTTCGATGGATATATATACTGAAACTCTGAGTTCAGCTTTCGTCGATCTGAGTTCGACGAATTCAAGTGATTTCGTCGAGCTCCGTTAGACGAATTCTGCTGAATTCCTTTATTCTTAATATTCTTGCTTGAATTGTTCTTACTTACATCTACAACCTCTTTGCTCTTAGCAGAAATGAATTTTATAGGTGTAGAAAGTATGTTCGTCTTAATAAGAGGTGGCTCACTTGATGATGCACCCAAGCCTAGTTTGCCATTTAATCTGGCATTTACTGTGCTTGTGATGTCCATCAGTTTGATACTTCTCCCATTTAGGGATTCTTCAAATTTCTTAGCCTCAGATAGTTTATTCTCAATGAGAATAATTTATTCTCTAGAGGCAGTCAAATCTTTCTTAAGATTAGCATTTTCTTCACTTAATTTGTTCATTTCAGCTAGCTTATTTCTGAGAGATATTATTTCCTTCTCAGATTTGATTAAGTCTAAGCAAAGAACTTTGAATTCATCTTTGAATTCAATTGAATTGAAATCAAAATTAGATATTACATGATCAGTATCATTGTCAGACTCTGATTCTTCTTCATCTGAGTTGTTTGCTGAGGCATTGATAGCCATCATGCAGAAATTCTTTTCTTCTTCATCATCCTCATCATCACTGGAGCTGGATGAAGGTGCATTTTCTGACTCACTGCTTGAGTCATAAATGGTCATCAAGCACTGGTCTTTTTCTTTTGACTCTTCTTCATCTTTAGAAGAACTGGATGAAGTCTCTGAATCAGTTTCACTCCATGTTTCTGCTACAAATCCTCTTCCCTTGCGTTTGTGTTTGTGGGAGGAAGACTTTCTGGAGTGCCTCTTGTCTTCTTTGTCCTTTCTCTTTTCTTTCTTCTGATTCTCTGGACACTCTGGCAGAATGTGTCCAGGTTTCCTGCAGCCATAACAAATTATTTCTTTAGTATTAGATGTAACATCCCCATCCGTTCGGGAGCATATAACAGAAGGTCCGGTCGGGGCCCCACGCCATATACTACAAAACAAACGGGAACGTCACTTAATTGAAATATCGAACGACGCTATACAACGAAGCCTAACTCAGAGCATTCTATGCGGAAGCTGAAAAGAGACAAGATAAACCCCAAAACCCGAACCCGGGTATGTCCACTTCTATTAATAGGAATAAAGTGTTTTACACAACAAAAGAGGCACAACGGCCTTACAAATTACCGACATCGGCGCGCAGGCCGGCCATACATGAAAATAAGAGAATATCAAAAAGGCCTTCAAGGGCCGCAGCAGCGCAGGGGCTTCAGCCTGCTATGATCCCGCTATGTTCCCGTTCGGTCCAGCACCTGTACAACAAGCCCACCAAAAACGGTGGCAAAACAGGGCAACGGTCAGCAACAGCTGACCAAATATAATGACCCCACCCCTTCGAGGGGGTGGCAGTTTCCCATCCCTGCAAGAGCATCACAGCATATATATATATAACAGAATGAAGCGGCTGATACGGACCACAACAATTCATACATATGCATCAATCACAAACGTGGGAATGGCCTCCACGTCTCGTGCTCTCAGGCACTCTTTGGTGTACTCCGCCTTCCACCACCACCCACTCTTGATGGCTTTGCCCTTCGAGGCTAAAGTCGGTGGCCCGAATACCAGGGCTCTCCCGTGCTTTAAATGTGAACATCCCGTAGTCCGAAGACTCTTTCCCATTGCTTCCTGACATGCTATTCGAGACTTACTAATCAGGTGCTGCGATGGTGCGGTTTCAGGTTCGCCAAATGCCCGTTGTTCACAGCTCTCGTTGTACAACACGAAAAGCGGGTATGGCGTCCCCTCAGCCCAGGTATTCTCAATTATCCGGCTCTACGGGCCGCTAAGTCATCCACCAGGACACCCTCACAGGTCGGGCACACAGGCCTCAGGTCCTCTCAACAGGTGGGCACAACAACATCACCAGAACTCAGTCTGGGAGCTGTCGCCGGCGTTAATGCTAACGCCTGGCGACAGTGCACAGAAACCCCATTTTGGCTTTTAGCTGTGGGTGCTTCCCGGGGCCCACCCCCAGGCATTGCTGCACATGCAGTAGCACTCTCACTGCCTCAGAACGCACAAAATCGCCAGAACTAAGTCTGGGAGCTACCGCCCGGCGATAACGCTAACGCCAGGCGACAGTGAACAGAACCGCCATTTCTGCTTCTAACTTCAGGTGCTCCCCGGGGCACACCCCCAGGCGTTGCTGCGCATGCAGTAGCACCCTCTAGTCCTACGAAGCAGGATATCAACACAGAGTCTTCCCCGGCACGCATAATATCAAAAAGCATCACCAACCTGGACGAACCGTCTCGGATGGGCTTCACACAGCGCGCCTACGTCCATTCCACGCATGGACTCTACATGTATGCAAGATTTGACGGGGATAACACGAATCCACCCGTCGGAGGTCACGACCTCACCCTTTTGGGTAGGGACCTCAAATATGCATGGAAATGGACTAACATATGTCCAAAAGAGGGTAGAAAAGATCGTTACCCTTAGACGTCGCTTCGAGGCCATAGCTTGATTTTTGGCACGGTTGGAAAGGAGCGTTTTGCCCTCCTCTACGCGTAGCCACCAACGGATCGGGATTCGGTGTAGGAAACCTCCACCAAAAGATGAGCTCTAGGGTTGGAAAACCCTATTCACCATCTTCTCCAAAGCCCTCCTTCTCTCCAAACCAAAACCCTTAAGTGAATGAGGAAGCCAAGTGATTTTCGGCCTCCTAAGGACACCTCCCGAGCCACCTCAGTCCAAAACAGCCCCCAAAAGTCCAAGTGCCATCAATGCCCATGATTTCGGCCACAAAGTACATTTTAGAGCTGTCGTCGGGCGGTAGCGCTATCGCCTGGCAATAGCTCTAAAGAACCGACTCCGACCAGTCAACGCCACTGCTTTGAACAGTGCATGACACGCGTCACGGTGTCGCCGGCGTTAAACTTACCGCCGCGTGACAGCCTCTCGACAGAAACCTTCTCATCAGAACGCTATCGCCGGCGATAGCCGCTATCGCCAGCCATAGCGCTGGATTCCAGAAATCCAACTTTCTGATTTGAGGTCTTACAACCCTCCCCTCCTTATAAAAATTTCGTCCCGAAATTTGTAAAAACAGGCATATATTTATAAATCCAAAAAGGTCTTTACATAAAGGAGAAAAAGAGAGATAAACGTCACCGAAACAGCTCGGGGAACTCCTCCATCATGGTCTGCTCACGCTCCCATGAGAGTTCCTCGCGATCGCAGTTGTCCCAACGGACCTTTACCATACGGATCGCCCTGTTCCGCAACTAACGCACCTCAGCATCCTCGATGCTAACGGGCCTGACCGCCGTCTTAAGCCCACTATCCACGGGCACCTGATCCGCCGCGACCACGTGCGTAGGCTCTTGCACTTCCTTCCGCAACACAGAGATATGGAATACATCGTGAAGCCCGCTCAGTTTCGCCGATAGTGCAAGCCTATAAGCCGCCTCGCCGACGCGCTCGATGATCTCAAACGGTCCAAGGTATCTCGGACTCAGCTTTTTCAAGCGTCGAATCCTGGATACACCCTTCAACGGCCTGATCTTCAAGTAAACCCAATCACCAACGGTGAACTGGACGTCGCGGTGCTTCGCATTATAGTACTTCGCCTGCCTATTCTGCGCAACCAAAAGCCTTTCCCGGATCATACGTACCGTCGAAGTCGCCTCTTCGACGTCTTTCCTCTTGAAGAGCTTCGTATCGCCCGTTTCCGCCCAAGCTAAGGGAGTGCGGCACTTCCTGCCATAGAGGGCCTCGAAAGGCGCCATCTGAATACTCACCTGATAGCTGTTGTTGTACGCGAACTCAACAAGAAAGAGGTGATCTTCCCACCCCTTGCCGAAATCCAGGACGCACATCCGGAGCATGTCCTCCATCGTCCTATTGGTACGCTCAGTTTGGACATCCGTCTGAGGATGAAAGGTCGTGCTAAACTGCAGCTTCGTACCCAATAGACGGTTGACTAGCCTCCAGTCGCTCGAAGTAAAGCGTCCATCTCGATCATTGACGATGCTACGGGGCACACCGTGCAGTCGCACTACTGTATCAACATACAACTTCGCCAACTTCTCCACCGAGTCATCCCTCCGGTTGGGGATAAAGTGCGCCACCTTCGTCAGCCGGTCTACGACTACCCAGATGGCATCGTTCCCGCGATGCGATCTAGGCAGCCCATGCACGAAATCCATGGAAACGTCATCGAATTTCCACTCCGGAACCGGTAATGACTTCAAAAAGCCACTGGGCTTCTGACATTCCGCCTTCACTAGCGCACAAGTGTGGCACTTGGCCACGTAGTGAGCGATGTCCCTCTTCATACCCGGCCACCAGAAAAGGACCTTCATGTCCTTGTACATCTTCGTGCTCCCCGGATGAACTGAATACGTGGTACGATGCGCCTCGTACATCAACTCATCGCGCAGCTCACCCACCTTGGGGACGCACAAACGGTCGCCTCTCCACAGCAACCCGTCACGCACCTGAAACTGGGCATCCGGCCCACCACCAGCCTCCTCCGCGTAGCGCTTTAAACTCGGATCGAGTTCTAAAGCCTGGCGGACTCTATCTGTGAGGTCGTACTGCACCTCAGTCCAACAGAGGCAAGCATCAGCACTGCTCCTCTTCTCCACGCAAGAAATATCCAAGGCCTCCAGGTCACGTATCAGGTGCTCATCATGCATCTGAATCCAGTTGGCCTGCACTGGAGCCCTGCGACTAAGCGCGTCCGCGACAACATTCCCCTTCCCGGGAGTGTAATGAATTTCGAAGGTATAGTCCCCAAGGAACTCCATCCACCTCTGCTATCGCATATTCAGCCCTTTCTGCGTCAGAAGGTACGTCAGGCTCTTATGGTCCGTGAAGATATCGATTGTCATGCCATACACATAATGCCGCCAAAGCTTCAGGGCAAATATCACGGCCGCCAACTCTAAGTCGTGGACCGGATAGTTCCGCTCGTGCACCTTCAGCTGGCGAGAGCCGCACGCTACTACCTGGCCATGCTGCTACAGAACACAGTCAAGGCCGCTCCCAGAAGCGTCGTTGTAGATCTCAAAGCCCTCCGTGCCGCAAGGCAAACATAAGATCGGAGCGGTGGTAAGCCGCCACTTCAACTCCTCGAAAACCTGCACACACGCGGGCGTCCAAATAAACTCTTGCATCTTCCGTGTCAGCGTCGTAAGAGGCAGTGCGATCTGTGAGAAGTTCTCCACGAAGCGCCTGTAATAGCCGGCCAGCCCGAGAAAGCTACGGGCCTCCGCTACAGAAGAAAGAACAGGCCACTCCCTGATGGCCGCAACCTTCACCGGATCTACCGCCACACCCGCTCCACTAACCACATGGCCTAAGAACGCCACGGAAGGTAGCCAGAACTCGCACTTCAAGAACTTGGCATACAGCTGGTTCCTCCTCAGAACCTCCAAGACTACTCGCAGGTGATCACCGTGCTCCTCCTCGGACTGAGAGTAGAGACCAGTATGTCGTCAAGGAAGACGATCACAAACCGGTCGAGGTACTCTCGGAAAGTTCGGTGCATCAAGTCCATAAACACCGAAGGCGCATTAGACAGCCCAAACGGCATCACGGTGAACTCATACTGCCCGTACCTTGTACTGAAGGTAGTCTTCTGGATGTCGCACTCCCTGATCCGCACCTGATAATAGCCGGACTTCAAGTCCAGCTTTGAGTATACTGTCGAACCAACGAGCTGGTCGAACAAGTCGTCTATCCTCGGAAGAGGATACTTGTTCTTCTCGGTCAGCTTGTTCAGCTCCCGATAATCGATGCAAAGCCGCAGGCTACCGTCCTTCTTTTTGACAAAGAGGACCGGTGCACTCCAAGGTGAAGAACTCGGACGCACGTAGCCCTGCTCAAGCAGCTCCTGCAACTGCAGCTTCAACTCCGCCAACTCCTTCGGAGCCATACGATACGGCGAGCGGGCCACGGGCTTAGCGCCTGTCACCAACTCAATCATGAAATCTATCTCCCGCTGCGGTGGATCACCGGGGAGATCGCTCGGGAACACATCGGGGAACTCTGAAACTACCGGAACATCCACTAGGCTGGGCCTCGGTGTTGAAGCCTCCACTAGAGCAAAGAATAACTCTGCTCCCTGTCGCACTGCCTTGGACACCTGGAGAGCAGACATCAGCATCTTGCTCGATCCACGCATGCCCGCAAAGACCGTCTCATGATTGGCACACTGCCCAAACCTCACCTCCTTCGTGGTGCAATCGATGCACGCACGCTGTTCCGACAGCCATTCCATGCTGAAGATTACATCGAACTCAACCAGTGGGAGTAACGATGCTTTTAGGTCATACTCCTGGCTTCCAACTAGAACCTTCACGCAGCAACTCCTCTCCACACGCATCGAATATCCATTCGGCAGTAGGACCTCCAGTCCCTCTGCAGAAGCAATCGACGGCGCACCAATACGTTGGACGAAGTCGGACGATAAGAAGGAGTGCGAAGCTCCAGTATCGAAAAGCGCTCTCGCAGGGACGCCTAAAACATTTAAAAAGCCTACGCCACCAAACAAGGTTAGCATGAACATTAAAACAGGTATATAAAACAGTAAGGACTGTATCCTAAATTATACCTATCACGACATCCTTGGCTTTGATAGCCTCCTGCTGACCAAGACTGAAGACTCTGGGCTGCGGGGGAGCCATACGGGAGGCAGTGGACTCAACCGCCTTCCCCTTCTCAGAAAAAGATGGCCCAGTCTTCTTCTCTGACCTTGGAAGCCCACTGCGGCAATCCCGAGAGAAATGGCCAGGCTTGCCACAAGTAAAACAAATAAGAGGTCCACGTCCAGACGACGCGCCCGAAGCAGAGGGAGCTGACCCAGATAATCGAGCCTTCTTCCAGCGATTCAACCTCCGCAACTTTGCCGCACTCGGCACCTTGCCCTCCGGCACTGCCTCGACCACAGCCACCTTGCCCTTCTCCCTGAGCATGTCCTGCTCAAGCGCTCGGGTTGAACTAACGAGGGTCATGAAACCCTACGTCAACGGCCCTGTCAGAAGGTACCGCAACTCACTACGCAAGCCTCCGTAGAACCTGTTCACCCTTCTCCCCTCGTCATCGAAAGAAGTTCCAGCGTAACGCCCGAGGCGGGTGAACTCATACAGGTAGTCATCAACCAGTCTATCACCCTGCGTCAGAGCCAGGAACTGGTTCTCCATCGCGTTCTGCTGCGACGGAGGCACATACCTTGCCAGGAAGATTCTCGAGAACTCTTCCATCGGCACATCAACCAGTCGCCTTCCCGCAAACTAACGCCTCTCTACCTCATCCCACCACCTCCTGGCTTCCTTTTCCAACAAGAAAGTAGCGAAGGTCACTTTCTGCGCTTCATCCGACTGTGTCGCTGTCAGAATTCGCTCCATATGCGACAGCCAGTCCTCGGCCTCAACTGGGGATTCAACCCCGGTAAACGGAGGAGGTCGAAATCCCAGGAAGTGCTTCAGTTGTTGCTCAGTAGCACGCCTCACGGGGACTTGCTCCACTCTTAGTGGCTCTGGGGCCACTTCCTGCACCGGCGGTTGACCTTGCCTTCCAGGCTGGCCATTCAACGCAGCTAGAACGGCTTCTGTGACAAGCCGCACCATCTCAGCAGATGGAGGTGTAGGAGCCTCAGCAGACCCGCTACTCTCCACCACGCCACGGGGACGCGACGGTCCCGCTGCACTTCGAGTGCCCTACATGAGTGCATCACACAGTTAGGCGACAGCACAGTCGCAACTAACAACAAAAGGAACACTCAGGTTCCAAAATCATGCAATAATTGTTGGTTTGTTGTTACATTTTATTCCTAAGTGGAAATTTTTGGGTTTATTTTACGTCTCGACGGTAGCGCACACACGTGCTCACCACCCCTTAAAAGAATTCGTCCAGAAATTCCTTAGAAGGACACGGAACCCTAGAAGCTGATACCAATTTGTAACATCCCCATCCGTTCGGGAGCATATAACAGAAGGTCCGGCCGTGGCCCCACGCCATATACTACAAAACAAACGGGAACGTCACTTAATTGAAATATCGAACGACGCTATACAACGAAGCCTAACTCAGAGCATTCTATGCGGAAGCTGAAAAGAGACAAGATAAACCCCAAAACCCGAACCCGGGTATGTCCACTTCTATTAATAGGAATAAAGTGTTTTACACAACAAAAGAAGCACAACGGCCTTACAAATTACCGACATCAGCGCGCAGGCCGGCCATACATGAAAACAAGAGAACATCAAAAAGGCCTTCAAGGGCCGCAGCAGTGCAGGGGCTTCAGCCCGCTATGTTCCCGCTCGGTCCATCACCTGTACAACAAGCCTACCAAAAACGGTGGCAAAACAGGGCAACGGTCAGCAACAGCTGACCAAATATAATGACCCCACCCCTTCGAGGGGGTGGCAGTTTCTCATCCCTGCAAGAGCATCACAGCATATATATATAACAGAATGAAGCGGCTGATACGGCCCACAACAATTCATACATATGCATCAATCACAAACGTGGGAATGGCCTCCACGTCTCGTGCTCTCAGGCACTCTTTGGTGTACTCTGCCTTCCACCACCATCCACTCTTGATGGCTTTGCCCTTCGAGGCTAAAGTCGGTGGCCCGAATACCAGGGCTCTCCCGTGCTTTAAATGTGAACATCTCATAGTCCGAAGACTCTTTCCCATTGCTTCTCGACATGCTATTCAAGACTTACTAATCAGGTGCTGCGATGGTGCGGTTTCAGGTTCGCCAAATGCCCGTTGTTCACAGCTCTCGTTGTACAACACGAAAAGCGGGTATGGCGTCCCCTCAGCCCAGGTATTCTTAATTAGCTGGCTCTACGGGCCGCTAAGTCATCCATCAGGACACCCTCACAGTTCGGGCACACAGGCCTCAGGTCCTCTCAACAGGTGGGCACAACAACATCACCAGAACTCAGTCTGGGAGCTGTCGCCGGCGTTAACGCTAATGCCTGGCGATAGTGCACAGAAACCCCATTTTGGCTTCTAGCTGTGGGTGCTTCCCGGGGCACACCCCCAGGCATTGCTGCACATGCAGTAGCACTCCCACTGCCTCAGAACGCACAAAATCGCCAGAACCAAGTCTGGGAGCTACCGCCCGGCGATAACGCTAACGCCAGGCGATAGTGCACAGAACCTCCATTTCTGCTTCTAACTTTGGGTGCTCCCCGGGGCACACCCTCAGACGTTGTTGCGCATGCAGTAGCACCCTCTAGTCCTACGAAGCAGGATATCAACACGGAGTCTTCCCCAGCACGCATAATATCAAAAAGCATCACCAACCCGGACGAACCGTCTCGGATGGGCTTCACACAACGCGCCTACGTCCATTCCACGCATGGACTCTACATGTACGCAAGATTTGACGGGGATAACATGAATCCACCCGTCGGAGGTCACGACCTCACCCTTTTGGGTAGGGACCTCAAATATGCACGAAAATGGACTAACACATGTCCAAAATAGGGTAGAAAAGATCATTACCCTTAGACGTCGCTTCGAGGCCATAGCTTGATTTTTGGCACGGTTGGAAAGGAGCGTCTTGCCCTCCTCTACGCATAGCCACCAACGGATCGGGATTCGGTGTAGGAAACCTCCACCAAAGATGAGCTCTAGGGTTGGAAAACCCTATTCATCATCTTCTCCAAAGCCCTCCTTCTCTCCAAACCAAAACCCTTAAGTGAATAAGGAAGCCAAGTGATTTTCGGCCTCCTAAGGACACCTGCCGAGCCACCTCAGTCCAAAACTGCCCCCAAAAGTCCAAGTGCCATCAATGCCCATGATTTCGGCCACAAAGTACATTTTGGAGCTGTCGCCGGGCGGTAGCGCTATCGCCTGGCTATAGCTCTAAAGAACCGACTCCGAACAGTCAACGCCACTGCTTTGAATAGTGCATGACATGCGTCACGGTGTCGCCGGCATTAGACTTACCGCCGCGCGACAGGCTCTCGACAAAAACCTTCTCATCAGAACGCTATCGCCAGGCGATAGCCGCTATCGCCAGCGATAGCCGCTATCGCCAGCGATAGCGCTGGATTCCAGAAATCCAACTTTCTGATTTGAGGTCTTACATTAGATTTGTCATACCTTGGCTTTTCTCTTGATCTGGAGTACTTCTTTCTGAAGTCCTTCTTAGCCATCTTGTAGAATCTCTTGGCTAGAAGGCTCATGAACTCCTCATCTCTTGGAGCATTTTCTTCCTCTTCAGATTGAAAAGCTATGCTTCTCTCCTTCTTGGATGCTGGAGATGAAGTAGATTGCTCAGCTTCTCTGGTTTTGATAAGCTGCTCATAGGATTTGAGTTTGTCTAACATGCTCTCAGTTGACATCTCATTAAGGCCTCTAGCTTCCTTAATTGGCCAGATCCTAGAGTCTCATGTGCTGGGGAAGTACATAAGGATCTTATCATTGACCTCGGTGATAGAGATCACTTTGTCCAAGGTCTTCAGCTCATTAATTATGAGGCTGAGCCTGTTATACATGTCAGCAACTGTCTCAGATTCTCCTTTCTTGAAATTTTCATACTGGGAGATTAGGTGAGATCTTCTATCCTTTCTTTCATCTGTTGATCCTTCAACCATGTTGTTGAGTGAGATCTAGATTTCCCTGGCTGAAGTGCATTCCACCACTTTCTGGAAAATGTCATCAGACATTGTTTGTGCCAATATATTCATAGCTTTGGCATCTGCACTTCTTTGCTTCTTCTGGGCCTCTGTCCACTCAGGTGGTGGAACATCATTATTGTTTACTGGTGCTTCAGAACTTGTTGTTGTTGTAGGTGTTGGAGGTCCTGTCAAAATTACATTAAAGATATCCTCATCAATAAAATTCATGTACAATCTAATCCTTGCCTTCCATAGTGCAAACTTACTTAGATTGCACATAGGAGGTCTTATGCTTGAATATTCTTTGTTTTGTGCCATGAGTTTTTAGAAAAAGAAACTCTAAAAATAAATTTAAGATCGAATTGATCTTTATGATTCAGGTGTTAGCCTGTAAATAATCAACCTGCTCTGATACCAATTGAAAGTGAGGTTAGATCTTAAAGTTACTCTAGAGGGGGGGTGAATAGAGTATTAAAAAGTTTTCACTTAATTTTATAGCAGAATTAAAATATTGATATATATATGTATGGCAGAGTAATTTATAAAAACTAAATAAAGAAAACAAAGCACACAACACAATATATAGAAAATCACAACACAGAGGACACAAAGATTTTATAGTAGTTCCCCAATAAATCTGGGTACATCTACTCTTCTACCACACTTGGTAGGATCCACTAGGTTTTTGATCAGGTGCCCTATCACCAAGGGAGTTTTGATCAGGTGTCCACACACCAAGGAGCTTTTGATCAGGTGCTCTAACCAAACCACAGGTTTTTGTTTAGGTGCCCTGCCCACCAAGGGGTTAACTTTTGAAGGGAGTTAAAACCATGTACAAGATGGAATAAAGGGGTTAAGAAGTTCTTCTTGTCAACAATCTGAGAGAAGACTCTAGTGGATTGATGGTGTAAAGCTCCCCCTGTTTGATTGAAATTCTTGACAGCTTGAGGATGGAGCTTTCTCTTGAATGAAGATATCTTCCTTGGTAAGCTGATGAATCTGAGAGACAGAAGTTCCTCAGATTATTGTTTCGCTATTGAAGATTTGAAACTTGCAGCAGAAAATTGAGAGATTGATCTTGAAGAAGTTCTCAGAGAATGAGATGGGCTGCTTGAGGAAGATGATCTTTCCTTTTCTTTCTGAATGTTTTCTCTCTCAACTGATGCTCTGATATTTTCTATCTCTGCTACAGTTTTCTTTCTTGCTGGTATTCTATTTCCTTAGAGAGAAGATAACTGATTTGAAATTCAAATCTATGAATAGGAATAGAATAATTTGCATTAATTATTTCCTTGGAACTTCAACTGATTCAGCAAATCTTAATTCCTTTCCTTTTCAACAATAAATGATATCCTTTTCCAATAAGCCAAACGACTATTTTTCTCAAGAGAAGGAAATGGAAAGGGAATAAAATAAAGGAAGGATAAAACTAGTCTTATCTGGAAGAATAACTCCAAATTAAGAATAGAACTTAATCTGATAGTTGAACGGAGTTCAGAGAAATAGAATAACTGATCTGAATAGACTGAGAGAAAAGTCGCCGAGCTGAGATAAGAATTCGTCGACCTGAAGGATGAGTTCGTCGAACGGAAGGTTGAGTTCGTCGAACTGAACATCTGATGAAGATTCGTCGAACACAGGCTGGAGTTCGTCGATCTCAAGTTAAAGTTCGTTGAACTGAAGAATTAGTCGACCGCTGAGCCGCTGAGTATTGAATATCGTCGACCGCTGAGACTGAAGCAAGCCGTTTATCGAACGCAGCGTGTAAACCGTTCGTCGAACACAGAGAGCAATTCGTCGAACGCAGTATTGAGTTCGTCGAACGCAGAAACTTAGAGAAATCCTAAGTTCTAGCTATCTTATCAGCCTAAAACTATGACCCTTAGACTATACATTGGGGGTCAACTTAATCCTATTCAACATATAGTAATCCTAGCCCAAATCAGTAATAGGGTTGTTCCAACACAATGAGTCGTTTTCCATTCTGAATTACATGATGCGGGTGCAACACGACCTATTTCCCATTTCTCATCAAATACAAACAGATTCACAAGTAAATCCTTCTTCAAACATGCTACACATATAGCTCATCACAACCAAACATAAATATTGCGGCCTTTAGCCATCAACCACATTCAAAACTATTCAAACCCAACCTTGACATGCTTAGGTTAGCATCTCATCATTCGTATTCAGAAAATCATCTAGGATTCATAATCCACATATAGATTCATTCCACCTCATGGTATTCCTCAAGATTCCATATTTATAACTCATATCACAATGTTATTATTCCACCACTGAGACATTGTCTCGTATCAAGAATAAAACCCATATCATAACCTCAAAACCATTATTCATAGTGATTTTATTCTACTACGGAGAGTATATTAATACTTGGTATAAACCCACACATCTCATATTGCACTATTTCTTACAAAATTAAACATAAAATCCCCACATTGTTTTTATCAAACAAGATGAATTAGTCATCCTCAACATACATGTCTAATTTACCAATGAAGGTTATTACTTATGTAAGGGTTACAAAACACAAGGAGATACCTATTCATACTATTTGTGTAAGATCCCTCTCCCGCACCTGGAGAGCTTCCGGATCTTATGCCCAGAACCGCCGCCTTACGGTGACACTAACACCCGAGTTAGCTGCCTCCGCAAGACGCTGATCCTGCCGGCAGAAGGATCAACAGGCCAACAAGAGCTAAGGAGGAAAATAAACAAAACCAAGTCCACAATCACACCTTTATACAACAAAATATAAAAAGTCCATCAATGAGTACAACAAGTAAAGGAGAGAAAGGGCTTAAGCCCGGTACATATCCAAGTAAAGTACAAAAACTCTCTCACTCTACATCCATGCGGAAGCTAAACAAACTCTCAACTCTCGAACACTTGTCTTGTAGTAGAAGTAATGTGGATGTTAAGCTCCTCAGGTCCTGTCTCCTCTTCTAGCTGGGGCTCCATCACCTCGGGTACCTACGGTCACAACCGACCGTTAGTCATAAAGACTAAGCCAATTTTGTCCCCGCCTCCCCCCGCGACTCCTAGGCACCATGCGGGAGGACGAAGCGGAGGAAAAACAAGGGGTAATAGAAACAAGGCAGGTGACAAATGTCTAGACTAGCAGAGTATATAAATACTAAGCAAGTAAAGGTAACAATTCTATACTAACCAGAGTAAGGATGACAGCAGATAGTAAAAGACAAAGCAATATAAAGAAGCGGGTGCAAGAAATAAGAGCAACTACGAAAGTAACCTTAACTTATATGCACACACAAAATCCCATAAGCTAAGGGATCTGGCAAGAAGTAAACTCATCGTATAAAAGAGCCCATACAGATTTATACGATGAGGTCTCTGTTTGTGCAGAATGCTATGCTATGATGTGCAATGCAATGATGCAATGTTTATATTATTATTTCATACACATGCAACTCACCCACACGACTCTGTACTTACAGACCTTCAGTTCCCACTTTTCGGAGGTAGCTAACCTCTCGGGCACCTCCTATCGTGGTCAAATGGTGGCAGAGGAGCGGGCGTCTCCTCACCTAGGTGGGTAAGTCACACTATCAGACCTAGGCCCTAACGTACATTGTGATACTGGTACCCGGTACTCACGAGCTCCTGCGTACTAAACTGAATTGGCCAGGCAGGGTTTAGGGAATCCGTCCCGTCGGACGCGCAGTAAGACAACCTGGCCCCCATAAAACCACTAGCACTGCCGAGTCAACGAACTGTTGTCGGTGTGACGACTAAGACAGAACCGAAGACCCACCACATCTTATACACAAGCAACATGTATTAGCCATTTACTACCGAGCCTCCAGCTCGCAATTCTATATCAACATTTATAAAGTAGAGTCTACCGCTCGCCAGACTATACCAGTCTTATATTTAAACTACGAGCCTACCGCTCGCTAGACTACACTAGTCTTATAATTAAACTACGAGCCTACCGCTCGCTAGACTACACAAGTCTAATATTTAAACTATGAGCCTACCGCTCATTAGACTACACTAGTCTTATATTTAAACTACGAGCCCACCGCTCTCTAGACTACGCCAGTCTTATAATTAAACTACGAACCTACCGCTCGCTAGACTACACAGTCTTATATTTAAACTACGAGTCTACCGCTCGCTAGACTACACCAGTCTTATATTTAAACTACGAGCCTACCGCTCGTTAGACTACACTAGTCTTATATTTAAACTACGAGCTTACCGCTCGCTAGACTACACCAGACTTATAATTAAACTACGAGCCTACCGCTCGCTAGACTACACTAGTCTTATATTTAAACTACGAGCCTACCGCTCGCTAGACTACACCAGTCTTATATTTAAACTACGAGCCTACCGCTCGCTAGACTACACTAGTCTTATATTTAAACTACGAGCCTACCGCTCGCTAGACTACACCAGTCTTATAATTAAACTACGAGCCTACCGCTCGCTAGACTACACTAGTCTTATATTAAAACTACGAGTCTACCGCTCGCTAGACTACACTAGTCTTATATTTAAACTACAAGCCTACCGCTCGTTAGACTACACTAGTCTTATATTTAAACTACGAGCCTACCGCTCGCTAGACTACACCAGTCTTATAATTAAACTACGAGCCTACCGCTCGCTAGACTACACTGGTATTATATTTAAACTACGAGTCTACCGCTTGCTAGACTACACCAGTCTTATATTTAAACTACGATCCTACCGCTCGTTAGACTACACTAGTCTTATATTTAAACTACGAGTCTACCGCTCGCTAGACTACACCATTCTTATATTTAAACTACGAGCCTACCACTCGCAGGACTATCCCAGTCCTTCCTTATAAAATGTTCCGATTTGGGATGAAAGTTAACTTGTCAAGTTCTCCTACTTAACTAGTCTTGTTTATAATTTAGTTGATCTTAGAAGCTTAGGGTTAGCCTTGGACTTCCGAAGGGTTACCCGGTGAGGGGCTCACAGCGGTACCAGGAAGTGTGGTGGGCTGACACCCCGAACTTCCTCTTCCCAAGGCACTTAATCTTGTTGGTATCTACCATATTCTACTTGATCTCCATTTTCCTCTCCAATTACATTAAATCTATAAGATGAGTTAAACTTGGCTCTTAGGAGTGGGGGAGTTCTTTTGAACTCCAACACCACCAATTGTGACCGGGTGCTGACTCTCCCGTCGTCACATTCTAAGCTCAAGTTCCCTTCTTCACTGAGGAACTGCACACATTCAATTAGCATTCTCAACCTTACTTGGACCCACACTCCTATTCTTCGTCATCCTTAATCCAGGGTTTGCCTTAGATACTTCTCGACTTCGCCCTTGAGTATTTACCTTAAGATGGCTCACCCGGCTAAGGGTAGTTTTACTTCCATATAATCGTTTAACACTGATGAGTTGTTTGTGGGGCCCTTGACGAGGTCTAACTTTCTTTTCTTATCATTGTAAATTCCTACACTAATAGCTTTGCTAAACGCACCCCAACCCTTATTTCCCATGATGCCCTTAGAGGTGTTCTTCCAAATAATCTGAGCATTCATAATAATCAAAGAGTTAATAGTTCTATGCGTGAAGGTCAGTGGTGGTCTAAATCATATAAATCAGTTTTACTATTCGCAGACCAAATGAGATTGAGCTAGATTTGACTCCTATGGTGAAATCTTGATTATATCATATCCAAATGAGTTCCAATTATTACCATAGGTTCACATTTTGTAATGATCTAACAACCTCAAAGCCTACACTTCATACTCTTCCAGGGAATTCTTAATCATAGTTTCTATTCAGATAGATGGGATGAAAGTAAAGTTTTACGCAATAAGTATCATCTACGAATCTCTATAAATTCTGATGAATTCACACTAGCATAGTATTGGTCTAAAAACCTCAAACCCCAAGTTTCACCTTTTCCAGGGATTATTTAACCATGATTTCTATTTAACATAAATGGTGTGCCAATAAGGGATTACACTACAACTACCATCTACAGGTCTCTATAAATTCTGAGAAAATTACTATAGCACAATATTGGTCTATAAACACCATATCTTATGTCTCATATTAATCCAAGGAGTATTTACCTTTATTTATCATTTATTACATTTGGTGTGCCAATAAGGGTTTACACTACAAGTGCTATGTTAAGACTTCAATAAATTCTGGGAAAATTACTATAGCACAATATTGGTCTAAAAACACCAGATCTTAAGTCTCGTATTAATCCAAGGAGTATTGACCTTTATTTATCATTTATTACATTTGGTCTGCCAATAAGGGCTTACACTGCAAGTGCTATGTCAAGACTTCAATAAATTCTGGGAAAATTACTATAGCACAATATTGGTCTAAAAACACCAGATCTTAAGTCTCATATTAATCCAAGGAGTATTTACCTTTATTTACCATTTATTACATTTGGTGTGCCAATGAGGGCTTACACTACAAGTGCTATGTTAAGACTTCAATAAATTCTGGGAAAATTACTATAGCACAATATTGGTCTAAAAACACCAGATCTTAAGTCTCATATTAATCCAAGGAGTATTTACCTTTATTTATCATTTATTACATTTGGTGTGCCAATAAGGGTTTACACTACAAGTACTATGTTAAGACTTCAATAAATTCTGAGAAAATTACTATTTCACAATATTGGTCTAAAAACACCAGATCTTAAGTCTCTTATTAATCCAAGGAGTATTTACCTCTATTTATCATTTATTACATTCTTACTAAATGCACCCCAATTTTTCCTACACCCTTAAGTCCAAAACTTCAACTTGAAGTTCAGAGAAATCCACTCATGTACATGAGTTGAATTCTTAGCTAGAGGTGGTTGATCTCATATCTGAGGCATGGACAAATCTTCAAAGCATTTGCATGAGCCAAAATCACTAAACACACCAGATACACTTTTATACATGTCTCACTAAAAATGGTGTTGAGGGAGCTACAAGGATCCAAATGACATGAAATTAGTGGCATTTTAAAGGTAACTTCAAGATCTACAATTGTTATGTTGGACACTTCCTCCAGAAATGATCCTAACCTAAGTAAAATCAACATGCAAGTTTTGTACACATTATTTAACTTAACAAAATACACTTTTATACATGGCTCACCAAAAATTGTGCAGAGGGAGCTACAGGGATCCAAATGACATAACATTAGTGGCATTTTAAAGGTAACTTCAAGAACTACAATTGTTATGTTGGTCACTTCCTCCAGAAACGATCCTAACCTAAGTAAAATCAACATGCAAGTTCTGTACACATTATTTAACTTAACAAAATTCACTTGTGACAATTTAAATTAAATAGAAAACATAATAATTCTAGCTCTAATGACCTCCCAACTCTAGGATTTGGATGGTTAGGTCACCATACATGCATGGTCAAAGTTTTAGTGACATGCAAGTTGATTCTCATCTTCAATCACATCTAAAACCTCACTAGCCCCAAATGGCTATTAGCAACCCAATTTCCTCCTAAGTCACAAACTTCATTTTGAAGTTCAGAGAAATATCCTCATGCATTTGTAATGAAAATTTAACCAGTGTCCATACATGACCTAAAGAAGCCCTCACCAAAATTTGGGATCATTAGGAGTTATATAACTCCATATATTCCATTTATTTAATTTTCTAAGTTTTGAACAAAACTATAGAAAAATTATCTCCAAAAAATCTGATATTTACACCTAAGCTAGGTTGAGGCACATGCATGCATGGCTAAAATCTCAAGTCCATCAGACTTGGCATTAAAAAGTTACACTAGTTCAAAGATCTGGTTTGTATTTTGACCAGCCTCACGAGAATGAGTGTTGTGGGTCCTACAGTGCCCCAAATGGGCTGATTCAAGTTTATACATAAAGTAGACATCTAGATCTATAAAATCTATTTCAGCACCTTTTTCAAGAAATGGCCTCTAAGGGGTTCGAAAATTAGTTTGAAAGTGCTGCCCAGTTTGTGACAGATTTGAATAATTATTAAATTGAAATATTAAAAACCTGCACAGATCTTAAAGCCCAGATGGACGGCATCCGTGCGTCTTCCTCCTCCAGCCGACGGCTGGGAATGAAACTTCCTGTAGATTTTGCGTGAGCCACCACCGACCATCCCCTTACCTCCATGGCCAACCTCCATCACCACCACCTTCGTTGAGGTGGTGGTCGTCGAGGGGAGGCGGTTTCCGGCCGAAATAATGCACAGGAGAGGGGATCGGGGAGGGAAATATATCAACCAAGCTCTGATTTTTAGAGCTAGATCCAAGCTCTTTTGAGCTCAAACCAAAACCTAAACGATCTACACAAGGGGAGGGGAGGAGAAACCAGACCTTAGATTGGCTTGAGGTTAAGGAAAGCTCGGAATCGCCATGGCCGACCACCTCATTGTATCTCCTTGCCGATTTCACTCCTCTCCACCAAAAGCTTCCGTTTAAAGCTCGATTTCTGCTGCTTTCCTCCCTCTGAAGCTAATGGTGGCTTTAATTTGGGCTAAGGGGGCTCCATGTGAAGATGCCATCATGGCATGGTCGGCCAAGCTTTGGTTGTCTCACCAAGATGCCATTTGGCACCCCCACTACAGTAATTTGGCTGGTAGAGCATGTGTGAGTTCAGAGGAGTTGATTGGAAGGGGAATTGGTTGCCATGTGTAGCTAATTCCTTGATTCCCTCCTTTTGTCCCATCTAAAATTGGGGATTTTTCCAATTTAGCCTCTTGCATGTCAACTCTTCCTAATTTTTGAGGGCATGCATGGTAATCAGGTCATGGGCTGTAGGGGGGGCCTCCTATTGAGGCCTTAGCCCATATGGCTTGGCTTAATTGGTTCAAATACTTAACTTTAGCCCAATTTTGACCTAATTGACTTTAGGGTTTGACTTGGTCAATTGATGAGTTGACTGGTCCAATGTGTTGGTCTTGAGTCTCTTGACACCACCCAACGCTGGTTGGGTCATGGTGGAGACCTAAGTGAGCTAATTTGACCAAAAGGTGTGATTTTGACCAAAATTGGGGAAATATTGACTTTGCTCAATTTGGCCAAATTGTTGACTCCATAATGGGGCTTTTGGGTTCATAGCATTCCTTGGAGTGTTTATCATCTATTGGTGGAATCAATTTGTAGGTGTGAGTTCATGTTGAGCTAGTTTGACTTAGGTTGACTTGAGTCCTATAGGAGATCACATGTGAGTTCACCTAACCCTATGTGTTCTAAGGTTGCAACCTAGCACAAACTCACAACACTCACCACTTGTCTCACCCTAATTGAAGTTAAGGGGTCTAAAAGTTCAGAGGATGTTACAATTTGGGTGTGCACTCTATCGTGATGTGAATAATCAAATCAACTACTATAATCCATCTCTGAATCCTCTAAAAAATTCTAACGTCCAAGGGAATTGTCCAGATCTTGCTCCCCAAGAAAATACAATGACAAATAAGTGGATAATTATCTGTTTGTGCATCTAGACTTCTCTTAAATGAAAACTACAAACAATCATCACCGGATTCACAAAAAACTTCCCGGCTTCACCACAATGCCCTAATGCTCAAAATCAAACATTAAGCTTATGCAATCTACGCATGACAAGGTCCCAATTCTATGCCTCATTGCCCTGAAGAGCTTGACCCTATTTTGTCCACTAATTAGTGAGAATGAGATACCAAAAATCATAATGTCAAACATAGAAGAAATCAAACCATAAAACCTGGTGAGAAGAGGACTGTTACCTTTGTTCCTTCCTTTCCTTTCATGGAAGCCTCAAGAAAATGATTGGAGAATGAGCACTGAGAGATTCCCCACTGTGTTGGCAACGACTGATTGACGATCAGAGATCCCAAGCACTATCAATGGCGGGAAGAAGCTCCTCCAAGCTCTATCTTCTCCTCCTCCTCCTCCTTCTCTCTCCAACCCTCAACCAAAATCCCCAAATGAGCCTTTTCCAGTCCTAAAGTGAATAAAGATTTTTTATGGTTAATACTAGACTGTTGGATTAGAAATCCCCATGATCCATGACCTAAAATGAATCAAAAAGCATCTTGAGGATCCCATACATGAGCTGGGACACGGCCGTGTACTGGTCGTAACCCGCCTTGTAGCTCCCAGGCTTCTCCCAGCTCCCATTCCTGAGCCCGTCATAGCTTGAGACATGTTATGGGCTAGGTCCTATACTGAGTTGTGTCTCCTGGCAAGGCTAGGCACACGGCCTCTCCAGACAGTGTAGGGCTCTAGATATAAGTTGTTCAATTGTGGCAATCCATGTCTTGGTACATGGACATGTATGATCGAAAACACCTCCAAACTGCTCTATAACTCGCCACAAGAATACACTACCTCCTTCTAGCCATCAAACACGCATCCAACGCATCACAAGCGAAAAAATGTGGTGTTACAATATAGACCATAGAACCCTAGTCTTGGATAGATCTTAGGGTTATGATTGTAGATTGATCTGAATGGCATTGTTGTGACTTATGGTGCTAAGTTATATAAATATATATATATATATATATATATATATATATATATATATATATATTTGATGGATTAACTGCATGTGTGTGAGTGAGAGTTTGGGGTACACCTTCTTGGAGGTCCTCTTGTGGTAGAGCTTGGGAGAGTGATCATTGCACCACCAGCTTTAATTTGGTTGACCCACATTTTGCTTCTTAATGATTTGTGGATGTAGCATTATGGAGTGTCAATGCTTAAGCTCGAAGCCGCTGCTATCCACTTAATGCTTAAATAAATAAAGATGTGTTTTACTGCTTTTTCATATGTAATGTATTATCATGGACATTGTTCAGTCATGTAGATCATTCATAATGTATTAATGGAATGTATAAATGGTCTGTATAAACTTTTGTTATATATTGTATAGTCATTGTGATTTGCTTTGTGATGTTTAGCTTGTGATGTATGTTTTTGTTGTGTATACCTTCATTAATATTTAAATTATTATGGTTTTCTTTTCGTATCATTTTATAATGTACTATCTTTTGAGGTTTCAATTTGCAGGGACTGGCCAGATTCATGTTTTAAGTCTATAATGAGATAAGGTGTTATAAAGTCCAAGATACTTGGTGATGTTTAAAGTGATGGAGTGCATTGACGATAAACCTTATCGAATTGCGCTATAGAATGAACTTAGAGGATTGTGTGATGTATTTCATATATGTGTGTTTAGAAAGGTTGTGTGGGAACCTGGGCAAGTAATTGAGACTTAGGCTTCATTTGGCTTGGCGTTTTCGCCCGGCGTTTGGAGCAAACGCTCCCGCACAGCGGCTAACCAAACGGACCGCCGTCTCCGTTTCCTCCGTTTGCGCCCGCAGCAAGGGGGAAAAGCTTCGAAACAGCTCCGTTTCGATCCCCTGCTCTCCCCCTCCAGTCCGCCCGCGCCGATCGACCCGATGCCGCCAACCGCCGCCGCCGCCGCGCCAAATGAAGCCTTATAATGTGACAGTGGATAGTGGACTATTGACTGAAATCAAACCCATTTACTTTTAAAACACGAAATCTCGTCAGTTGCGATATAAGGAGATTAAAATGGTGAAGGTTTGCTGGATTAATTATGGTCATGAGGAACTATCTTGGGAGAGAGAACTCTCTAAACACGAGGAGTACCCCGAACTCTTTACTCTGGTATGCTTAATTTTGTTGTTATGATACTTTAATTTCGAGATGAAATTCCTTAAGAATAGGAGAATTATAACATCCCAAAAATAGCCTTTGAAGGTGTGTTTTCATGTTTTTGACCTCCCCTCGAGGTTATTGGATCATACTATAAAGAAACAAGAGAAAAAAAATATTTTCAAGACGTTTTAGACTGCTCACGCCAATACGCATGACTGTGTGATTGGGTGCACGCCCACGAATAGAACTTTTATTTTCAAAAGCCTGAAAAATCGAGCACACAAGCCCCGACACACGATTGTGGGTGAAAATGCATGCTAGTGCATAGAGACGCACACCTGTTGTAATATCTCGTTTTTCTATAACCCGGATTAGAGTAATTAATAAAGATGTTTGATCACTAAATTACCCAACGAAGCTGAATTTAAAAAACAAACAGTGTCCACAGTTAGGTTCAGAAGGTCGAAAACCATACGATCGACATATTATTTGCTAAAATCTGAGATTATTAGGAAAACGCAATTTTCGGCGTAACAGACACAAATTCCAAGACACTGAAAATTCCGCAATAAATGTAAAGAATTTGAGAAAACTGAGGCCGAATTTGAAATCAGGATGTTGAAAAACCCCAAAGTAGGTATATTCATTTTTTACACGTGGCGATGTGCATGACCGCCACTTGGCGACGTATATAGCCGCCACGTAGCTTCGTGCATGACCGCCATGTGGCTTTGTGCACGACCGCCATGTGGCGACATGCATGGCTGCCATGTGGAGATGTGCATGCTGTCATTTGGCGCCACATTGCGCCTCCATGGTTGCATAACAAGCACATGGCGACATGTGGCGACACGTGTCACCTCCGGAGAGTCAGTAAAGGGCGATTTGGTTTTTTGGACTTCCCCGGAGTCCTAGAACTCGGATTTAAGTGATTTTAGTGGCGTTTGAAAACTACTATAAATACGGATCCAATGTAAGTATTCATTCATTACATATCCATTCAAGTTTCGGGAAATCAAGAGAGAGAAGAGAGAAAGTATCATAATTCTGTCAAACTTGTGGGAGATCTTTGAGAGAAGTTCTAGAGCTAGAGTTTGACTTTGGATTCTACTTAGTTGATGCGGAAGCGCTGTCGAAACCCCACCAAAGTAATATTGGTGGTGCAGAGTACTGCAAAAGCACTGCTAAAATCCTGAGCCAAGGAGCGAGAAGACTGAGGCAGGTGGAAAATAATGCAATACGTATATGTTATATTAGTATTCAGTAATAGGATAATTAGCAGTCATTATGTTGAAATAATGCTGAAGTTATTACGCAAATCAGTTACTATACAGAAATAATGTTGAACTTCTGATGAACGTAATGAGGGGAGGAATTACGCGTATTCACGTAATAATGATATCCCGAGTTATCGTGCATGCATATTAACAATATGAAATTGTGTATTCTGAAAATATAAAATTCTGAAAAATATCATATACAAGTACTTGTGATGTCAAAATTTAACTTGTTCAATTGGTCTCCAGGAAAGTGGTTAGGGTGAGTCAGTATCCCCCGAAAGAAAGGTGGTGTATAACAGTACATTGTGCGACCACTGACCTTACACTTACCTAGCCAATATGCTAGTTAAATGAGAATAACAAGTTACTTAAATATTATATACAAATAAATGATGTGTAAAATTTTGTTAGCCCAGTATTTGGCTCACCCTACCCGGGTCCCCTGTCTATGCTAGGGGAACATCTCGGGAGTAGTACTCCCAATCTGACAAAATTATCCACTTGCAATCCGCCTGTGGAGTATCGAGACGCAGTATTTTTTCCGGGGACCCTTATATCATGGGAGTGGCGCTCCTTCTAGGCTTAGCTAGCTAAAAATATGTATTGTGTGGCGTACCGCCTGCAAGTGAACGAGCCTGGCCTCTGGTTTGGCCGACCGGCGCACTGTAAGTGCTAACTAGTAAATCAAATATTTTCGATATAAAAAAATGAGTTTTACAAACAAATTAAATGAATATCTAGTAATGACTCTTCTGTTTTACTTGCATTTTGCTAAAAAGTTTTGCATACACATATATGTTGTGTTATTCTTTCACGGTGAGTCAGAATGCTCACCAGCCTACTTATATTTTTAGGTACCAATGTTGATATGGGCGCCAATGGAGAGTAAGGAAGTTTACTATGTTTTATTTAACTATGTAAGAGAAAATGTTATATCTAATCTGATGAGGTGTATGTAAAATTTTGAAATATAAATAAAAATATTGGTTTTGTTGATTTCGCTCTGGAAACGTGTAACCATAAAAAGATCATTACCTCACATTTACTGTTCCCGTCTCGTTAACTCAAGCGTACCGGGTTAGGGTGTGGCACCTGTGCTATCCATTCAACGTTCGTCGAATATTAGGGTTGTTGTGTGTCGATTTCAGGATTTAGTGCACGCCCGTGTGTGGAAACACACGCTCCTGCATGGAATCGTGCATTAGGTTGTATGACCGTGAGTATGGCGCATGCCCGATCCAGGGGGCTCATTTTATTGAATTTTGATAGACGCACGCCCGTGTGGTCGAGCGCACGCTCGTACATCGAATGGGAATTTTTTTACTCTAGCTTATTTTGAGTTGTGGTTCTTATTCCTTTGGATCTGATGTCCAGAGATCATCCCCAGTCGTGTTTAGGTTGTGGATTATGGTTGATGACGACATTACTTCCACCTTTTGGTTTGGAAAGAAGGAGGAGGAGATAAGAGGGATTCTAGGTTTCCTTGAGAAAGAATCCACTGTTACTATGCTTTGATTTCTTGCATTTGGTGAGTTCCCTCACACTAATTATGGGAGGCATGATTCCCTTTGGTTCGTTAGAACCAAGGGGCATGAGATTGCGTTCCCGACATATTTTGTATTAGAAATTTGATATTTGATTTCGAATTAGGCTTGTGTGTGAAACATATTCGTGGTCATATGTTTGAATGAATAATGTTGTATG
The DNA here is from genome assembly GCA_033032865.1 of Dactylorhiza incarnata. Classification (NCBI taxonomy): domain Eukaryota; kingdom Viridiplantae; phylum Streptophyta; class Magnoliopsida; order Asparagales; family Orchidaceae; genus Dactylorhiza; species Dactylorhiza incarnata. Next base: position 2,390,999 of record JAWHQI010000363.1, read on the forward strand.
ACGAAGGCATTTAGGCCTTAACATAGTTTCGTTATTGGCGGACATTCTAATTTATGGTCATAACTTATACAAGATCATAGACGTAGGGCAAGTGTTGGCATCCCTTTTGTGTTTTCATGTTTGAGGATTCGATGTGGCATGTTAAGCTGCCATGACATGGAGGAGTCTAAGCAGTAGATGATTTCCATTTCGTGAGATAATGATTTTTTGTTTGTTGAACTGGTTTTAAACATAGTAGTGGAAGATAGTTGGATGGGCTTTAAAGACATGTCAGGCGGGCTTAATTAAACGCTCGTCGGATGCGTTTTAAACTCATGTTGAACGAGCTTTAAAAGCCATTCGAACGGTCTTTAAACATATTAGTGGGAGATAGCCGAGCATGCTTTAAACCCATGTCGAACGGGCTTTAAGCGCATGCCTCAATGGCTTTGAATAACATATTTAAAAGATTATTAACATGAGCATAGATGCATTGTAATGGAAAAATGTGTGGTCATGATTACCCTCTACCTTAATGATGTTTGATGTTATGCTAGAATCATGCAATGTTGTGATAGGGGTTACGTTGCGGTGAATCTCTGGACGAACACAACTATTATTCATTATTCGTATTAGGGCCCCTTTTATTTTATTTACTCAACGTAGAACTTGTTTAAAAGATTATTAACACGAGCATAAATGCTTTGTAATGGACAAATGTGTGGTCATGATTAGCCTCTACCTTAATGATGTTTGATGTTTTGCTAGAATCATGCAATGTTGTAATAGGGGTTGCGGCGAATCTCTGGACGAACACAACTATTATTCATTATTCATATTAGGGCCCCTTTTATTTTATTTACTCAACGTAGAACTTGCATGATCAATGTCTAGGACATACATCTTTGTAGTATAGTACACAAATGAGTATGTATGTATATATGTGGCTAATATATAGGCATGCATATATATGATCAATGAATGACTGAAAATAAAAAAAAAACTTGCAAAGTGTGTGTGTGTGTGTGTGTGTATATGTGTGTGTATGTGTGTGTGTGTGTGGATCGTACTAGTAGAATTTAGATACTCTTATAATTAAGAGGTGGCATTACTAAATTATGACTTTAAAATTGTTGCGGGTCGTTCAACGCTCTCCTGGGCCGGTCGAGCTGGACCGTCTTAGCTCGAAAGTGAGCTGAACGCGCAAACAGTCAAAAACGAGAACCAACAGTAGACAACAGGATTTTTACGTGGAAAACCCAAAAAAGGGAAAAAACCACAGGGCCTAGCCCAGTTCTGAATGATCCACTAGTGTTGCGAGTTACAGAGAGTTGTCTTTCGAGGGTGACATGCCACCGCTCGGTACAGAGATTTTGTTAAGCCCTCGGGAGCCGAGCGTGGTGAAGCGTGCTCTGAGACAGCTTTGGGCGGAGCGGCCTGGAGCGGAGCGCTGCGGAGCGGCCTGGAGCGGAGCGCTGCGGAGCGGCCTGGAGCGGAGCGGACTGGAGCGGAGCGGCCTGGAGCGGAGCGGCCTGGAGCGGAGCGGCCTGGAGCGGAGCGGCCTGGAGCGGAGCGGCCTGGAGCGGAGCGGCCTGGAGCGGAGCGGCCTGGAGCGGAGCGCTGCGGAGCGGCCTGGAGCGGAGCGCTGCGGAGCGGACTGCTGCGGAGCGCTGCGGAGCGGAGCGCTGCGGAGCGGCCTGGAGCGGAGCGCTGTGGAGCGCTGCGGAGCGCTGTGGATCGGCCTGGAGCGGAGTAGCCTGGAGCGGAGCGCTGCGGAGCGGCCTGGAGCGGAGCGCTGCGGAGCGGCCTGGAGCAGAGCGCTGCGGAGCGGCCCGTAGCGGAGCGCTGCGGAGCAGCCTAGAGCGGAGCGCTGCGGAGCGGAGCGCTACGAAGCGCTGCGGAGCGGCCTAGAGCGGAGCGCCGCGGAGCGCTACGGAGCGGCCTGGATCCAAGTCGCTGAGATCCTCCTCAAGTCCTTGAAGAAGAACTGGAATGCTGAGGGAGATCTCTAAGGGGAGCTTGAAGGCCGATGAAGATCTTCCGAGAGTTCTTGGTGGAAAACTCAAGAGCTCCTTCTTCTCCCCGTGCCAAAAAGTGTCCTCAAATGAGGGCCTGACCCTCCTTTTATAGTTTTTGAGAAGGCGTTCTGGTAACTGCGTCATGCTGATTCTTGGATGAGCCAATGAGGATGCTTGATTCGGGGCACGCGGATTGTCAACTTTGTATTTATGACGAGTTCGCCCTTCGGTCACGCTGGGCAGCTTGGGTAGCCCGGGCAGCCTCTCCGGTGGTGGTGGTGGTCGGCGATCGCCCTCGGCGATGAATGACAGCGTCGTGCTCTGCGGAGCGGGAGCGGAAGCGCTCTCCGCGGAGCGGGAGCGGAAGCGCTCTCCGCGGAGCGGGAGCGGAAGCGCTCTCCGCGGAGCGGGAGCGGAAGCGCTCTCCGCGGAGCGGGAGCAGGAGCGGAAGCGCTCTCCGCGGAGCGGGAGCGGAAGCGCTCTCCGCGGAGCGGGAGCGGAAGCGCTCTCCGCGGAGCGGGAGCGGAAGCGCTCTCCGCGGAGCGGGAGCGGAAGCGCTCTCCGCGGAGCGGGAGCGGAAGCGCTAGCGAGCGGGAGCGCGAGAGCGCTTCCCACGGGGATGGAGCGAGCGGGAGCGCGAGAGCGCTTCCCACGGGGGAGGAGCGAGCGGGAGCGCGAGGGCGCTTCCCGCGGGGCAGGAGTGAGCGAGAGCGCGAGGGTGCTTCCCGTGGAGCAGGACCGAGCGAAAGCGCTCTCCGCGGAGCGGGAGCGGGAGCGCTCTCCGCGGAGCGGGAGCGGGAGCGCTCTCCGCGGAGCGGGAGCGCTCTCCGCGGAGCGGGAGCGGGAGCGGGAGCGCTCTCCGCGGAGCGGGAGCGGGAGCGCTCTCCGCGGAGCGGGAGCGGGAGCGGGAGCGCTCTCCGCGGAGCGGGAGCGGGAGCGCTCTCCGCGGAGCGGGAGCGGGAGCGCTCTCCGCGGAGCGGGAGCGGGAGCGGGAGCGCTCTCCGCGGAGCGGGAGCGGGAGCGGGAGCGGGAGCGGAAGCGCTCTCCGCGGAGCGGGAGCGGCAGCGCTCTCCGCGGAGCGGGAGCGGCAGCGCTCTCCGCGGAGCGGGAGCGGCAGCGCTCTCCGCGGAGCGGGAGCGGAAGCGCTGTCCGCGGAGCGGGAGCGGGAGCGGAAGCGCTAGCGAGCGGGAGCGCGAGAGGGCTTCCCATGGGGATGGAGCGAGCGGGAGCGCGAGAGCGCTTCCCGCGGGGGAGGAGCGAGCGGGAGCGCGAGAGCGCTTCCCGCAGGGGAGGAGCGAGCAGGAGGGCGAGAGCGCTTCCCGCGGGGGAGGAGCGAGCGGGAGCGCGAGGGCGCTTCCCGCGGGGCAAGAGTGAGCGCGAGCGCGAGGGTGCTTCCCGTGGAGCAGGACCGAGCGGAAGCGCTCTTGAGGAACGGGCGGGAGCTGAAGCGCTCTGCGCGAAGCGGGAGCACTTCCCGCGGATCTGAAACGAGCGGGAGCGCAAGCGCTCTTGAGGATCGTGCTGGAGCGGAAGCGCGCTCTGTGGAGCGGTCCGGGTGAGGCTGCGATGAGAACACACTTGGTCTGAATCAACCCGAACCCTTTTAGGGGAACCCTTTTAATTGCCCCCCAATTTTTGGAGGCTGAGATTTGCAATCGATAATCTAAAAATTTCTACCGCTTGCCATGAGTGCGTGAGAGTGTCCTGCCACGGCGGTCTCCGCACTTCGCATCGGGAAACTTCTGCCTCAAGATCATGCTAACCATGCGCTTATTTGCACGCGACCCCGTCATCTTACCTGAAAGTGCCAGGAAAACTAATGACCCTAAAAGGAACAAACATTAAAGTTAATTGTGATATTTTTATTTAAAGCATAGAATAATGGATATTCCTTAATGAAAATTTAGTATTAATGAGAATACTGAACTCCTCCTTATCGAGATTTAACCATTAATGAGGATATTTGACAATTCTTTAATGGTATGGCACCAATGAGGATATTTGACAACTCTTTTATTCATTTGCCTTTACTAGGGCTACTTCTATATTTGGAGCCTTAACCTCCCTATAAATTTTACTAGAAGGTATTAACCGAAAAAACAAATTTCTACGAACACCTGCGAGAGGGAACCATCACTGCTTAGATGAGAGCAGATTCTATGGCTGCGATTTTTTTTTTACTCTCCCTTGCCAAACTTTAAAGGAAGAAACCGTGCGAGAACATACCTGCGACAAAACAAGCGCAAGGGGCGCACACCCGAACCCGCTGCAACTCGGAAAAGGTGCGACACTGCCTCGCTTGCGACGTCGCCGTGCCCGGGGAGCGCACCCCGCCACGCACGAGGCATGACATTTCCTGCGCCCGCAGGGCCAGCGCGGCACTGCCGCGCGCAGGGGAAGCGCGACCATGCCGCACGCAGGGGCGCGCGACCAACGCGGCACTGCCGCATGCGGCCAGAGCGGCCTGCGCGGCCCTGCCGGGCATGGGCAGGGCAGCCTGTCACGCGCGGCCAGCGTGACAACGCTGCGCGCAGCATGGCGGCCTTCTGCGCGTTGCCTGCGCGGGCGGGGCAGCCTGCTGCGTGTGCGGCCAGGGCAGCCCGCTGCGCACGGCCAGCGCGGCACCGCCGTGCATGGCCAGCGCGGCCCCGCCGCGCGTGGCCATGGCGGCCTCCTGCGCGCGGTCTGCGTGGGCGGGGCAGCCTACCGCGCGCGCGGCCAGGGCAGCCTGCTGCGCACGGCCAGGGCAGCCTGCTGCGCACGGCCAGCGCGGCACCGCCGCGAGCGACCAGCGCGGCCCCGCCGCGCGTGGCCATGGCGGCCTCCTGCGTGCGGTTTGCGTGGGCGGGGCAGCCCGCCGCGCGCGCGGCCAGGGCAGCCTGCTGCGCACGGCCATCGCGACACCGCCGCGCGCGGCCAGCGCGGCGGTCTGCGTGGGCGGGGCAGCCATCGATGGACCGATATTGGGAGGTCTTCGGCCACGTGGTGCGATATTTCTAGCTTGATTGGGAGGTCTGTAAGAGCCTCATCAATGGCCCGATATTCCCCCTCAACCACCTGGATGTCAAGGACATTACCAGCTTACCGCTGTTGGAGAGGAATTATGATCTGACTTCTCGCCTTCCGCAATATCCTCTTCACAGTCAAGAGATGTAAAACAAAATCATAATACTCGCAGATCTATATAACATATTGGGATGAGCTTCATTATAGCTGATCTGCTCATTCAGGATTATAACTTTCAAAGTTGTCTTGATTTATTAAGAGTTTATATTTTGCAAGCTTATCGGCTATAGTTTTTCAAGAGAGAGTAAAAGAGGAAATTTTTTCAGCATGGACTTCAGAAGATCCAATCCTCCATCACTTGTGTTCATATGTATTCAGGTACAATTCCGCATGAACTCGTGATGATATTTTAAAATGAAACATTCATGTTTTCCGTGTGATTTTCACAAAATCCAGCATGCCATTAACTTGAGAATATGATAATAAGTAATGTTGCGGGTCGCTTAGGGCTCTTGGTAGACCGGTCGAATTGAACCACCTTAGCTCGGGAGCGAACCAAGCGCGCAAACAGTCACAGAGAAATTCGTTGAGTACACTGGGACGTTTTAACGTGGAAAAACCCGGAAAGGGTAAAAAAACCACGCGGTCGGGGCTGTGCCGACCAAACTTCACTATCTTCTGAGGGGTTACAATTAGAGACTTAGAAGTCGAGCGCGACAGGCCGCTGCTCGTTACAATAATAGAGAGAGAGAGAGAGAGAGAGAGAGAGAGAGAGAGAGAGAGAGAGAGAGAACGTTCCGAGGGTGACAAGCCACCTCTCGGAAAAAACTAAGTTTTTTCCTTCTGAGAACGGTAGAGAACGAAAGTGAGAATGCCTTGTCCGCTTTCGTGAAGACGAAAGTAGAGCGTTGTGTCCGCTTTCGTGAGAACGAAAGTGAGAATGCTTTGTCCGCTTTCGTGAAGACGAAAGTGAGAGCGCTGTGTCCGCTTCCGTGAGAACGAAAGTGAGACTGCCGAGTCGCCTTTCGGACGAAGGAAAACTTCAAGTCCACGAAGGAGATCTTCAAGCGCCGAAGGAGAAATCCGTGAAAATCTTCAAGGAGCTCTCTCTGGTCATCAAGCCGGGTCTTTCCCAAATGAAGCCTAGGGGGTCCTTTTATAGCTTTGGCCGGGGGTAGCCCGATAATTTTGTCGTTGTAACCGCCATAACCACCTGGGAGGACGAATCATATTTTCTGGTTCAGAGCCCACGGATCACCATTTTTCGTAAATGACCATCCTGCCCTTCGAGGAAATGCGACAAGCTGTTCCTGAAAATTGAGAAACTGAAAAGACAAAAAGTGCACGTTCACTAATGTCGGCATTAACCCTTAACGTTGCGTGTTAGCTCCCGTGGCTATTTAATGTACAACCCCTCTCATTCTCAATTGGTTAGATGATTCCAGAATTCTGATACTTTGGAGAGAGGTTCGTGTACAGCAATTAAGAGATCTCTCTTGGGCTAACATGAAGATCTAAAGAAGATTTTGAAGGAGAAGGTCTACAACGCATATTCCATACGAAGGACGATCGTTTCAAGAACATCAACATCTACATCGACTTCGTCTTCACCTTCAGAATTTCTTGGGGAGTTTCTCTTTACTTATCTTGTAATCTTTTATTTTTCCTTTTGTAATTTGTGTGGAGAAATCATTCGGTGAGAACGTCGGATTCCGGGAAGGATTCCGTGGGTAAATTCTCCTTGTGTTGGCGACTAGGTCCTTGTGAGGCTTAGGGGGTAATTCGTCATCTTGTGCGTGGCGACTAGGTCGAGGGTAGATCTAGGGGGTGGCTAGAGGCCTTATCTGGGGATAGATAGGCTAGCTATAGCCAACCGGTCCTTAGGAGAAGGACCGGTGAAACAATAAAAAGTGTTTTTACATATTTTCGTCTTGATTTCTAGTGTTATAGAAATTAAACATTTGTGTATTCAATTTATTATGAAATAAAATCATGTCTTTTAATGTTCTATTTAATTGATTTTATTTCCTCTTCAAGAATGTTTTAATTTCTATTTTCATCAAAGTAGTAAAATTAACATTTGTATAATTATCTTTGAATACAATAATTATTTTCATTATCTTTGATTTTCTGGAATTGTATTTCATTTAAGATTTCATAAGTAAAATCTCTGTGGCAATCTTTTTGTTCTGAGGAATATTCTCTGGAGAGCTAACGCCTAGCGTTAAGACTTAACGCCGGGCGTTAGCAACAGTCAACAAAAAGTTTTGTTTCAAAGATTTAAAAAGGATTCTTCATTACAATCTTATCTGGAATATTTTTCTATAAAATATTCTGAAACTTCAGTCTCATACTCTGATAAATTTAATTAAGATCTAAATTCCATAAAACCCTTATTCACCCCCCTCTAAGTGCGCCGTAAGATCCAACAGAACTAACCATTATCCTACCTATCGAGATGATAAAAGTAATAGTCTTTCCTTCTTTCGGAATATCGACGACCACGCCGCGGCGGCGGTGCCGAATTCAATTAATTTTTTATAGAAATGGAGAGTTTTTGCGAAGTTTTCGTATCGTTATTATCCAAATTAATCATTCGAAAAGGCAAGTATACCTTATCGCGTATAGTATAGGATAAATTTTTAGAAAATATCAAGGTCGTGTCGATTATCGTTACTTTAGAAATACGCTATTATTTAATCGAAAAGATCGATTGATTTTTACGTTTGCAATAATTTAGAAAGCAAAATTGACGATAATCGCGGGCTTGATGTGCATGTAGCAAAAACCAAGAAAAGCGATAGAAAAGAAAAGAACACACTAAATGAAAAACTCACGCACTCTACGGAAATTTAAATAACTTAATTGAAATAAAGCAGAAAAGCTATCTCATATACGCACGCACTCTACGGAAATTAAAGAAAGCAATAAAGCTAAGCTATGAAAGCTTTAAAATCTAATTATGAAAGCATTAAAATCTAAGTTATCAAAGCATTAAAATTAAAGCATTAAATCTAAATTATGAAAGCAAAAAAATTAATCTCATACACACACAGACACACTTTCATAAATACAAAAATAAAATAAAAATAAAAACAAAAACATTAAAATTTACACTCATACACTCACACACTCAACATGAACAAAAGAAGAACAAGAACAAAACAATATATTTATTATATATATATATATATAACAACTTTTTGCAAGAAAGTCTAAACTTAGAGGACAAAAAGAGACCAAACTAAGACTTAGAAAACACACAAACAAACTCACAAACACTCAAACAAAACTCACAGAACACTCAAAAAAAGAAAACTTACTTAGGATCTAAAATATATGAACCCTTAAAATAAGGGAAAGCCCACCTTATTTATAGGCAAAAAAGGGCTGCAATTAGCAAAAAAAGAGAAGAAAAGAAAATAGCAGCTGGTTGTTGATCGAGAGGTAGGCAAGTTTGACTTGAGCTGGGGTACGGATAGAAGCTGGCTTGGTTCTAGAAGGAGAGAGCTGGCAGGACAGCTTGCTGGAAGGAGAGCTGGCGGGCTGGGAGCGCTTTCGTCGAACGCGGGGAAGAGTTCGTCGAACGCAGAGCTCCGTTCGTCGAACTGGGTTGGCTGAGAGGAATTCGTCGAACGCAGACAGAGGGAGTTCGTCGAACGCCTGAAGATGTTTTTATAATAATATATTTATATATAATATATATATAATACTAAGAGATCATCGAACGCCTGGCGCCGCTCGTCGAACGTAGGGCGCTGAGCGTTCGTCGAACGCAGGGCGCTGAGCGTTCGCCGAACGCAGGGCGCTTTCGTCGAACGCAGCTCAGAGAAAGAGATATATGTTTTATATACAATATATATATATAATTTTTACAGATCGTCGAACGCAGAGAGGTTCGAGTTCGTCGAACGCATTATAGCACAGATTTTATATATATATTTTTTTAATTTAATTTTCTTTTAATTTATGATTATATTTAATATATTTATACTGTTATTATTTATTATATATGTATTATTATTATTTTACATTTATTATACATATATATATATTTCATTATATTTATATTATATACATTATTATTATTACGTTATTATTATAATATACTACTATATTTTATATATATATATGTATTATTATATTTTTAAAAATCATATTTACATTAAATATATCATTATTTATTATACTTATTATATTTACATATATTTACAAGTTGTTTCATACTTAAATAACTCAAATTTTTTTCAAAAAGATGTATAGCTATATACATATATAAAACAAGAGATTATTTCAAGAATTTATATGCAATATGTACAAAACTACCCAAAATTATGCTAAAAACTATACTAAAAATATGCGTAATTTATTATTCATCAATATAAGAGCTAGGTTGGAGTGGATAGAGCAGTGAACAACTTAAAGTTGTCATCGCCTTTGTGAAGAAGGAACAAGTGGTAGAGCCATGAAAGCAAGAGGTCTTGGAATTGAGATGCTCAACTCGACTAACTTCAAGAAGTGGAAGTCGTGTATGCAGAGTTATCTTCTGGTCGAGGACCTCTAGGAGGTGGTTGGAGGAGATAGTACGGAGGAAGTTGTCCCAGTTGGGGATAATGGTCATGAGGTGAGGAACTGGAGAAGATTTAATGCGAAAGCAGAGTTCACCCTAAAGAGGGCAATATCACCTGACCTATTCGATCACATCTTGGGGTGTGGATTAGCTGTGGAGATCTGGAGAGCCCTGGATGGGCTGTTTAACATGAAGAATGTAGCGAGGCTGCAGTTTCTGGAAAATGAGCTGGCTAGGTCGGCTCATGGTGATCTTTCTATCTCTACGTTCTTCCTGAAGATGAAGAACCTGTGCGCTGAGATTTCAGCATTGGATCCTGATGAGCTAATTTCTGAGGCGAAGCTGAAGAGGCACATCATCCGTGGCTTGCGGAAGGAGTATGTGGCCTTTGTGACGTCGGTGTAGGGTTTGGCAAATCAACCGTCTCTATTGGAGCTGGAGAATCTGCTTGCGTAGCAGGAGAGCTTAGCAAGGCAGATGGCGGGAGTGTCAGTGTCTGGGGGAGAAGGTGAGGTTCTCTTCACAGGGAAGAAGAAGAAATGGGATAAGAAGAAGAAGACTTCTGGAGGCTATGGGCCTTCAACTTCTGGACAACATGAGAGGGGCTATGCTCCTAAGGTTGAAGGGAAGAAGAAGGGAGAAGGACCCAAGTGCTTTAGATGCGGAAAGCTTGGTCACATCAGGAAGGATTGCCGGGTGAATCTTCAGTCGGGGCAAGCTGCTGCAGGGGAAGGAGGAAGACGAGGCCAGGCAAAATGATGGAGGATGGGGAGGAGCCTTCTCGGCTTCTATCGGAGTTGCGGCTCCTATCAACTATCAGGAGGACTGGATCGTGGACTCGGGGTGTGGTCATCACCTCACCGGGGACGAGTCGAAGCTTACTTCACCGCAGCCTTACTCAGGTAATGATGTCATCATAACTGCTGATAATACTGTGCATAGTGTCGAGAAGGTGGGGGTTGTTTCCTTGGGCAGTGATAGAGGGCCACTAACTTTGAAGAGTGTCTATCATGTGCCCAGAATGAGGAAAAACCTCTTCTCCGTGACCAACATTGTAGACACTAGGTATCACGTTCTGTTTGGCCCAACAGAAGTGAGGTTTCTTCGAATGTTGAGGCGGTAAAGACTGAAGTCGTTCATGTCGGGAGAAGGGCAAAAGACTTGTTCATTTTATCGACAAGTTCTTATGTTGACAAAATGAGGACCAATGATAGCACCGTCATATGGCACGAGAGGTTGGGGCATGTAGGGATGGATAAGCTGAAGGTTATGGCGATGAAAAGTCTGTTCAAGGGCCTGCCTAGTCTATCTTCTTATGGTGATGGTCATGTTTGCGCGGGATGTCAGTTCGGCAAGTCTCATCGACTACTGTTTGATAAGTCGCAGACAAGGAGTAGTGTGCCGCTGGAGTGCATCCACGGTGACTTGATGGGACCAACTGCTACCCCAAGCCTCGGAAGCAGCAGGTATATGCTGGTGTTGATTGACGATTACACTAGATATGTCTGGGTTTATTTCCTGAAGGAGAAGACGGAGGCATTTGCCAAGTTTGTGGAGTTCAAGGAGCTTGTGGACGGTCGGCTAGGCCTGCGGATAAAGAAGCTGAGGACTGACAACAGGGGGGAGTTCACCTATGGTGAATTCTCTAGTTTTTGCAGGAAGGAAGGCATCCAGAGGGAGCTTACTTGTGCGCATACTCCACAACAAAACGGAGTTGTAGAGCGGAAGATCCGTCATCTGATGGAGACCTGCAAGTGTTAGCTGCATGCCAAGAGTATCCCAAGGTCCTTCTGGGCAGAGGGAATGTCTTGTGTTGCCTACGTCAGCAACAGGATGCCTCTCAGTCCCATCAACATGTTGACCCCGCATGAGATGATGTTCAAGGAAAATCCAAGCATGGCACACCTTCAGGTGTTTGGTTCCACCTGCTATGTGCATGTTCCAGATACGCTTTGGACGAAGCTAGATGCGAAAGCAAGGAAGCTAGTCTTCGTGGGATATGATGATCGGAAGAAGGGCTGGAAGTGCATGGACCCGGAGACGCGGAGATTTGTTGTATCTCGCGACATCGTGTTTAACGAGGTGACGTCTTACAAGGAAAGTTCTGGTGTTGTGTTACCAGAAAGCAGGGTGGAGGAGCCGGAGAGAGCTGTGGAAAATCTTCAGGTGGAGCTGCCTTTGTCACCAGGTGGTCCATCCATGTCTAGTTCTGAGGCGGAGGCTTCTGAATCAGGAAGCAGGGGGCGCGATGCTCCGAGTACGTCTGGAAGGGGAGCTAGGGAAGAAGCAGCTGAGGATGTTGCGAGTCAGGAGAAGGTGTTGCGAAGATCGAAGCGAACGATCATTGCTCCTGATCGCTATACATGAGGAAACATGGTGAGCTTTGTCTCGTGTTTCTTTGTTGGTCCCCTGGATGAGCGGGAACCAGTGAGCTTTGAGAAGGCCAAAGGCGTGATGCAGTGGGATTCGGCTATGGAAAAAGAGATGGAAGCTCTTGAGAAGAATAAGACTTGGTCTATAGTGCCCGGGCCCAAGGGCATTACCCTTGTGACATGCAAGTGGGTCTAGAAGCTCAAGAAAAAGGCAGACGGCAGTATCGAGCGATACAAGGCTCGCCTTATGGCTCATGGATTCTCGCAGCAATACGGTGAAGACTATGAAGAGACATTCAGTCCGGTGGCAAAAATGACTTCAGTTCGGTTTGTGATTGCCTTGACGACATTTTGGGGGTGGGAGATTTGGCAACTCGACGTAAAGAATGCTTTCTTGAACGCCGAGATTGACAAGGATATCTTCATGATCCAGCCACCAGGCTTCGTATCTGAAGATTTTCCTGACTATGTCTGTAAGCTGAAGAAGGCCCTGTATGGGTTGAAGCAAGCACCGAGGGCGTGGTATGGGAAGATTGCAAAATATCTCTTATTCTGTGGATTTTGTGCTTCAGACTCTGACTCAAGCTTGTTTGTCAAGAAGAGCGGGGAGCTTCAGTTCATCGTGCTGCTTTACGTCGACGATATGATCGTGATGGGGAATTCGAAGGAGGAGGTAGCAAAGCTTCGGGCTGAGCTATCTATCAGATTTGAGATGAAGGATTTGGGTGAACTCCACCACTTCCTTGGACTCGAAGTGCAGAGGAAGGAAAGTGGAGTGCTGGTGTCCCAGGCTGGATATGCGGAGCGAATCGTGGAGCGATTCGGCATGAAGGAAGGGAAGTGCATTTCTACACCTCTAGAGAAGGCCATGAAACTTCGGAAGGATGAGGGGAGGATTCTGGAAGATCCGATTGTGTTCCGAGCTCTGGTTGGGAGCTTGATTTATCTGAAGATCACTAGGCCGGATATTACATATGCAGTTGGCAGGGTGAGCCGTTATATGGCAGAACCACGAATGCCTCATCTACTAGCGGCCAAGAATATATTGAAGTATTGCAAGGCGGCTTCGGATATGGGTCTCCTTTACAGGAGGGATGCGGGCTTCGAGGTGCACGGGTACATGGATGCTGATTACGGGGGAGATTCAGATGATCGGTAGTCGACGTCCGGATTCGTCTTCATGGCGGGCCCTACGGCTATATCATGGTGTAGCAAGAAGCAGGATTCCGTGTCTGACTCTACCACGGAAGCGGAATACAAGGCTTCGGCTTTGACAGCTCAAGAAGCCATCTGGCTTAGGAGGTTGGTGGGAGACGTCCATAAGGAGGTTCGGAGTCTGACTCTGCTTTGCGGCGACAATGAGAGTGCGCTCAAACTGGTTACTAATCCAGTTTGTCACGCGAGGACCAAGCATATCGAAATCGAGCATCATTTCATTCGTGAGAAGGTGCTAGAGGGGTCTCTTTCGGTCGAGCATGTTCGGAGTCAGGACAACGTTGCTGACATATTCACAAAGGCGCGGGTGAAGGGGTCGTTCACTCGGCTGAGGAGTTTACTTGGGCTGTTTTCAACTTCCCACTTCAAGGGGGAGTGTTGAAAATGTTGAAGTGGAAGTTGGCGGTCTGGGGAGGAGGTCGCGCGGTCTGGCTAACCGCGCGGTCTTGCGATCTCCATCTGCGGTCTGATCTCTTTGGTCTAGCCGCAGGTCTATTCGGCTTGACTGTCGTTCTTTTGTCCAAGGTGCCGAGGTGTGGTCGCGCGGTCTGTTCGTATGACCGCGTGGCGAGCTGTCTTCTGAAAGGTGAGACCGCGCGGTCTGGTTTGTGTGACCGCGTGGTGGGTGCAGTCAGGTCTGGTGACTGTCCGGTTTCTTGATGGTGCGCGCGGACTAAGGTTCTCTTAGTCGCGCGGTCTCCTGGTTGTGTTCGCGGTCTCTGGAGGAGGTCTCGTATTTGCGAACACTGGTGGTGGACGACATGACCGTGCGAGTTGTCATGATCGCGCGGCTTCTTGCAGAAGTGTCGTTCTCCTGTTCAGGTTTGAAGTCGGCGAGCTCACAGGCACAGAGCGATCTGCTGACCGCGCGGGTTAACCGGTCTTAGGTCGCGCGGTCAAGGGGCGGTGACTCTATCTTATAGGGTGGTGGCTGGATCAGTTCGCACGCCTATAAATATGAGTCACTGTTGCAGCATAATAAATCGCACCAAGTGTAAGCTGAGCTCGCGCCTAATTCTTGCGGTCTTGTCTTTGTGACCGGCCGGTTAGCTGATTGAACTTTCCTTGTGCAGCTTCTGCGGATTGTGCGGGCAGTAGCGGTCACCTCTTCTTTTAAGGTGTTCGGGCGGTGTCGCGACTTGCAGTGCGGGTTGCTGGAGTTCTGGAGAATTAGTGGAGTTCGGGAAGTCGCGGAGTTCTCGGTTGGTGTTGTTCAAGTCGCAGGCAGGCTGTTCGTGCGGTCTCGGTTTCTAGTCGCGCGAACTCGCAGGTCGGGCGGTAAGGCGGTTTCAGTGTCCAGACCGCTGGTTATCTTTCGTTCAGCATTGTAATTTCCTTTTGGTTTTGTGTACTGGCGAAATCATGTCTCGTCATGTATACCTCGCTATGTAATGAAGACTTTTGCTATCATCAATAGAGATTGTGTTGCTTCATGTGCTTCTGGTTGTTGGCTATAGCTTTGAGTTGTACAATTCCTGCTCACTCCTAGATCTACGGAAAATTTCACACCCGTGACCTCCTCTGATACCACTTGTAGGGATTCAACGTTACCAACTCTCCAAAAAGCCCGGACTGTTTGGGGAAGGCGCTACTGCTCCTTTATAGAGCTGGATATTCTAGAAAGGATCCACGGGGCTGCCAGTTAGGCCCTAGGGGACACGCCCTTTTGTTCGACTAGTGTGGGCCATAGCGCACCCGCCGTACCTCCCAACACCGGGGGCATTGCTGGACCATAGCGCCACACGTCGTACCTCCCAACACTAGGGTTTTGAAAGGGATGAGTGTGGAAGTGTGTCCTTGACAGGGGGATCTGGGGGGGGGGGGGGGGGGTTATATAGGATGATGAGGACCTCTCCATCTCTCTCTCTCTCTCGGTTGGGCACAATTCTGACCAGGAGGACAGATGTGAGAGGGCAGGTGGCACCATAAGAGTGGGTTGTTGTACTTTGGGGATTATAGAGTAGCATGGTTAGAGGGAATAATGGTTAACTAGGGGGGGATGTGGGGTTAAGCTTAGTGGAAAGCTTAATTGGTTGGAGATGAACCCAATTGGGTTCATTTGAAATCCATTAACCTATTTCACTGCCTTGGGACGTGTTCCAGCATGGAAAAGAATGGGGAGCCGCTTGATGAGTGGGGTAAAGACGGGTTTTCAATATTTTAATTAAAAAAAACTTTTATAAGGAAGGTTTGACCAAAGTCAGCCCTTTGTACAAATTAGAGTTAGTCCTAATTATTATGAAATGCGTCTATGATGACTATGGGGTGATATGATGGGGTTCTTTTGAGTGTTTACATTTCCGGGTTGCCGCATTGCTCTACGTGACCCATTTTTGTCAACTTGTCGAAACTTCATCGTATTTGAATGAAACGAGTTGCATTGTGTTTTATCTGTAACACAAGTTCAATGCAACTATCTGAGGTTCATTCTGAGTTAGTTTGCTCAAAAGATCATTTCGGGGTGGTTTCGTTGAACACCATGACCTAGTTTGGTCACTTCTCGAAATCTAATCAGATTTGAACAAAATGAGTTGCATTGTGTTCGTATCGGTCATACGAGTTCATTGCAACTGACTGAGGTCCATTCTGAGTTCATTTACTCAAAATTTATTTCAGGGTCGTCACCAAACTTCTAGAGTACAAGGGAGTGAACGTGTAGCCTTAATTGGGTCAGCTATAGTCCTAGTGACCAAATTAAAAGTCAGGATGTTACATGCGGTTTTTCCATCTACATACATGTCAGGTCAGTCCAGCCAATCATCACGACCCTCACCTTTCTCGCTGTTGGGATTAAATTGCCTCCAATGGGCGCGAACGGAGCAGGGAAGGGGAAGATCGTCACCAGTTTGGAGGAGCTCGAGGAGTCGTCCGTGAGTGAGAAACAACATAAAGGATTGGGGAAGAGGATGCGTGAGAAACAACACTGATTTTTTGGTGTTAGGCTGCACCTTGCTTTTTAGAGGATATAAAGAATACCAAAGTTTTGAAAACTGGATCGGATCGGCCGGTCGGTCCGGCCGGTCGGACCGCCGACCGGTCCCCTGGGCGGTTCGGTCGCGGTATTGAAACCGCTTCCGTCAAAAACCGGGCAAAACCCGGTGAACCGGCCGGTTGAACCGCCAAACCGAAACCGGGCTTGTTTTCACATAACCGGGCGATACATACTTCCACCGTCGATCTGCGTTTCTACGGTTCATATGAAATTTTTAAGTACTATGGTTCATTTACCTGGCGTGAACTGCAGACCCCCGGGTAGATTCAGACCAATCGAGCTAAATCATTTCATCCTGATATTTCTCCTTGCCTCCTCCTCACGTGAAGGTCGACGGAGCTCCGATGATCTTCTACGGTTCTCTTTTTCTTCCTCGCGAGGGCAAGGAGCGAGTAGTCGAGCAGTTGAGCAGTCGACACATGTTCGACCGGAAGGTAACATTTAGGCTTAAACTCTTTAAGCTCAGATGATCAGATCTTCTATCTTCTATAGTTCTAAGTTATGAGTTTGTGCGAGGGACTGGACCTGCAATCAGTTTTCAATTTACTCTCTTTTATGAAATGTTGGTTTACTTTATGAAATGTTAGTTGCACCATACCTGATTGATGAAATGCCTCAACGAAAATTTCCTAAAGTGCATGAGTGTCAGTTTCTACCTTCGACCCCTGAGTCATATAAATCTAATTAGTAGCCTCACCAATATAAGAAGAATAAAAAGACACAAGGAAAAATGAAGCAATCGTTCACATACTCTTTCCAACTATTATAGTTGTTATGCTGCATAAAATTGAGATCCTTTGGAAGGTAGGAGAACACATGAAGAAGATCTCGTTGGTTGCAGTTAGTTTGTAATTATCAGTTTATCACTATTAAGATAAAAAATAATCCCTATCAGATCAGGTACAGAACTTGACACAGAGTACACATCTCTGATTAATATAAATGAGTCAAGCTATGAATCCAGCAAATGAGTCAAGCTAATACAATGAGAATATCTGTCTCACTGCTATGAATCCAGCAACCCCAAAATTGTTGTTAATAATTACAAATTAATATGTATGATGTAATTATTATTTTTTGTTGATGAGGAGTGCGCTCAGAATTCTCTTGATGATGCAAACCTTGAAGCCTTTGGAGGGGATGTTTTTACAGGATATGATTTTAATGATATATAATATATTGATATAAAATAATTTCACTTTGCAAACTTTATGGTTGATTATTTTTTAAAAATATTAAGTATGAAGTATTAACAAGTAAACTTGACAACATATTTTAAATTGATATGTTTTGTAAGACTTATCATTTTTATGAGTTTATGCCAAAGTTCAAAACTTTATATGTCATATTTTTATATTTGTTACTTATGTTAATGTTCAAACCATTATATATTATATGTTTAATTTGTATATTCAGATAATGATACGTTACAATTCTAATTACTATGTCGAACTGGTTCAACCCCGATTCTACCCCGGTTAAACCGGTTAAACCGATTAAATCTTGAATCTCTTTCAAGACCGGTTCAATGTCCGATCCGATTCTCAAAACCTCAAAGAATACACATTCTAAAGTTTTTTTTTTTTTTTTTTGTGCGATTTGCACGTAAGTAAAATTGGGCTGCAATTTATACATACTATATACCTTTGATTCCAAAAGACAATACTGACCCTTCCCGCCAACAATATATATATACCCTTAATACCCTATCATTTTACCACCACACCATTCTTCTGATCTTCTCCTTCTTCCCCTGCTTCTCCTTCTTCCCCTGCTTTTTCTCCTCCCCGCTATTATTACTCGGCAAACAAACATGCTGGCGATAATGGACGGCTTGCCGGACAAAGTTGAGGCTGACGAGATCATTGCCGACGCTTGGGATTTCAAGGGCCGCCCTGCCCTCCGATCAAGGACAGGAGGCTGGACCAGCGCTGCCATGATATTAGGTCATAAATGCTAGATTTCCCGATCCCCTTTCATCTCCATCCACTCTACTTTTCGTCACTTCTTTACTCCATGAAATTATTGTCCAACTCTGTGAATGTAATCAGTGGTGGAGCTCTGCGAGAGGTTGACGACACTTGGAATCGGGGTTAACCTGGTGACCTACCTGAAAAACACGATGCATTTCGGCAATGCCGCTTCCGCCAACACTGTAACCAACTTCTTAGGTACCTCCTTCATGTTCACTCTCCTCGGCGGCTTTGTGGCGGATACCTACATCGGCAGGTTCATCGCCTCCTCTATCTCCAGTCTCCGCTTAAACAATTTACTTCTATTACTCATAATTTCCCATTTCCAAATCAGGTACCTCACCATCGCCATCTTCGCCGCAGTGCAAGCATCTGTAAGTACAATCAACCCCCAATATTTTGAAATCATTCTCGCAACGTATTAATGGGTGATTTCGGTGAAGGGTGTGGTGGTCCTGACGGTATCAACGGTGGCGCCGGGGCTGCGTCCGCCTCCATGTGGGGATCCGGCGGCAACGAAGTGTGCTCAGGCTACGGGGACGCAGACAGGCGTGCTGTACTTGGCCCTATACCTCACGGCCCTTGGGACCGGCGGGATCAAGTCTAGCGTGTCGGGTCTTGGGTCGGATCAGTTCGATGAATCGAACAAGGTGGAGCGACAGCAGATGACCCGATTCTTCAACTGGTTCTTCTTCTTCATCAGCATCGGTTCCCTTATCGCCGTCACCGTACTCGTCTACATCCAGGATAACGTGGGACGGTGGATGGGGTACGGCATCTGTGCCGTCGCGATCCTCGTCGGACTCACTGTATTCCTAGCCGGAAGCCCTCGATACCGCTTCAAGAAGCTTGTAGGGAGCCCTCTAACTCAGATCGCCGCCGTCCTCACTTCCGCCGTCCGGAAAAGGAGCCTCCCGCTACCATCGGACACCTCATTATTACACGACATTGACGCATTTGCCGCCGACGAGGAAGCAGCAGATCACAGTCGGAAGAGCAAGTCCAAGCAGAGACTCGCCCTCAGCGATCAATTTCGGTGCGCTCTCCCCCATTGCCATCTCTGCCATTTTCTCCCCTTTTCACTGAACTTTTATCGTGTCTCAACTAATTTGGCTATTTCGATATTATAAAAATATAAATGCTCTTTATGTGAAATCCAATAATCACTCTCAAGTCAAGATAAAAATTTCCAACCAATTGAATATTAACGTAAATATATTTTAATTCTTCCAATGTTTTGTCATAGAAAGTAATTTTTTTTTTCAATTTAACTTGGGCGCTGCTATTAGCACCCCCTTTAACTTTGGCAGGTCTTTAAATATGATGAAGAAATAATACATAACTGCGAACTAGACCATGCCATCATCTTTGCATTTCGCCAGCAGTATTATACAATTTCTGTGTGCATAAATGAAATTAAATCTAGGAGCGAAGGGAACTCTATTCATGTTATACTTTTGTATTAATATTAATATTAATATTTTTTTAAAGAGATGTATTGACTTCCATTTTCTTGGTCATTACTCAACTATAATTCCCGTGAATGATTGGTATTGTAGTCACCAAGACCACTCTTGTCATAGCACTTATCATTGTCGCTTCTTCCTCTAATAACTAATTCATGCGGTGCTCGTGATCTTATCCGATAATTGTTCAAATCAATTCATAATTTTAATTTTGATTTGTCATTGCAAGGAATTGACTAGAGTTCCCAATAATAGTGTTTTAGGGCCCCACAGATGAAAGTTCAAATTGATGTATTGAGAAATTTTTCTTCTTAGCCTTGTTTGAGCGATGCCCTTGTGTCGCTCGGCATTGGGAGCTGCCTGCGCTCTGAACAGATAGTCTACCTCCCGACCGCCTTCGACGGAGAAGATAAAAAAGATTTCTTTGTAGCTCCATTTCATGTTCCATCTCCCCCTGTCCCGACAAACAAAGCCTCATCTTGTTTACTCACATCATGATGAATGATATAAACGTGTCCAATTTGAATCGGTTTGGTTTCACCCAAAATCAATAACCAACTCATTTAGGTTCGGTTTCAAAAATTTTAAGCCGGAATCGACCCACGGTCCTTAAGTATAGAACCTGATCCGAACCGTTCACTTTGGTTCGATTCTCGGTTCTAACTGTCTCAAGATAATTGAAAAAGGTGACTCTTTTCACTCGTGATTTTTTGTCATATAACAATCAATATCTCAAAATAATTGACTAATGGCTTTCTATAACATCGATGCTATACAACTACAAGACTATAACTAAAATTAAAAGTAATGATAAAATAATAAATTAATAAACTTTAAAAAAATATAAAGTTATAAATAATAATTATTATACTTTTGGACAACAATAAAATTTATAGACTACAAATAGCAATAGACCGCGAATGTGGGTATCCGAACGGCTAATATCAACTCTCTTTTTGTTTCATCATATGGTTAAATTTAAGGGCAATCATGATCTTAATAAACTAGGGTCTAGTTCATGACAATCAAATATCAATAATTTTATGGCAAATGAATTGAAATATTGAATAACTATTAATTATAACTCATGCATCTTATAAACAACTCTGCCAGATGTTTATTTGTCCATCAATAAAGGAAAAAAAACGAATGTTCTAAATTGATTATATGTAATATCTTGAATATGATGATATTAAGTCCGGGTAAATAGGCGTGATTCTCGAAAAGTAGGATTATAGGAGGCTGATTCTTATTAGGATGATATATTTTAGGCGAAAGAAAGAATGTCTAAATGTATAAATTTCTGAACCAAATTGAACAATATCTATAATATTTTGAGTTAAATTGTTAAACTATATCTCACTAAATTTGTGCTAACATAATAAGGCTTGGTAGGAAGTAGGATTAATCAAATAAAATGAAGCAATTTTAATATTTATTTAGGTTACTATGCCGACTGGTTACTATCCCTACTAAATAAACTACGCCTTATTCTGACTGTTGCTGATCATTAGATGGAGATGCGAGGGCGAGTCATGTGAGCTAGCGATTGGCGCCTTGCGCTGCACTATACCCCACGCATATTATTTATTTATTTATTATTAAATTAAATATATAATATCTTCGTGACTCCCGTGATTCCGTGAAACCAACTTCTGTTTTCCCCGCGGCATCGCCCGGTCTTTCAGATTTTCGACATCTCTCCCCCCTCAATCAATCGCAACGCCAGACGACTTTACTGGCCTACTCTATTTTATGAAATATATTTAATGAACGCTATACTCTGCATATTGCTCATTTTTTTGTGCACATGAGTTTGAGAGCGGCCGAGAGAATAAATTTTTATTGTAAAAAAGAGATTTTGCTTATTTGAAAGCATATTTTTGTAAATTAAAGAGAGAAAAATAAAATTTTTGTAATAACGATGGTTGGAATTGAAAAGTTGAATGTTTAATCAAAATGTATTTTTTTTTCTTTTTAATATAATATAGATATATACACACGAGTGATAGTACACGAGGGTCGTGCGGCTGCGGCAGTAGCTCGATCACGACAGTAACACATCGCGGCGATAATCACACGGCTCGCAGTCGATAT
This sequence comes from Dactylorhiza incarnata, assembly GCA_033032865.1. Lineage (NCBI taxonomy): Eukaryota > Viridiplantae > Streptophyta > Magnoliopsida > Asparagales > Orchidaceae > Dactylorhiza > Dactylorhiza incarnata. The sequence continues at coordinate 2,412,687 of JAWHQI010000363.1, forward strand.
CTAATAAAATTTATAATAAAAAATATACTCACATCAACTTTATCGGACGCAACTTCACACGTGACATCCATCTGACCGTCTCTCTCCTCTCTCTCTCTCTCTCCTTGATAGTATAATGATTAGGATAATTTAAAATTTTGATTTTGATAACTTGATTTCAAGGACTTATTTTGTAAATTTGTTTGAAGGCATAGTTAAGTGGATGCCATTATAATTTGAATTTTTTTGAAATAATTTTTTTGAAATAATTTTTTTGAAATAATTTTTTTTAAATTCTTTTTATTTTATTTAAAGATACATAATTTTTTGATTAAAAATATAACAGTATAAAATTATTGAACATATTGGATCAATCATGAATTAATATGGACCCAATCTTGGATTAACCTGGACCCAATCATGAATTAACTACTATACATTTGAACTCAAATGGATAGAAACCTCAATCAATTGCAACGCCACGACCCTAGTGCCTTCTTATTATATTATTATATTACATAATCATAGCCTTACAAAATTAAATAAATTTACCCAAGTTGCGAACAAGCCCAGCCAAAAGATGGCTGATGATACGCAATGTTTGCGTGTGGGGGGGTTGAATGCTATTGGAATCAACCAAAAAAATGTTGCGTGGCATGACTGGCTTCAGGTGATCATGTCTCCCATTAAAATATATATATATATATATATATATATATTTATAAGCTTTTAAGTCTATGATTACTCATTTATTAAAATGAATTATTAATGGATAACATGCCTTCTATATCGTCTCTTTTATTTCATTATTTAAACTATTACAGTGGAAGTCCTAAATTATGCAATCAAGAGCATGCGGCTTAATAAAAAAATTTACATAACTTAAGCTCACTTTAAGAAAACTATATAAATTGTAAAGAAGTTAAAATAGAAAATATGAATTTTTAATGAAAGCGACTTTTTCCCTTATATATATCAAACGATTTGGGACATTTGGCATGGGGTTTCCCATGTTAGTATATCTTTTGTTTGCTATTTCGATAAAAATTGTCATATGGAATATAAACTCAATAGATATTATATGGATGATGATATATTTTTAAAATTTCGAAATTGCAGACAACCAATGGTTTGTGTGGATGCTCACACACATATCTCAAAGCGCTTTGAGATGTGTCTGCTTTGAAATGCGTACGGGCATCCACGCGGACCGTTGGATGCCTACAATTTACCCTAAAGTGCACCCCACACTTTACTCCCCCTTACCCTGCCAACTGCCCTTCTCCAGTCGCAAGCCCAATTGTTTTTTTAAATTAAACACGTGAGAAGTTAATTAGACTACCATATTTCGATTTACTTGATGCTTAGACCTGAGTTAAAATCTTAGTTTTGCCGCTCAGTTGGTTGCAAATTGCAAAATGATCAAATTTATTGTTAACTTTTGTATATTAACTGCATTTTAAACAAAAATAATATAAGATGTAAATTAAAGTAAAATTTTAAATAACAAAAACATATCATCTATAATATAATTACTTTATCTGTATGATTATGATGTTAAGCTAACATACAATAAAATGAAAACAATTATACCGTTAGCTCTATTCAATAAATTCAACATGTATTGATTTTCTGAACAATGCGTGGCCATGCTACAGATTCCTCAACCGGGCGGCCATCATTGAGCCTAGTCCCTCGCCGGCGGCGACGAAACAAAGCCGTTGGAAGCTGTCCACCGCAACGGACGTGGAGGAGGTGAAGATGATTCTCCGAATGCTCCCCATCTGGGCCACCACCATCATCTTCTGGACCGTCTACGCCCAAATGACAACCTTCTCCGTATCCCAAGCCTCCACCATGAACCGCCGCATTGGCTCCTCCTTCCAAATACCCGCCGGCTCCCTCACCGCCTTCTTCGTCATCTCCATTCTCATCACCGTCCCCGTCTACGACCGCATCATGGTCCCCCTCTTCCGTCGCCTCGCCGGCAACCCCCACTTCCTCACCCCTCTCCGCCAGATCGGCGTAGGACTCGTCCTGTCCATCCTCTCCATGGCTTCCGCAGCTCTCATCGAGCACAAGCGCCTGCGTGCCAGCGCTGGTTCTCTCTCCACTCAGCTCAGCGTCTTCTGGCTCATGCCGCAGTTCATCCTCGTCGGCTCCGGCGAGGCCTTCGCCTATATCGGCCAGTTAGACTTTTTTCTCCGAGAGTGTCCGACGGGGATGAAGACGATGAGCACGGGGCTTTTCCTGAGCACGGTGTCGCTTGGGTTCTTCGTGAGCACGGCACTCGTGAGCATCGTGCACAAGGTGACCGGCGAGAGCGGGCACGGCGCGTGGCTGCCGGACGAGATCAATAAGGGGAGGCTCTACAACTTTTACTGGCTGCTGGCGTTGCTGAGTGGCGTCAATCTGATTCTGTTTTTGGCGTCGGCGAAGTGGTACGTGTACAGAGTGAGGAGTACGGAGACCGGGGAAGAAGACGAGCTCGTGATCCATGCGTGACCGCCTGTGTATATTTTGCTTATTGCCGTTGTCTTGCTGGGAATGAGGATTTCTTCCCGCCGGTATGCTTGAGGGTCCGGCGGTCGGCCCGCTCAGTCTGCGTGGTAAGAAATTCCGGCCATAGTTTACCTTAGCCCCGTCAATGTATCCATAGCGGTTAAGTACGCAGCTGCACTTTATTAATCAGTGCAGTGTGCTTGAAATTACTGTCCTGTTTGTAACCCCTCTGTTTTAATTGATCAATATATATATGGATAATAATAGCTCATCTAAGTTGTTTGATTTTGGCTTCGTTTGGCGCGGTGGTGGCGGTCGTGAACGCGATTTTTATGAACGGTCGTTCGTAAACGCCCGACTTCACCTAAAAAAATTCATGCATTTTATGCTCAAAACTAGTTTACTTTCTTGGTAGAAGTCATAACCTTTGTGTGGCCAAACATACAATCTATGATAATGGCGTTTTTGACCCAACTCACCGGAGCAAATAAACTGCGCCAAACGAAGCCAGACCTTCACAGTTAATCTCAAAGCGGGAAACAATGCCGATCCTGTCCATTTGAAGTGAAATGGATAGCAAGGTCCAGATCTATTTCTGGCTGATTCGACTGGTTCATTGGGCCCTTTTATATTTTCCTTTAAATCGAAAAATTCCGCACCATTAGACCAAGTGAGAATGCATACACACCGTGACGTGACATGGACCTCCATTTGAATGAAAGAGGATTCTGATCCCATAATGACATGACGTACTCACCACCGTCCCTCTAGAAATACTCCATTTTGAACATAAATGCGGAGACTGTTCTTGTGGTGAGTTCTAAGGAATAGGATCCTCTGCATATGGATTTCACGGTCCAGATCTATTTCGAGCTGATTCGGCGGGTTCACTAATCCCATTCTTATATATTTTCCTATTAATAAAAAAATTCTGCTATCATTGTATCAGGTGAGAATGCATTCACATCATGAAATGAACCTCTGTTGGGAAAATGACCCTCAATGTTCTCTTGATTTGAAGAGACCTCACACTCAATGTTAAGTACAAGTTGTATTTGATAAACCCTATTTCTATCTCATAAGTATGCAGGACTAGGGCACACCATGGTGTAATGTATGATCAGTCAGTTTACTGTCAAAACCGCTGAGACGAGCTCTCTGTCTCAGCTGAACCGCTGAGACAAGATCAGGAGCCGTTGAGAAGGTGTCTGGGCAAGCTGAGCTGCAGATAGAAGAAAACCGCTGAGACAACTGTCTGTCTCAGCGGATCCGCTGAGACGGGACAGGAGCAACTGCTGAGATGGCTGACCATCTCAGCCCAACCGCTGAGACAGATTCAAAAGTGATCTGGCGGGTTCTGCTTTTGGCGCAAGCTGCAGAAATGCATATTGGGGTCCACCAATCACTCCCATATAGGTTAGGAGGACAGCTAAGAGCCGTTAAGGGTCAGTAGTGTATAAAAGGAATAAGTTAGGGTTGAGCAAACAACCCTTTGCTATTGATCTTACTCTCCAGCACACAAATTCAAGAACAATACTGTTCCATTGTCGGCAGCCAAGAACTGAGCTTACACAAGGCTGAGAAAAGAGATTGCTTATCTTGATTCATCTCAAGATAAAACAAGTAGATCAAGTCCATCATCTAAAGGGTTGATCAAGAAGAATCAAGTTGGAGTTGCACTTCTCCTCCCTGGTTCAAGTTTGCAACAGCAGCTGTTAAGAAGAAGAAGAATAAGGCTTGATCTCTTCTTCCTTCAATCTGTAATCCTTATTATATTATTTTTAGGAGCCTTTGGGTTCTGAGACTGTAGGGCTTTATTGCCTGAGTGTGTAAGGCTGATTGGCCTGAGTTGTAGAGCTGAGAGGTCAGCTTGAGGTAGGACTAGGTGGTGGTTTGAGTTGTAGGAGGTGGATTCCTCTGAGGTAGGGCTGCTGTGCCTGAGGTAGGGTTTGTGAAAACCTGAGAGATCCCGTGGGATCTGTGTTGTAGGCTCTTGGAGTTGAGTTTGGAGAAGTTGGCATTGTCTAACTCATTGTTAGAAAGGTGAAGGGGGAAAGAGGACTACTCAAGACACCCGATCTTGAGGAACCTCTATAAATCTCTTTGTGCTTTCCGTGCTTGATAATTTGCTAATCTAAATTCAGAAATCACTAAGCCTAAAATAAAAGAAACCTATTCACCCCCCTTTAGGTGTTTAAGACTACATCATATATAAACTATTAAGTGGTATCAGAGCCGGGTTGGTCAAGCAAGACATAACTGTCTGACCAGATCCTACAAGGATTAGTCTTAAAATCTGTAACCAATGGCCTCCAATGTAATGCAGGGGGAAATGAGCTCCATGAAGCTGCCCATATGCAACAAAGCTAAATTTGGCATATAGAAGCAGAGGGTTAGACTGTTTATGGAAGCATCTGACCCTAAGATTTATATTACTGTCAAGGAAGGTCCCTTCACCTTCCAAATAGCCTCCACAATAGATCCAACCAGAAGAGTGACCAAGCCTTTCAATGAGTTAACCAAGGATGAACTCATTCTGTTCACTATGGATAAAAGAGCCCAGAACATCATAGTTAATGCTATTGATGATTCCACATTTCAAAACTTAGTACACTGCACTACTGCCAAGGAAATGTGAGACTGATGAGATAAATTCGCGCTGCGCAAAATTAAAATATTATCCACGTATAATTCGATAAGGCAAGTGTACCTATCGCTTTATAGTATAGGATTTAGAAAATCAAGTGTCGTATTTTTCCGGGCTTGTTGAGTACTTCTACTCACAAAGAAGAGCTATTATTTTATCGATCAAAAGTTGGGTTTGTTTTGGAAAAACGATTTGGAGAAAATTAACTACGAAGAAAGATTATGGTTAAAAGGATTAGCACTTGGTCTTGAATCCCTTTGGAATAAAATTTAATTTTATAAAAGATGAAACCGCAAACTCTTATTGAAATATATTCGACCGTGGAGGTTCCCAAAATATGGTAGAGCCTCTCTCGAGAGAACTACCACCTAACCTTAGGTTGATCGATTAAGACCCCTCGGCCAGTCGAAACCCCCTAAGCTTGCTTTAAGCGGTGAACCCCACTATTGGATTTGACTCCAATCCGGAAGATTTGCGTCACCCTCTCTCGAGGAATGCATACAACTCTTTTTATCTTTGAGTGATCTCCTCGTTCGCATGGATCTCTCGATCACTGGCAAACGAATCTTAGATTGAAAGTCATATTCCGGACATATGAAATCAAAACGAAATAATTCAAAGATAAATCGAAGATAAACAATACGAGAGTTTGCTAATTAGAAAAATTCAAAACATATTTTATTTCATTCCAAAGTTCATCATGACCAAGTGCTAAAGGAAATTTAGCTACTCATCATGATGGAGGAAACACATATGATAAGAGAGAAATACATGATTTAAAAAAAACTAGAATACTTGAAATGAAATTGCAATAATAAAAGCTTTCAACTTGAAGAAAAACTAGCTAGAACAACGATAATAGTAGACTAAAGCTGTAAGTAAACTCTAAAATCGAACCCCTGAACTTCTGGAGATTGCTGCCTTTTATAGCTGAAAAATCGGGGAGTCACGCCCTTGGTCACGCCCGTGACCAAGGGCGTGTAAGCTGCGTAATTGCTGTCATGAAAGCCCGGGACGTTGGGGAAGAGAAACCGGCAGAAATCAATTGCATGGCGGGTCACGGCCTCGGTCACGCCCGTGACAGAGGGCGTGTCTTGAACGGGTCAGGAAACGGCGGGAAACGCCGCGAACAGGAGCTAATCTGGCGGTTGCAGAAGAGTCACGACCTTAATCACGCCCGTGACCAAGGGCGTGTAAGCTAGAAACGGCGGGAATTGATTGCTGGCTGAATTGAATGCATTCCGGGCGTGTCACGCCCGTGACACTTTAGGTCACGCCCTCTGTCACGCCCGTGACAGAGGGCGTGTAATTTTAATCTGACGTGGCGGCTGACTTTTCAACTGGAATGCGCGGGGGCTGGATCACGGCCGTGACAAAATGTCACGGCAGAAATCAATTGCATGGCGGGTCACGGCCTCGGTCACGCCCGTGACAGAGGGCGTGTCTTGAACGGGTCAGGAAACGGCGGGAAACGCCGCGAACAGGAGCTAATCTGGCGGTTGCAGAAGAGTCACGGCCTTAATCACGCCCGTGACCAAGGGCGTGTAAGCTAGAAACGGCGGGAATTGATTGCTGGCTGAATTGAATGCATTCCGGGCGTGTCACGCCCGTGACACTTTAGGTCACGCCCTCTGTCACGCCCGTGACAGAGGGCGTGTAATTTTAATCTGACGTGGCGGCTGACTTTTCAACTGGAATGCGCGGGGGCTGGATCACGGCCGTGACAAAATGTCACGCCCTAGGTCACGCCCGTGACCGAGGGCGTGTACTTTGCGATTTTGGCCGAAATGCTCCAAATAATCTCCTGATTAGTCTTATGAGCTTTAAATTGCTATTGGCAGCCCAAATTATCTGAAATTATAAAAAAGAAGATAAATTAGTGATAAATTAACTAAAATTAAATTAAATTAAATTAATTATTAATAAAATATTATGTGAAAATAACAATAAATATAGCATTATCAAATACCCCCATACTTATTCGTTTGCTAGTCCCGAGCAAACAACTTTCCATAGGAGTAGAAAAATTTAAATATAAGAAAAGAATTTTGAACCTAAAGAGTAAAAATGCGAAGTCTTGCGCCTAAGCGTGTAGAAATTCTAGTAGAAAAAACCTATTCAGCATAAACATTAGCTTATAATTTTCAAAAGTGCGTTATAACATATTGTTATTACTTTCAAATTGAAAATCCGGTAAATCCTAAAATGATATTTAAGGAGCGGGTAGCGTGTTTACTAAGATCAATATTACACAAAATCAAAGTTTGGGATAGCCTCCAAAGAAATCCATCAATGACGATGGCCATAGGCTTGCCCTTTCACACTCTCGCCACGGCACTAGTTTAACTCATAAGCATGAATCAATAGGACTTAATTAGGTTGAAATGTGGCTTAGGTTCAAGGTGCGGATATCAAAAGATAAACGTGAAGGGTTAAGGCACACTTAAAACAAAAATAAGAGCTTTGCAAAAACTTGTATGCTAATTAATTTTTACACCCCAAATAATTTTGAAGTATAAAGGTAGGGGTCAAAAATGTACTCTGCAAAAAAATTTTTCTCAATATTTTTTTTCTCATTTTTTTTATTATTATTTTTATTTTTATTTATTTTTTCATTTTTTTCTTCTTTTGCAGCAAAATGATAGCAATATTAAAATCACCATTTTCCAAAATAAGAAACACAAGCTAGCAACAAATAAAGCTCTAAATTTCAAGCGTGCACCATAGGTAGGCCATTTGGCTTTGGTGAAAATGAGTGGGGCTTACAAAAGAAACGGTAAAAAGCACAAAATGGCTAGCAACGGTTAAGATTTTATGGCTTGGAATGCAAAGGCTCAAACGAATCAAGAGGTGGCCTAAATCATTTTCATGCTCATGAATCTAACTTATGCAAATGTCTTGAGAGTCGCTAGAGGCAAGTTCTAGACATCGAGAAAGAATACCCTTCCGTTCAAATTGGGTAATATTTCTCCAGTAAACTTCTACATACTCACTAAAAGTATTTTTGGATTCTACCGGTTGCAAATTAAAAGTAAAACAAAAATATTCTACGCAGTTTAGAAAAACATAAATCTAATTTTATGCTGAATAGTTAATTCGACATGAGATCCTACTAACGCGTGCGCGTAACTAGAACACTGCACGAGTCAACAATTTTACTCCAAAATTCAAAATCTAATGAAGTATATAAAATTTTCTACAACACTATGTAAAAGTAAATCTACTAAGAATTTTGCAAACAAGTAAATATAGAAATATTGATAAAACTATATATATATATATATTTTTTGTAGATTTTTTAATTTTGTATTTTTTTTTTGCTTCTTTTTTTTTTGTTATAAAAATTTTTAATTTTGTAATTTTGTAGATTTTTTTTTTTTTTTTGATAAAAATTTTGGGTGTTGCTTTGCAATACAACCGTCGTGAAATACCCTCCCCCCCATACTGAAAAGAAAACAGTGTCCCCAATGTTTTAGAAATAAGTACGAGTAAAGAAAAGAAAACTTCCCTGATGAAGAGCAAATCAATACCCAAGCCATCCTGAAGAAAGACATAAAGCAAAACATTTTTTTTGATATTTTTAATATTTTGGTAGAAATAAAAGAGAAATAAAACAAATACAAAAGTGCAGGACAGAAAATAAAAGATACAGACGACCAAAAATAAAAATCTCAAACATCATCGTCGTCGTCCTCCTGCTGATAATAAGCACGCAGATCAGCAAATTCCCGCTGCAGATGCTCCATAGAGGAAGCATGGCGCTGCTCGAGGGTATCAAAACGTGCGTCAAAATGAGTGCGCATGGACAGCTGCTCTGTCTGAATCTGATCCAAACGAGTGTGGATCCGCCCAAACTGCTGATCGAAACAAGTCGATGAGTCGGGCGCAGGGGGAAAATGCTGCTGTGGCGGCTGTGGAAACTGTGGAGCTGGAGCAACGCCACCGGAATCAGCTTCGAAATCAAGATCGATCGGGTCGCCACCCACTTCGCCAGGAACGGCCTCGTACTCGCGGCCACGCCTACGCATCAAACCAAGGGCTCGGAGGTTTTGGAAAGTGATAGGCGCAGGCGTTTGGAGTGGAGACATGGGAGGAAGTGCATCCCAGAGCCCCAAACGCTTGGCCAAAAATGTAACAAACGAGCCTCCATGTAGCGCACTAAGCCTCCGATTTTCGGCCTGATGCCGGAAAAACATCGCTAGCGCCGAACCAAGATTGAGGGGGACTCGTTCGTGCATGCTATATAAATATAACAGGTCCGCGCGGGTCACCACTCCATGGCTATCGCCGCGAGCGGAAAGTGTGAAAGTGAGGAGGTAGTGGAGATAGCGTAAGGCGGGGGAGAGGAGATGACTACCCTTGGATTTTTTAGGCGAATATGGATTGGGGTCGTTACTGATTTCCGCCCAAAATCCGGGAAGGTTATACTCACGAGGGAAATCAAGGGGGAGAGCGGTGTAGGCCTCCGTAAGAGTGAAGGCCTCGTCGCAGAAGCCCATGAGAACGTTGAACTGACGCAAAGGAAGAGTTTGTGAAAGCCCGCCCATTCGGAATTCAAGCACGTTGTCGGCCCCGGCCCAGTGGAAATCAAACGAAGAGAAAAACTCCACCGTCAGCTCGTAGTACGCCGGCTCCGAAATGGAGAAGAAAGGAGCCCACCCCGGAGTAGTGAGTAGATCTCGCACCGCGTTCGCCTGCCCGAGGGTGGTGAGAACGTTCCAATCGATGACGCGGAAAACTCCAAATTCTTTCCCACGGAGGCGGGTACTTCGGTCTTGATGAGTGGGATGGGAAAAATTGAGCATAGCCTCCGCATCAAAAGTTTCATCGGGGAGTGAAGAGGAGGATCCGCCAATGGCGTGATTGCGGCGGCGGCCGGCCATTTGGAAGGAAGAAATGAAGTAATCGGCCAAAGATGAGAGAAAAGAAGGGAGAGATGGTGGACAAGGTGTGGAGAAAAGAGAGGGGAAAGTGGCCTTTAAATAGGTGAAAATTTAGGTGTCACGCCCTCGGTCACGCCCGTGACCTAGGGCGTGTAAGAGGCGACACGTGATATCTGGCGTGAGGGAGGAATCCTATGCTTGACCGGTCAAAAAGTGGAATTTTGTCAAGTCACGCCCTCGGTCACGCCCGTGACCAAGGGCGTGTAACTGGCGAAATCAAAGAGAGCAGGGAATCCAATGCTCGCGAGGTGTCAGCGCTCAGGGTCACGCCCGTGACCATGGGCGTGACTTAACTGTCACGGGCGTGACAGTCAAAGAGAATCTTTGACCTGGTGCGGTGGAGGTGATGCGCCAGCGGGATGAGTCACGGGCGTGACCTTCAAATGTCACGGGCGTGACTCGAGTTGTCACGGGCGTGACATCCCAAACTTAGCCCGTGTGTGCCGGCTCAGGCCAAAATGTCCTTCCGTTGATGTCACGCCCGTGACCAAGGTTGGTCACGCCCGTGACTTTTACGGAAGACGGATTGGAGTGCAACTTGTCGAGAGATTCGCCAGGAAAACGAATCGTAATGCGCCACGCCCTGGTCACGGCCGTGACTGAGGCCGTGACTGAGAATTTTTGTTTTATTTTTTTTATATTTTTTGATTTGAAAAGAAAACAAAACAAAAACAAAATCAAGGTAATAAAATAAAAAGAGAAATACTTAAAAAGAAAGTACCGACTTGGAGAGCGGGTTTCAAGCGTATTTGCGAGTGACCGTTATCACGCAAATCTCCTCCAAACCTGTAAAAACCTCAAAATAGAATAATAACATTTTTTTTTATTTGTTTTTTCCATTTTTATATGTTGTAATTTTTTTATTGTTTTTTTTTAAAAACAAGAATAAAAATACTTAGAATTTTTTAAACGGAAGAAAAATAAAATAAGATAAAAACATGGGTTGCCTCCCAAGAGCGCTTTGGTTACGGTCGTTGAGCTCGACCATGGTGGCACGCCGATTTAGGTGTTCGGAAGGTGAATTTCCTCCCGGTGCTCATGAAAATTATCGCCGGTGAAAAATAATTTCAACCGGTGCCCATTCACTTTAAATTCACCTTTTTCAGGATGTGTTATTGAAACGGTCCCGTAGGGCCAAACCTCTTTGACGATAAAGGGGCCGGACCAACGGGACTTAAGTTTTCCCGGAAAAAGTCGTAAGCGCGAGTTATAGAGGAGAACTTGGTCTCCCGGTCGAAAAGTTTTAGGATTCCTAAGTTTCTTATCATGATAAAATTTAGTGCGCTCCTTGTATAATTTATTACTTTCATAAGCAAGGGAGCGCCATTCATCGAGCTCGTTAAGTTGGAACTTGCGGAGCTCGGAAGCAATATTGCTATCTAGATTAAGAAATTTAAGCGCCCAAAAGGCGCGATGCTCAAGTTCGACCGGTAAATGACATGCTTTCCCATAGACCAATCGATACGGCGTACAACCGATAGCGGTCTTGTACGCGGTCCGATAGGCCCATAAAGCATCATCGAGTTTATGCGACCAATCTTTCCTATTGGTGGAAACCGTTTTTTCTAAAATTCGTTTTAATTCACGGTTAACCACTTCTACTTGGCCACTTGTTTGAGGGTGATATGGGGTGGCCATCCTATGTGTAACGCCATATTTAGATAAAACTTTAGTGAATTGGGCGTTACAAAAATGAGTTCCCCTATCGCTAATTATCGCCCGCGGTGCTCCAAATCGCGAAAAGAGTTTTTTGAGAAATTGGGTTACGACTCGGGCATCATTGGTGGGAAGGGCTTGCGCTTCCGCCCACCTAGACACGTAATCGACCGCTACCAAAATATATCGATTTCCAAAAGAAACTGGTAGCGGGCCGACAAAATCGATCCCCCATAAATCAAAAACCTCAATTTCTAAAATAGATTTTAAGGGCATTTCATCAAGACGGGAGATATTACCTGAGCGTTGGCATTGTTCACAACGACTTACATGTGCGTGAGCGTCTTTGAAGATGCTCGGCCAATAGAAGCCCGCTTCAAGTACCTTCCGTGCCGTCCGATTTGCTTTATAATGCCCGCCGGCGGGTCCCTCGTGGCAATGCTTTAAAATTTGAGCGCCCTCCTCATGAGATACACACCTCCGCACCACTTGGTCCGCACAAACTCGAAAAAGGAACGGATCCTCCCAAAAATAATTTTTCAAATCGGAAAAGAATTTCTTCTTTTCTTGATAGGAAAAATCTTTTGGGAGAAATCTCGCAACAAGGTAGTTTGCGAAATCGGCGAACCAAGGGGTGGGGAGATCTATTACCTTATGAATAACGAGGAGGCGTTCCTCAGGAAAAGTATCATTAATTTCTTCCTCTATGAGCTCCTCCGAATTGGGATTCTCCAACCGAGAAAGATGATCCGCCGCCAAATTTTCCGCTCCCCGTTTGTCCCGGATCTCCAAATCAAATTCTTGTAAAAGTAAGATCCACCTAATCAACCTTGGCTTGGCATCAGTTTTTGTTAGCAAATAACGTAAAGCCGAGTGATCAGTAAAAACAATTACTTTAGATAAAGTAAGATAAGAGCGAAATTTATCAAAAGCAAAAATCACGGCTAAAAGCTCTTTCTCGGTTGTTGTGTAATTCTCTTGTGCGTCGGTAAGTGTCTTGCTCGCATAATAAATAGGATGAAAATTTTTATTTATGCGTTGTCCTAGGACTGCACCAACGGCAAAACTACTAGCATCGCACATAATCTCAAAAGGAAGATCCCAATTGGGAGCTATCATAATAGGAGCGTTTATTAATTTTTCTTTAATAATAGAAAAAGAATGCAAACAATTTTCATCAAAAATAAACGGTGCATCTTTTTCTAATAAGTGAGTGAGGGGCTTGGTTATTTTAGAAAAGTCTTTTATAAACCGGCGATAGAAACCGGCATGCCCAAGAAAACTACGTACGGCCTTAACATTTGAAGGGGGAGGTAATTTTTCTATAGTTTCAATTTTAGCTTTATCTACCTCTATACCCTTACTAGAAATTTTGTGGCCTAAAACTAAACCTTCCCGTACCATAAAATGGCACTTCTCCCAATTTAACACTAAATTTATCTCCTCACATCTTTGGAGAACGCGGGAAAGGTTAGTCAAACATAAATCAAATGAATCTCCGAAAACGGAGAAATCATCCATAAAAACTTCCATAATATCCTCCACTAGCTCGTCAAAAATTGCTAGCATACATCTTTGGAATGTAGCCGGCGCATTGCATAACCCAAATGGCATCCTACGATAGGCGAAGGTGCCAAACGGACAAGTGAAGGTTGTTTTCTCTTGGTCCTCGGGCGCAATTGGGATTTGAAAATACCCCGAGAGACCGTCAAGAAAACAATAAAACGAGTGTCCGGATAATCGTTCAAGGATTTGGTCGATGAACGGTAAAGGAAAATGATCCTTACGGGTCGCATCATTTAATTTGCGATAATCAATACAAACCCGCCATCCGGTAACGGTTCTAGTTGGGATTAATTCATTTTTTTCGTTTGGCACTACCGTTAACCCTCCTTTCTTTGGCACCACTTGGACCGGACTAACCCAAGAGCTATCCGAAATTGGATAGATGATGCCCGCATCCAATAATTTAATTACCTCCGCCTTAACCACCTCCTTCATATTAGGATTGAGGCGGCGTTGAGGTTGAATAGATTTACGTGAAGTTTCTTCTAATAAAATTTTATGCGTACAAAATGAGGGATTAATCCCTTTTAAATCCGTAATTTTCCACGCAATTGCGCGGCGATGAAGTTTTAAAACATTTAATAATTTTAATTTTTCTTCATCGGACAGAAACGCCGACACGATTACGGGAAGCTTAGAATCCTCCGCTAGAAATAAATATTCTAAATGATTAGGCAATTGTTTTAGTTCTACTACGGGAGGTTCCTCATAAGAAGTTTTTAATCGATCACTACTTAATTCTAAAATTTCAAAAATAGGTTCGTGAGTGATCGTGTCGTCAATAATTTCATGAGAAATAAGTTCGAGATTTTCAAATTCTTCATCATAGAAAGATGACGGTGAAATATATTCAGAAAATAAAATTGAGTCTTCATCAGGTGAAGCCTCCAAGAAAAAACAAGAGTCGTCATTTGAGAGCGTATTTTTCATAGAAGAATTTATAGTAAAGGTAACTTCCTCATCTCCGACTCTAAGGAGAAGTTTACCGTTACTAACATCAATTATGGCGCGCGAGGTGGCAAGAAAAGGGCGACCGAGAATGAGTGGTACCTCGGCGTCCTCATCTATGTCAAGGATGACAAAATCTACCGGAAAGATAAATTTATCAACCTTGACAAGCACATCCTCGATAATACCCATTGGGTATTTTATGGATCGATCCGCCAATTGGATGCTCATTCTCGTAGGATTAGGCTCTCCTAAACCCAATTTTTGGAAAAGAGAATAAGGCATCAAATTTATAGAGGCGCCTAGATCGGCCAACGCATGTTTTACTAAGAAATCGCCAAATAAACAAGGAATTGAGAAACTACCCGGATCGGTTAATTTCTTAGGTAATTTATTAAGTAAAACTGCCGAGCACTCCGCGTTCAATTGAACGGTAGAAATATCCTCAAGTTTCTTTTTATTAGACAAAAGCTCCTTGAGGTATTTAGCATACTTCGGCATTTGCGCGATAGCTTCGCAAAACGGTAGATTAATTTGAATTTGTTTAAACATATCTAAAAATTTACCGTAATGCTCATCATTTCGATCTTTTTTTAATTTAGACGGATAGGGAAGTGGTGGTTGAAATTCCTTAATTTTATTTTGCGTTGGAACTTGAGGAGAAGGAGAAGATGAAGAGATTGTTACCTCTGGTTCAACCAATTGTGAAGGGGTAGTTACCTCCTTCCCGCTTCGTAGCGTGATAGCCTTTGCTTGCTCCTTTGGGTTGGGCTCCGTATTGCCTGGAAGTGCTCCCTGCTGGCGATCGGAGAGCATCTTCGCGATTTGCCCAATTTGATTCTCCAAATTGCGAACAGATCCGGTAAGATTCCGGATATTGGCATCGTTATTTGCTGCATATTTGGTGAAAACCTCCTCAAGAGAGGGAGATTTTGGAGCTTGTGGTGGAGGAAAACCAGGTGGAATTGTGTTTGGGGGTTGTGCCGCATTCCCTGGATTACTCCAAGAGAAATTTGGGTGGTTACGGAAACCCGGGTGATATGTGTTACCATAATGAGTGTTACCCGAATTAAAGTTTGGCCGATTCGGATTACCCATGTAATCCACATGTTCGGCGATGGTGGAGGGGGATCCCCAGGTAGGTGTAGAAGAGGAAGCAGTCATCTCTTCTATTTTTCTATTTAAAAGCTCAACCTGGACAGATAAATTCGAAATTGCATCAACTTCATACAAACCGGCCGGTTTATTTGAGCGCGACCGAGGTGTACTCCATTGATACGTATTCATGGCCATACTCTCTAAAAGCTCTTGCGCTCCTGCCGGTGTTTTGTTATTCAAGGTACCACCGGCGGCGGCATCAATCATTTGACGCGTTTGAGAATTGAGGCCGTTATAAAATGTCTGAATTTGCAACCAATCGGGGATTGCATGATGGGGGCATCGGCGCAAATATTCCTTAAATCGCTCCCAAGTATCATAAAGTGTTTCCGTTTCAACTTGGGAGAAAGAAATGATATCCTTACGCAATTGAGCCGATTTAGCGGGCGGAAAATATTTCGTGAGAAATTGTTCCGTCATTTGGGCCCATGTGGTGATAGATCCTCTTGGAAGAGAACTGAGCCACTGCTTAGCTTTATTGCGCAAGGAGAAAGGAAAAAGCCGAAGCCTTATTGCGTCATCGGATACCCCGTTAATTTTGAAAGTATCGCATATTTCTAGAAAACTAAAAATATGCGCGTTGGGATCCTCATCTTGAAGCCCATCAAATTGTACATATTGTTGTACCATTTGAATGATGCACGGCTTTAATTCAAAATTATTGTTCGCTATAGCAGGTCGAACAATACTAGAAGTGGTATCCTCTAGATTAGGCCGGGCATAATAGGACATAGTCCGTTGCGCGACCTCATCCGGATTTGGATCACCCATATTAGAAGAGGTAGAAAAGGAGGGGGAAGAAAAAGAAGATGAAGAAGGAAGAGTATTCGGAAAGGAAGTGTCACCTACGGATTCCTCAATCGGATCTTGAGAACTTGGTCGTTGGAATCTTAAGCGTCGCCGAATGGTTTGCTCGATTTCCGGATCCAATTCAAGAAGATCGGACGGATTCCTTCGGGTCATACACCAAACAGAAAAACGTAGAAAAGAGAGAAGAAGAGAAAAAAAAAATGATAAAATTAATAGAACTAAGCTTTCAAAATATCAACAATTTTTCCCCGGCAACGGCGCCAAAAACTTGATGAGATAAATTCGCGCTGCGCAAAATTAAAATATTATCCACGTATAATTCGATAAGGCAAGTGTACCTATCGCTTTATAGTATAGGATTTAGAAAATCAAGTGTCGTATTTTTCCGGGCTTGTTGAGTACTTCTACTCACAAAGAAGAGCTATTATTTTATCGATCAAAAGTTGGGTTTGTTTTGGAAAAACGATTTGGAGAAAATTAACTACGAAGAAAGATTATGATTAAAAGGATTAGCACTTGGTCTTGAATCCCTTTGGAATAAAATTTAATTTTATAAAAGATGAAACCGCAAACTCTTATTGAAATATATTCGACCGTGGAGGTTCCCAAAATATGGTAGAGCCTCTCTCGAGAGAACTACCACCTAACCTTAGGTTGATCGATTAAGACCCCTCGGCCAGTCGAAACCCCCTAAGCTTGCTTTAAGCGGTGAACCCCACTATTGGATTTGACTCCAATCCGGAAGATTTGCGTCACCCTCTCTCGAGGAATGCATACAACTCTTTTTATCTTTGAGTGATCTCCTCGTTCGCATGGATCTCTCGATCACTGGCAAACGAATCTTAGATTGAAAGTCATATTCCGGACATATGAAATCAAAACGAAATAATTCAAAGATAAATCGAAGATAAACAATACGAGAGTTTGCTAATTAGAAAAATTCAAAACATATTTTATTTCATTCCAAAGTTCATCATGACCAAGTGCTAAAGGAAATTTAGCTACTCATCATGATGGAGGAAACACATATGATAAGAGAGAAATACATGATTTAAAAAAAACTAGAATACTTGAAATGAAATTGCAATAATAAAAGCTTTCAACTTGAAGAAAAACTAGCTAGAACAACGATAATAGTAGACTAAAGCTGTAAGTAAACTCTAAAATCGAACCCCTGAACTTCTGGAGATTGCTGCCTTTTATAGCTGAAAAATCGGGGAGTCACGCCCTTGGTCACGCCCGTGACCAAGGGCGTGTAAGCTGCGTAATTGCTGTCATGAAAGCCCGGGACGTTGGGGAAGAGAAACCGGCAGAAATCAATTGCATGGCGGGTCACGGCCTCGGTCACGCCCGTGACAGAGGGCGTGTCTTGAACGGGTCAGGAAACGACGGGAAACGCCGCGAACAGGAGCTAATCTGGCGGTTGCAGAAGAGTCACGGCCTTAATCACGCCCGTGACCAAGGGCGTGTAAGCTAGAAACGGCGGGAATTGATTGCTGGCTGAATTGAATGCATTCCGGGCGTGTCACGCCCGTGACACTTTAGGTCACGCCCTCTGTCACGCCCGTGACAGAGGGCGTGTAATTTTAATCTGACGTGGCGGCTGACTTTTCAACTGGAATGCGCGGGGGCTGGATCACGGCCGTGACAAAATGTCACGCCCTAGGTCACGCCCGTGACCGAGGGCGTGTACTTTGCGATTTTGGCCGAAATGCTCCAAATAATCTCCTGATTAGTCTTATGAGCTTTAAATTGCTATTGGCAGCCCAAATTATCTGAAATTATAAAAAAGAAGATAAATTAGTGATAAATTAACTAAAACTAAATTAAATTAAATTAATTATTAATAAAATATTATGTGAAAATAACAATAAATATAGCATTATCAGAGACACATTAGTAGTATATATGGAAGGGACAACTGAAGTGAGGGATGATAGAAAGTCACTCCTCCACCAAGAGTATGAAGCCTTCAGGCAGCTCAGCCAGGAGAGCATCTCTATGTGCTATGAGAGGTTCTTCAGAATAGTCAATGAGCTGAGAACCTATCAGAGAGTGTTCACTGATTATGAGCTGAATGATAAGTTCCTTAGATCTCTAATTAGGGATTGGGACACAAAAATCTGTGCTATCAGGGAAGTGGCTAAGCTTGGTGAGACCCCCACTCATGCACTGTTTGGAAAGCTGCTCTCTTATGAGATGCAGCTGTCTGCAAGAAAGGAAAAAGACACCTCAACAAGGGCTCAGGCAAGGGAGAAATCTGTAGCTCTCAAAGCTGACAGCTCCAAGAAAAGCAAGGGCAGGATGGTGTCTCCTCCAAGGAGAAGTGCTGAATCTAAAAAATCTGAAATCGGCACCTTTGATAGCTCTTCCTCTGATGAAGAGTTTGCTACCTTCTCAAGGCAGTTCAAGAAGATGATGATGAGGAAACAATGGAAGAACAAGCCCTCCTCCTCATCACACTCCAAGAAAGACCACAGGAAACCTGAAAGACAGCACCCAAAGGGTGACAGGTATGATTCCAAATCTAGTAAACATGTTTCAAATAACATAATTTGCTATTGCTGCAGCAAACCTAGACATGTCATAGCTGACTATCCAGCCAAAAGAAAGGAGAAAGGTGATAAAAAGCATCATCACCAAAAGGATAGTGTTGAAACCAGTAACCCGGTTTCAGCGTTCGAAAGGGGGGGGGGGGGGGGGGGGGGGGGGGGGGGGGGGGGGGGGGGGGGGGGGGGGGGGGGGGGGGGGGGGGGGGGGGGGGGGGGGGGGGGGGGG